>JAAWXA010000020.1:15078284-15479158 GCA_038090715.1 Florisuga fusca
GGCTGGGGAGGGGGGCACAGTAGGCAGGGCTCCTAGCCAGGGCCAGGACAGCGGTCTGGAAGTGAGGTGAACTGTCGGTCCTTAAATATACAATGCTCCGTTCGGGAAAAAAAAAATTAAAATCAACAACAACAACAAAACCCCCCAACAATAAAAAGAAAATTTTCATGGGGAAGGGGGACAAAAAGAGAAGGGTGGTGAGAGAGCAGAGAAATAGTGCAAAATGCTCTTGTACTAGTGGTTTTCGAAGTCCACTGCAGTACAGACAAGGGGTAGCCCAGCCACTGAGCTTCACTCCCCGGGGAGATGTGGTGGAAGGGCCGTTCTCACCCTTGCGCCATCCTTAACCTCTCCTTCCCAGCCAGCATCCCTGGTGAGGTGCAAACACCATGGCTGGAGACCCCTGAGCTTCATGCCTCTCCCTGATGCCCAAAGTGTCAGCACTTCCCCATGTGCCTCTTGTTTTTCTCATCCCAAAAGCCAAGGGGTGCCACTGGGTGCTGAGGATAACACCTTGTCACTGTTGCCCCAGGCACTGGGCAACCTCTCCTGAATTCGCTCCAGCCTGACCCAGGCTCCAATCCCAGTCCTAAATATTAGTGCAGCCTGCAAACAGCCTCGTCCTGCTGGGGATCCTCAAGGGAGAGGGTGTCGTGGGGGTTACTCGGTGGCCTGTCCTGGGAGCCAAGGTGGCCTAGGGAAGTGTGGGTGATGCAACTCTCTCCTTGCATCCTCCTTCCCCTTGGTTGGTGGGAACAGGACCACCCATGCCCTAGATGTGAATGGACAAGGAAGCTTGTGCAGGATGGATTTTGGTGCTCTGGGCTCCCAGGGCCACAGCTGAGACTGTCTTTGTAGGGAGGGGCCAGGGAGGCATTCTGTGTCCCCCTCCCAGTGTCACCATAGTAGCCATGAAATGAGACCACCACAAGGCCCTGGGAGCTGACCCTCATGCTGCAAAAAGCATCAGCCCTGAAAGGCAAGGTCCATGGGGAGCTGCTGTCCCTCTGCCTGTTCCCATCCCACCCTGGAGGCATGTCTCTTTTCTCTGCAGCCGAAGGCTTTCAAGTTTTGGGAAATCAAACAACAAAGCAAACAAATGAACAAAAAATCAAGAGAGGGAGAGAGGAGGAGGGAAGGGTCCTGGGGAAGGTGGTACTGGCCTGTAACAGTCAGGAGGTTTTGCACAGGGACTAGCAAGCAGAGGAGGTGGGGGACTGTGGTACAATGGTGACTTGTGGCTATTGGTGTTGGCACAGGTGCCTTCACCTGTTTTTTCTACCCCATTCTTCACCCCACCTTTACTGCACCATCAACCAACACCCTGGTCAAACCAACCTTGCTCCATCAGCCCTTCAGAGTCCAGAGGTGTCCCTTCCCTTGCCCCATCACCTGCTGCGCTCCCCCCTCCAGCAACATGGACATCACCTTGCTCTTTCAGGGCTTGTTTTTGGGTAGATCTGCATTTGGGGCATCCCCTTCTTTTCAGCAAGGGAAGATGCATTGTCCACAACTCCAAACGTGCCCCCCCAGCTCTCTGTGGAAGCCCATCAGCAACACTCATCCCTGCCAGAACTCCAAGGGAAATAATTGTTGGGCATCTGTTCCTGCCCTTGACTGGGGCAAGTGTCCTGAAGGAGGGTGTGTGTGTGAGGTGCTTGGAGAAGCACTGCCATGCCTTGGAGAGGCTACAAGGGTGCCCAGTCCATGATGGAGAGGAGTGTCTGCTGGAGATCCTCAGTGTCAAAGTCCCATTGTCCTATCCCCACTGGTAGGGACCCAGTGGCACTGGCAACTCCCTCTCCTCCCTGCCCAGCTCCGGTATGCTCAAAGGAGCTTCAGGGTTTCAGAAACCTTCCCCCTGAGATCAGCTGTGTTCTCAGGGAAGGGCTGGCTGCCAGGTCCAGCTGCAGTGGTAGGATGTGGTCCCTGATGGATGCATGTTTGACCACTGGGACTGCAGCACTCAGACCCCACAGCTCGCTTTCCTTTCCTTCCTTGCCTTTGCTGCAGGATCTCCTCTGAACACCAACATTCCAGAAACCTTTGTCATGGGCAGAAGAGAGGCAACAGTCCCAAAATTGAATGTAAAAATGAAAACTAACAAAAAAGTCAGGAAGGCAGCTGAAGGCTGTCCCAGTGCACCTGAGGCAGTGGGTCTCCACAGTGCAGTGGCTGCTGTCACTCAACAAGGATCTGGATCCCAGGTTAAAGGCAAGGGCCCTTTGCAGGACCTTACTGTAAGGTGGCAGGAATCAGCTATGGCAACGTGAGCAGTATCCTCAATGTGAAAGGATGGAGAATGGCATTTTCTTACCCAAGGGAAAGGCTATAAACCAGCCTTAGCAAAAATCCAAGACAAAATGAAGTGTAGGTTTGTTTGGGTTGTTTGGTTGGTTGTTTTTTTTTTTCCCTGGAGCAAACCACTTTTTTGGCTGTGAAAAAAAAATAATAAAATAAAAATCTCCATAGTTGTTCTTCCTTGTGGCAACAAAGGGTGGTGAAGAGTTTTGGCCCCAATCCCGCTGTCCCCACATAGCGATGCTTCAGTCTGGGCAGTGATTGCATATCTGTGGGCTCAGATGGAGCCCTTGGTGTTGGTGGGGCCCTGATCCTGCAGGCACTGATGCTCCTCTGTAACTCTGCTCCCTAGTCTGGCAGGTTATTATTGTTTTCTGGGGAGGCAGCATCTCCCCCTACGCTTTACAGTTAAGCTCTCCAGATCGCAGGTTTCGAGGCAAAGTTTTTCAAGGAGGCAAAGCCACATCTGTGCACACACATGCTTGCAGACATGCATGCAGGCAACACCATTGGTCATCATCCCACTTGTCCAAAAAGATTTCTGACCTCCCATTCAAGAGGAAGTGGACAGAGAAGGATATCTTTCCTTTTTGGATGATTGCTTTTTTAAGTCTGTGAATGTTTTTTGGGGAGTATTCATGCCTTTGCAGGCGCTGTGTTTGGCTCATCTCCAGATACAGAGCCAGCAGTCCCACTCCTCCTCCTGACATGTCAAAAACTGCCTGGATCCGGAGCAGTCGTTTGAGGCTGAAGTCAAATCAAATCAACTTGAGTGAGTCCCAGAAACGTGGGGAAGAAACTCTGGAGGACCGCAGTGAGGAGGGGGGATGCTGGTGGCCACAAAGTTTTCTCTTGAGACCCTTCAGAAAAAAAACTAGTTAATTAAAAAAAAAGAAAAATAATTAAAAATATTAACCTGCCCAAAACCCATACTGGAAAATCACCAACTTGGAGAGCTTCCTACATCAGGGTGGCCTCTGTTCATAGCAGGGGAATGCGGGCGGTGCTCGCGAGAGGCATGGGAAGGTGTGGGATGGCAGAACGGCCGCAACTGGCTTGTCTCTGGCTCTGTCCTTTCCTTGCTGAGTCCTTGTTGTCAAGGGGCTGCTGTAGATTCCGAGTCCTCAGTTTCTTCAGGGTTTGTTTTTCTTTTCCTTTCTTTTCTTTTTTTTTTCTTCTTTTCTTTTCCCTCTTTTCTTTTTCCTCTTTTTCATTTTCTTTTTCTTCTTTTTTCAGTTCTTTTTACTTTACTTCTTACTCTTCCTTTCTCTTTTTTTTTCCTTTTCCTTCCTTTCTCTTTTTTTCTTTTCCTCTCTTTTTTTCTTCATACATGAGATGAAAGGAATCGGAGTCCCGGGGAGGAGTGGAGGGGAGGGTGGAAGGGAGCCTGGGTAGGTAGTGATGGGGTGGAGGGAGGGGATGCAACTTCACTCCACGTTGCTGCTGTCAAACGCGTGGCACTGCAGGTCTCCACTCAGGTAGTCAGTTCCTGGCAGCTTCATGCCATATTTGTCCACGCACCAACACAGCCCACGCTTTCGGCCTCGAGAGGGCTTGCACTGGGGAGACACCCAAGGGTAGAGAGATCAGCAGATGGCCACAAGCTATCCTGTGGGTCTCCTGCATTGAAGGCCAGGGTCAACCCTGTGCTTTGTCCCTTTCACCTCAGCATTGCAACCCCCTGGGTAGGACCTAGCTCCCGTGCTCTGCCTTCAGCACATCTCCATCCCTGCTGCTATCCCAGCCTGGGGCTCTCTGACTTTTCCTCCTCCCTCACCGGCTCCTTCAAGATGCTTACTTCAAGCCAGATGGCACTTAAAGCCATCAGCAAGGCCACCCAGCAACAAAAATGCCTCAAGATGCTTTCAGCAACCTTCCCACCAGCCCAGCAGAGGGAAAATCATAATTTCCATTTAGGGCAGTGGCACAGAAAAGCCTCCCAGGGTGGAAAGTGTTCCTCCACGGGGCTCTTACCTGCTTCCTCTTGTAGAAGCCCTTTCGATCACAGTTGGGGAGGTGAACAGCGCGAGGGACCATCCGCTGGCTGCTCTTGAGCTCCTGCAGAGATGCCTCCATGTGCCTGCGGCAGGGGCCCTGCAAGCGGCAAGAAGATGGAGTGTCAGAAAAGGAGCAAACTGCAGCGAGCCTCCTTCTGCCAATGCCCCAAGTCCCCTGTCACCTCCACCAGCACCTGCTCCCCAGAGGAGCTAAGCCCTCCCTCAGGCCCCTGCCCATGGCAGCCCCACAGAGGGAAGGTGAAGGTGCCCACCAGTTCAAACTCTTGCCGGAGCTCAGGGATGACGATGCGGGGGTGTGCAGTGTTCTCTGCCACGCCTATGAACTTGGCCAGGGTCAGCTTCTTCCGGCGGTCCTTCTTCAGGGCCTCAGCCTTCAGCTCGGAGAGGCGCCCGGGCTTGGGCCGGTAGGCCTTGGGTGGGTAGGTCTCCTCTGTCATCTCCGACGTGGTTGGCTCCTCGTGTTCTCGGGACTCCCGTTCTGGAAAGGAAGGGATACCACTGTCAGGTCTCCATGATCTGACTGGGGCTTGCTTTGGAACAGGGAGTCTCCCACCCCATCCCAAAGGATGCCTTTGCACCAGAAAGTATGGGAATATATGACCAAAGAAATCCTTTTCCCAGCTGTTACCTAAAGTCTTGGCTTTATCCCACTGTGTGGGATTTGGCATGGCTTTTGTGTGACCCTCAAGCTCAGGACAGGAAGGTGTCTGAGGGCATGGAATATTTGGAGCACCAGGATTGGCTCCTACATACAAGGCCACCATCATCTGCAATGTGTCAGTGAAGGAGGACTGGTGGGATGGTTATCCCACACCCAGAAAGGACCATGTGACACACAAAATGTGGCAGAGAAGCCCCTCTTGAGCCATGGCGAGAGAAGTAAGTGACAAATTCACACCCCATCCTGTGTTGCAGATGTAAGAGCAAAAGCCAGGGATGCTCGAAAATGAGACAACTCCAAAGACAAGTCCAATCACACAGCAAAGGCACCACAAAGTTGGCCAGATACTTGCGCAGTGATACCAAAGATGGTGGCTGACAAGTGCTAGCAAGTGTTAGGATCTCCAGGATCCTCTGCCTGCAGCCTCATGCTTATGGGACCAAACCAGCCCCTGTCCACTCAGGCACCAAGCAGCCAGCAAAGCTTGGGCTAATTCTGTCAAGTTGTGCTGCCTGACTGCAGCTGCCACTGATGGTACCAAGGTCAGGAAGGAGTGCACTGAGGCTCTGCCATGGCTATCACCTTCCTATACACCCCCCAGGTCACCCCAGAGTGACCCGTGCCTGTAGGATGCAGTCAGGAGCCTTGCACGGTTATATATAGGAGAGAGCTGGTGACAGTCTAAACTTAGATGACTTGTGACATTTAGAGCAGCCACTAGAGTGAAAAAGGGTCATTTCTGCACTAAATTAGAATAGAGTCAAAAACTCCTTAGGTTCCCAGTCTCCCAGTTCTCAGCAGCCATGCACTAACACCAGGTTTGTGCTGGCTGGGCAGTGAGCACAGGGAAACACCAGAATGGCTGAAATCCCTCCCTTCACAGTGTCTCCTATGACTTCGATGGCAATGAACCCAGCTCATCCCCTGATGCAACCCTGTGGTGAAGACAGTGGGACATCAACTTTGCCCTTTCTTGCAACATCACTGTCAGGACAAAAGAAGGCAGCTCAGGATAAAACCTGATAAACACTACCAGTCTCTTCTTCCTTCTTGACAAAGTGGCCTGCCCTCTAAAAGCAAAATTGGAAAAATTTCCACGACCACTTATTTATTAAAGCAGCCCTTCTTTCTTTTCCTCTTTCTGCAAGAACAGAATTGGGTCAGCATCCCAGACTCAGCACCCACAACAACATAAATGACCCCCCACACCATCCCCGGGACTCATGCATACCCCCAGCACCAGATTCTCTGGCCATTTTGCCCTATGATGCTTTTATGCTTGAGGTTTCTTTCTTGCTACTAGACTCAAAGGCACCCACAGGTCAGGGCTGCTCTATCACAGGGGAATGGCAGACTAGGGATAGGAAAGAGATGGACTAAACTGGGAATTAACTTGTCCTTGAGGAAAAGACACTGTACAAGGTGCAGCAGAAGCACATCCTTTGCCACAAAGCTGTTGCAGCAATCTTAGGTCTGAAAGAAGACCGGAGACATCTCCAGTGACTAAGCCATTCCATGGCAATGGAACACGCTGTGGTCAGTCCCAGGAAACCCCTCTGGCACTGACTGCTGGGGCTGGACAAGGCAGAGCCAGGGCATCTCCCTGGGCTGTCCTATGGTAATTACGGGGCATGGAGGTTTCATACTGACACAGACAACCCTACAATAACGTATGAGGGGCAATACCACTGCAATAACAAGTATCAGAGGCACAGCTACCTGGGAAAACCTAAAATAACAAATAGGTCCAGGCAGTGAGGGTTCAGTCAGGAAACAGCACGTGTTGTCTAGCACCTGGGACTCATGATGCAATTGGTGTTTGCAGCAGCTCAGCCTGTTCACACAGTCAGCAGCTTCAGCCTCTGTAAACACGTTACTCCTCTGCTTCCTGCAAGCTGCCAGCAAGCCACAGTGGTCTGGGAGCTGGACACTAATGTGGAGCCCTTTTGGCAAGAGGAGATGGGAGCTACAGGAGCCCAGCACTCTGCAGATAGAGCTGAGGGTTAGCGTGCACCAAAAACTTCCCAGCTCCCAGCCCAAGCCAAGCTCTTCTGGCAGGGCTGAAAAAGCACCTGGAAATTACCTCTTTGACCTCCCCGACATGCACGGGTCCCCCTTCAAGTAGCAATCCAACAACGGATGGTTGTGGTGGGACCCCTCTGCAGCTCAGAAGCGGTGCCTAGTTTGGGTCTTTATTTCCCAGTGAGAACCCCATGGATGCCTTGGAAGGATCTTTTTCCTCTGCCCTCTGGTGTTTTTTATAGCCTAATTTCCTTCAGCAACATGTCTGAAACACTCTTCTGCTCATGCACCTGACTATCTGTTCCCTAATTTGATACTAACAAGCCAATTTTGACAAACTGAAGGGTGGAGGTCTCTGACACAAACTCCTGACAAGCTCTGGGCAGCTGGTGAGGGACCTTCCTTGTGGCAGCACAGGAGAGGGAAGGAGAGAGTTGGGGCAGGCAGCACCCATGCAGTGCCCCCCCTTCACCTCCTGGCTGGCTCTTCCACGTCAACTTGCAGCTGCCCACTGCACCTGGGACCAGACACATCAGCATCTCCAGAGCTGCTGCACCAGCCTGACCATCCTCACCCCCCAGCTCGTTTGTTAACCTCTCTCTGCCTCCCCAGGTTGGCTGGCTGGTGGCAGGCAGCACTGGCACTGCTGTGCCTCTCTTCATGAGGAGCCACTGTCAGGACCGACGCCCAGTTTCCCCAAATGAGCCCTAATTGCACCTGTCTGGGACTCAGGATGGAGGCTAGAGTGTCTCTTCCCTTGCTGTCAGGATCTGGCCCACTGCACAGCCCCTTGCAGCCTACTCCTACATCCACCCTGGAGCACTGTGGTTGGGTTTCAGGTGGGTGGTGGCTGTGTGCAGAGCATGCTACAGCTCTGTATTCCAGCTGGGGGCTCAAGGCATGGGCAGGGAGGCCATGCTCACCGTGTCCCCAGCCAGGGCAATGTAGGAAGCAGGAGGTAGGTGGCTTTCATTTCTCCATCCCTTCTCCCCACTCTTGAGGAGGAGGTGACCCCTCAGCAGAGGTCCCAAGCTCGCTGACCACACAGAAGAATGACTGCTGGCCAAGCCAAGGATGACTGGCTAGCCTGGAGGTGGTGCTGACCCTACAGCCAAGACAGGAGATTGAACTCAGCTCAAGAGTCACCCCCTGGCTTCATGTCTGGTGTGATACTGTGGTGCTCAGTGAGGACAGGGAAAGAGGGGAGAGCATCTCACACTCCTGACACAGGTCAGGCCAGAAGGACTGCTGTTGAAGTCCTAATCCATGCAGGCTCCCAAGAGCCCTGGGAGGTGGAAAATACCCATGGCAGAGAATGGGGTGTCCTCTGTTCCAGCATTCCATCTCCCCATTCTCTGATGACCTGAGGGAGCTCCCCAGCAGGAGCCATTTCCAACTGTTTCACCCGGCCCCTACAGAAGGGATATAGAGTAAAAAACACCAGGCAGAGTTTGTGGAAAGCCACAAATTTCTTTTTCCTGGATGCTTGCTGTCCTGAACAGATACCACCCAGAGCAGCCCAGGCACTTTCCTGCATCTGGGAAAAATCTGGGTGCTTCTGTGTTTCAGATGTTTTGGACATGTGTGAGGTCCCCACAGGGTAGGCGGGTGTGTTCGGACGTGGGTGTAAGGCATGTGGGAACACCACCTCCCTCTCTCCTGATATTACAAAGTGGAGCAGGAAGCTTGTTCCAAATACCTAGGAACCTTGAATTTTTGTAACATTTTCATGGGTTGCTGGCAGGAAGGTAGGAAAAGTATGTAGTAACCACCCCCACTAATGATCCGGGCTCATCACATCCACAGGACTTGCTGTCCTGTTCAATAACCTCCCCAAAAACCACATACACCTAAGAAGGACAAGCACAACCATAGCACAACATTACTAAACAGCCCTCTTGATTACTATCAGGATTATTATTATTTACAGCATGAGCACTAACATAATACACCACTTAAGCAGGAAGGTGTTGGAGTAAGACTTAACGGGGACTTTAATTAAACCTCTAGCTCAGGAATGACAGCAAATGTTACTGGAGGAGACCTTGACAATTTGCCCAGTCCTCCCTCTGCCCCAAATTGGGCTATCTCTGCTAGAGGTGCTCATTGCAAGATGGAAACGAAGGCTTGTATTATCCAGGGCTGAGATATTGCTGTTTATGGAGCAGCAAACGTCAGCCACTGAACAGCACAGTACAACAGTGCTTTCCACTGAAGGATGATTTACCTCCAGAATGAAGTACCATCTTGCACTATGCCCATGAAAGGGTTACCATCAGCTGCAGAAGTTCATGAGTGAGCCCCTGCTTTTCCAGCAGGCTCCTTGTGATTTTGAGTCCTGGTGGCAGCTGTCTTTGGAGGACCCCATTGTCTGTCCCATCACTGCTTATGGAACATGGCATTTTCCAAACCTGTCTGAATGACCTTTGATACCTTGGCTTTTTTTTGGGGGGAAGGGACAAAATTTTGGGATAAAACACCTAGGCAACTGATGCTCGTAATGGAAAAAGGAAAAAAAAATACAGGAGAGGCCGTGGAAGAAAGGGAGGGATTTTTTCTGCTGTTCCCATCGACTAATGGGAACCCCCAAGTGCCAAACAGAGCCAGATATGGACACTCCCTCCAAGCTTTACCCATAACATGAGTTCCTTGGCTCAAACAGCTAGAGCCTAGTATCTACCACAGCTCCATAATCTACGCAGCCCCATGCCAGCTGCTTTGTGTCTTCTTGCTGGACTTCACACACACACAGAAGCAGAGGCAATGATTGCTGAAATCAATGTTTGTTTTCTTTCCTATGCCTGCCTGAGGGATGGGTTCATCCCACTTCTTCCTGCCCCAGCCTTTCTGGTATTTATGCTTGCTGGGCAACATGAAGCAGCTTCCCTGAGCTCCCTGTGGCCGAGAGAGGAGGAACATTTGTGCTGCCCTCAAAAACAGCTTTTGCACTTGAAAATCATGTTAGAGATGTACTTATTTTTCTTCAGATTGTGTCTTATACAGAAAGCCTGTGCTTAGGTCCCTGTCTGATAAAGACCACAATGTGCATTTCCCCCAGCTGCCCTCCACATGTGTCCCCGCTCCAGAGGAGGGGACATGCCTGACCTACACCAAAACCTCATGGGATGGGCAGGCAAGTTTCTCCCCAGCCTGGACTGGCACCTGTACCTGTGATGACAAGAAAACAAAAATCCCTCCCTCCTGGTCAGCACACAGAGACAGCCATGGTGTCTGCATTCTCCAAATGCAGTCAGGGAGGGGATAATGCAAGCAGGGAGGAGATGCAGAGCAAGAGGGGTCATCTCATCTCGCGCCCTTTGGCAGCTGAAGAGTACAACTGAGCAAAAGCATTCCCGAGCTCCCAGGAGGCCCAGAAAGAAGGGAGCTTTTGCTGCCCTAATAAAGAACAGCTCATTTATGTTCCCTTTACAGGCACAACCCCCCAGCGAGTTACCCTCAGCCCTGCAGGGGTGGGCAGTGGCGGCAGCTTGGGCGCTGTGCCCGGGGCTGGGGTCACTGCTCCAGACCACCGCCCCGGTGAAGTCAGGCGGTGATCTCAGGGCGGCCGCCCAGCCCGAGGCAGTCTGGCACCCAACAAGGGAGGAGCAGCCAGGACTGGGGATGAGGGCTTTGGCCAGTCCCTCTGCTAGCCCAGGGCGTTAGCTGCTGGAGAGCCAGCTGCAATGTGCTTTGGACTTTCGACGAACTTTTGTGCTTTGGTGGGGACTCGGCGGCAGTTCAGCGCGGCTGCTCTGGTGGAGGCTGGCGGGGCAGCATGCTGGTGATGAGAGACTGGGAGGAGACGCCACACACCAAGAAGGACAGAAAAACAGCAGTCCTGTATGGAATACCATCCCACCACCTCCTCCAAGTCCCAGCAGTGTGCAACAGGCATCTGTGTCAAATAAAGCCTCTGTGCTAACACGGACATGTTTGGGCTTTGCTGGATGGATAAACTATGTCAAAATCATTGCAGATATGCTGCACCCTCCAAATTGTGACCAGTCCTATCATTTGGCTTGGGTACTGATTTTAGGGTGGAATGACATATCTCTAGGAGCTCCAGTCTCTGCATCTGTGATTCCGGTGGTCATACTTAGGCCTCCAAAGGTCTGAAGTTAAGAGAGATAAATCCCACCACCTCTTCAGTCCTGGTACCCTTGCAGCCTGTGATGCAGCTCTCACAGATGGCAGTGCCAAACTGGTTTACAGGCATGGGAAGAAAACAGACGCTATTTCCTTCACTGAGAATTAAGTAACTCAAGAGCTGCCAAAGGCAGAGTGTGGAAATAAGTCTTGAGCAGTCAAAGCATTGTGAAGCACCCACAAAAGCCCCTACTCTGCCCCACCATGCCCAGTCTCCTAACAAAGACATAGTATCAGAGTACAAATAGTCCACAGTTCAAAAGCCACATAAGCTTTTGGAAGAGAGCTCTGGGGTATTCCAGTACCTGTGACAGTATGGTGAAAGTTGCTGGGACCTCACACTCTTCTCCCACAGAGACACCTTTCAGGAGAACAGAAGAATCTCTTCTTAGAGAAGAGATAGAAAAGCAGCCAGAGGACTGGAATGATTCAACCCCTGATTAAGACATAGCCATTTTATTCAGAGCCAGGAGGATGCTTGGGAACAGCTCAGGATTACCTGAAGAGCCTCACAGAACAGAGATGGATAGCAGAGGGATGTGCTATAGTGTGGCCTTTTTTTTTTTTTTGAGTTATTGCTTTGGCAGTGCTGAACTAGCCTGGAAGACCAGCTCTTTCTCAGGAGATTAATGTCTCCTCAGCAGAAACCTGTGGATACAGATTCTGCTGCATCAGCCAGGGCTCACCTGCAGAGCGTGAATATCAGGTGCTTGGGCTGCCCCCACGTTCACACAGCATTCATGGGAAAGGGAGATCATCGTCTTGATGACCTCAGTGTCATGCAGAGCTGGATGGGGGAGAAATGCAGCTCAGCATGTGGGAAAGGAGCTCTCAAGGGAACTGGCTCATGTCTTGGTCTGCTCTGGAAGTTCAGGGCCTATCTATAGGAACGGATCTCTGGGTCAGCACCACTTCTCTGCAGTGCCAGCAACTGCTGCGGAGGTGGGAGAGGTACAGCTATGAGAACTGGAAGTGTAAAGAAGGATCCATGCTACTGTGTGCCAAATGATACTTTCCTGAGCTACCCTTCCTTGCTACAGCCACAAAATTAAACTCCCTGGGAGCAACTCTCTAGGGCAAGGAGAAAAGCAGGTTTAGATATGGGAAGCTCCATGATGTAAGCTCTTTCACTACACGTTGCTACCTGTTAGTTCAGCAAACTCCAAGCATCCATGCTGTGCTGAAAAAGCCGATCTTGGGCACCAGCCGGTGGGCTGGACTGGGCTGGTTCTGACTTGGGATGCACAAGCAAGGACTGAAGCTCAGCAGGAGACAGGTGCTGTCTTAGAACTGTCTCTTTCTTTCCAGTGAGCTCCCAAATCTGGTTATGATAAGTTCTTAACACAGGCTTGGGAATTTGCAATGCATATAGAAGACACACCAAGGTGAGGGTCTGGGTAAACAGGAAGCATGGCCAGAGACTTTGGGTTTCCATTGATGACTATTTCTGTGCACGAGAGTACTTAAAATGTATAAGCAGTAAAAGAGTTGGGAAAATTTCCAGAGTTCTCTCTCTCCAGTAAGATTATCAGCAAACATCCATCCATTTCAATTAAATGATGTCAATGTGCACCATCTTGCAAAAGTGCAGGTGCTCTGTTTTCAGATCAATGCTTTTATAAGCTTGACATTTCCTGAACAGAGTTAACTTCCAAAGAACTGAACTGGCAAGTGAAGGGGAAGGAAGTATTTCAGGATTAGATTTACATCAAGAAGCTCCTGTTGCCGGTGCACTGATGATAGGAAGATAAAACATATTTCCTCCACATCATCTGGAGACTGCAGATGTTTCCCATTCTATACGCTGAAACTGCAAAAGAAGCTGAGAGCTGAACTGCAGAATAACCCAGAGAAATCTAAATAAATCATCTTTCAAAATCATAGTGACCAAGACATATTTTTCAGTCCTGGAAAGCATGAAATCATTTGGTCTTTCTTAGTCTTGCACCTTTTCCAACAAATACAACCTAGTGGCAGATTCCATTAGTTGTAATAAAGGTGGCAAACCCCCCCACCAGGATGCCAAGGAACTAGAAACAAAAAAGATCAAAGAAGGAAAACTCAAAAAAGAAGACTGCAGAACACTCTGCCTAACTGACAATAAAGGAAGGGAGAATCTGAAGTACTCCTGACAAGCATCCCTGAATTGTTTGCCAACATTTTCTCCATGGGGCTTACTTGTGGCAAAAAGAGCAAAACCCTACCTAGAAAACACACATGCTTTGATGACTTCTGAATGAAAGAAAAGGGTGTGAACTGCTCTTCTCCTCACCAGAGATGACTTGAAAAAAATCTTTCTGTGTCCTTAGGAATGAAGGAGATGTGATGACTTGGAAGAAAGCCTTAAAAACATCCATCAACTATCATTACTGTGTGAGAAAGAAGGGGATGAGAGGGACTTTTGGATGCAGGTAGCTCAAGAGCAGTGATGGAGGAAATAACCCTAGGGAAGAGAGAGTAGGTAACTTTGCCCTTTTCAGACTATGTGGGGCCTGTGGGACCTCTAAAACTCAGCTGAAGGCTGGCATCAGTATACATAAGATGTCAAGAAACCTGGACTTGAAAGCAGGATGCTGATGATGTTTTAATCACTGAAACTCAGGTGTGACAAATCACATTAGAGCCAAGTGCTAAGAAACAGAGCCACAACCAAGAATAATGTTGCTGGTAGCTACCAAAAGCTGGGATATCACTGTAGATATTGTAGCATTTTACACTAAGAACACTGAAATGCAGAGGGAAACTTTATTTTAAAGAAGATGATCCTGAGAAGAGGATGTCCTACCAAAGATGTAGACACTTCATTTTACCCTAAGCTCTCTGGCCTGCTTAGGGATGAAGGTGGCTTTTTCCTTTTGAACAGGGTTTTGAATCTGATGAAGTTTCACACTGAGCAGGAGCTTTTAGCAGCTGGTCTACTGGAACTGAATGCAGGAGACCCCGCTCCCACCAGATGTCAGTGGTTTCCATCAAAAGATCCATTCCTACTTACATTACTGAGGGTCTCTGTCAGCCTCAACAGCAGCCTCTAATAAGAAGTTCCAAGGAAGCCAAACTCTTTTCTTGCCCAAAAGAGGCATGAAAGCACATCAGGTGGAGTCTAGAGATGCACCTGTGTCAGGTGCTGGGTGATAACTGGTCCAACACCACAAATATTTCAGATGTGTAGCTGTGACTGCAACCTCCAGCCTCGCCTGGTTTAATTTCTAGGCCTTCAGCCTGAGTTTCGCAGCTCTGCCTTAAACCAGATGGAACAGACGTGTAAGATCATCCATTGCTCATCTCTGTGTCAGCAGCAGATGACACATCATCACATGTACCATCCAACCTGATTTTTATGAGCTCTGAGCCATGAGATTTCCACTTCTGCCCGCAGGACACCCTTCTACTTTCTTATTGGCTCCTTCTCTCAGAAAGCCTTCACCTGGAGTAGGTCTGGCCATTATTTAATCTCCCATCCACCTAAGTAACACCACAAACAAGTACATGGAGTTTGATGTTCACACTGTTGACAATATTGATAAGCAGAAACTTGATTCTGACAGGTGACTCTTGCTTCTCCTAGCCTTTTCCCTCCCTGCACTGTACCACTGCAGACACTAACCAGTTCCCTTTGGCCCAACATGATGTAAAGATGCTTTTAAATATTAATAAAATATCACAGGTCCCTTGATGGACCAAAAGGTGCAGACCTTCACATTGGGATTTGAAGCTCCAAGACAACTGATCACCTTGTGCTACAGGTCTGGAGCCTTTCTGGAATGATAAAATCCCAGTTGCACTCTATTGTTTTTCCTGCACCTTCCAGCCACCTCTGCTACTACAAAACCAAATAAATGAACAGTGAAATGGTTATAAATGACGCAGAAAAAAATTTACCCACCTATGGTATTTTTTCAGGAAAGTGGGAGTCACAAGGGAAAGCAAATGACTGTATGTCAGTTTGTATCTAAACATTATTAAGATATATTAAGACATACACATGGCTGTGGCAGCATGATACTTGACTGCTGGACAGGTATAAGACATGCAGACCCTCCCTAATAAAACTTTTCAATTTAAAAGAGGTGATGGGTAAGAAAAAAAACCTTAAAGACAGGTCCTATAATAGGTCACTTGGCTTATTTAACTACTAGATTTTCACCCTAAGTCCAACGCATAACATCTGATTTCTTAAGGAAGAATAATAATAAGTCTGTTCATGTAATTGTCTTCTGAGGATGAACCCCATGTGAATTTGGAAAAGGAAAATATTTCTGCTGGTTCTCTACAAAAAGAATTAAGACTGTTGACCAACTTTGCCTCAACTTAAGGTACCTTTAAGATAAATTCCCTCTCTTGTTTAGCTAGGGGATCATTTCCTTAAGTATCTGTCAGGATTACCTTCCTGCCCTTAAATAGCACCAGGCAAGTTATCCTCATCAACATAACAATTATCTCAATCACTGAGCCAGCTGTGTCCATCCAACAAGCAAACAAACCAAACTACAATAACAGCCCTCAAGGCAGGTAGGTAGCTGCTAAGAGGAATCCTACCAATCCTACCCAAGCCAACAGCCTCTTTGGCTTTAGCCTCACAGTCCTTCAAGGACTGAGGCAGCTGGCTCCCACCAGGTGTCAAAAAGCATGTGATGTTCTGGGCCTAGAGGAAAGGTGCTTAGCATCCATCTCTACCAGGCTAATAGGAAGCAATGTGCCAGTTTCTTGGGGGGAGCTATTGACCCTCCATTCCCACATTCTGCATGAAAAGAGGCAGTACCGCTAGGGTGGAGGCACAAGGAAAAACTATGTCAACATCATAGGGGTCTGGAGAATGAGGGTAATAGTGAGAGCAAAGCTTTATACATACACACACACATTCAAAATGCTCAATGACTCCATAAATTTAAGATGACTCCTTTAGCCTGTTGACCAGAGTCTCTCACCAGCTGGAGCAGGCTTGGACCTTCCTGCCAGCAATGCTTAAGACAGGTGTGGTTTCCCGGCCAGAACCTGGGAGAGACCACAAGTTAAAAGACATGGACTGATGGGCATTTAGCACACTTGTCCTGGAAACATCATAAGCAGCCAGGAGACCCACCAAAACATGCTGAGAAATGGCTTACTTGAGACCAAATCTGCCCACTGAGAGCCCCAAATTTCTGCAAACAAATTACATTGACTCCTGCTGGAATTAACTGTGAGCAGTGGATTGACATGAACACTAAGGAGTCCCCTCAGCTTACAAGCATCAAAGAGCCACCTCAAAAACATCTTGCTGAGAGTTGCCTTGGCTACACAGCTGAAGGAATAGAGAGTGTCTTGTGGGGGTTGAGTGGCTAGGGGATGGGGGATGTCACTCCATCACCAGATGTGACATGACCCTTCCAGGATAGGCTGAGGCATCAAGCTTGACCCATGCACAGTGATCTCAAAAGGGAAGCCCAAGGAACCAGGAGCACTGGTACAGCTGCCACCCTGCTCTGTGACCCCCAAGCAGCCCTGCACATCTCCCCAGCGTGACCCAGTGTGAAGTTTCTTGCTAAAAGGACCTGGTGGGTCCATGTATTAGGGGATTCCAGCTAGATATTCCTCTCTTCCTCGCCAGAAGAGCCTCCTCATGTTTTTTTGCTACACCCATCATGAAAGATAAACAGATAACATATTTTTGCCAGTAAAAACTCTCCTTACAAGTGACTAGGTAGTTACTATGCTGGCTGCCAGTGAGCTCACCCAGGCCAAACTTTGGATCATCTTTGACCTCTTCAGGCACCGTACCTTCAGGTCCTGCTGCTTCCTCCTCTGCAACACTGGAGGTTGTTTATCCTGCCCTGAGATTGGCACTTCTCACCAAATTTGCCTTTTTTTTTTAGTTCAGTTCTTTTTTCCTGCTTCCCCAAAGGCCAGTTAGTTATTGCTGCTTAGACAAAAAGAAGTTTGCAGGGTCCCAGCAGCCTCAGTGTCCCTTGTACCAACCTCTCCACTGATGCCACAAGGCACCATTAGCCTTCCCCCCCCCATGTTCTCCTGCCCTAGCATGGGGCAGGAGGTGGCTTGGCTACATTCTTTCTGCAAGCTGCAACCCATCTGCACCTTCACTGGGATATCTCTTGGGGTACTTAACTAATGTAGACTCAATCTATCCAGAAGAAACAACCCACCTCCAAGCACAGGGGGGGCGAGTTTGGATCCACCCAGGTGGCTGGGAGGAATATCTTGAATCTATCTCCTTCCTTGCCTCCCATTGTTTGATATGCTCACCTGCTGCATCTCATTTCTCAGCCCTCAGTGGGAGGACAGGGTAGGCTGATCTGTAAGCCAATATCTGATCTTGATGGCAAAATACCAACATGCCAGTCAGAAGCAGAACCACTGCACCTAAGAGAGGTTTCTGTGTGCTGCCTGAAAACCAATCTGCCCCTAGAGACAAAAATGCTCCATGTGTGTGTCTGCACACATTAAATGTTTGTGCAGGCGTGCGTGGGCGTGTGAATGTGGGTACGTGTGTGTGCATATGTTCACATGCATATCTTCCTTGTGCACATTAATCCTGCTGCTCTGAAGCCCACATCGAGGGGCAGGTGTGTTCTGGCCAAATTCTACTTTTATTTGTGTCTGACCTTGAATTTGCACTAAGTGCTTGGAGAAAACTAAAACAAAACAACAAACAGGCAGGATTTGCCATGCCAGGGGCCCTTTTATCTTCCCTATAACAGCAAGGTGAAATGAGCTGCAGCTGTTCTTAGCAGCTTGGTGTAAGAGGAGGACGAGCCCTGGAGGGGCCGAGATTCCTGCTCCACTTCTCAGACTGCTCCCAAGCTTTCCAGTTTGGGTGAAGATCACTGGGAATCACCACTGCTATAGCAGGTCCTGGAGCTGCTCCTCCAGCTGCCATGTCTTTCAACCCAGAGCGAGTAAAACTTCCAGCGGACGTTAGGAGGAAGCAGAGCACTGCGTTCCATGCGAGGAGCACCAGCTCACTGCTTCTCCTCCTCTCCTTCCTTCCCAGCCATCCAGACACATGTGTGCCAAACTATGAAACCAAAGAAACAGGGGGCTGTCTTGAGTCTGGCACAAAACATACCCAAGCTCTTCTAACCCTCTCTACTGAGCCTGAGGAGAAACCTCACCCCCCGCAGTCACGGAAACACTTCCAGTCACACAGAACTCCACTCACGCCACTGACGTGCCAAAGCCACGACAATCATCTGGGCTGGTCCCTTAAATAATGACACGAGGAGGCACGAAGCCTTCCTCCAGCATCCCTGAGGTTTTCAGGGGCTCCCATATGAGACCAGCCCCTGTTCTAGGCTGTGGTGGAACAGGCTCTGGAGGGACTCACTTGGATCAGGTCCAGGCTGACAGCGGTGCGCTGGAGCTTGGGACCAGCTCTGTCCCTCTTGCACGCACACACGCGCTCACAGAGAGCCGTGTCTTTCTCCGGTGAACTCTGCTGGCACCCGGCAGGAATTTCATTTGGATCAACTACTTAATATTCTCTCTCCTTCCTTAGAAACCAGGCTGCTGAAAAATCTTTCCAGCCAAGGCCCCTCCTTTCCTGTTTGAACCACTCCATCTTTCACTCCCCCATATACACACACTGCAGAAACCCAGATCTGTTACTGGCACCTGATGGATTTCACTTTTTTTTTTTTTTTTTTTTTTTTTTTTTTTTTTTTTTAATATTATTATTGTTGAAACTTCAGATCAAAAGAAAAATGGAGACTTTCCTGTTTCAGATCTGAGGCTTTGCAGGCCTGTTGCTACTAGCTTTTGCATTGACAGCTCGGAAGCTGCTTTGCACAAAGGACCAACAAGGTCCCTCCCCAAATGACACACGTTCCCAAGCTGGCGTGTCCTGAGTGCCCTGCTCCCATGACTCCTGCCCTAACTCCCACCCCAGACCATGGCACAGGGCTGCCCACCTGCCCCACCACTTCCCCATAGCTTACTCCTGAAGCTTCTCGTCCCCAAACGGGGAGCAGAAATGCATGGAAAGAAGAAACAGGGTGCAGGGAAATATGTTGGGGAGGCATAAGGGACTGCACCAAACACAAGCCACAGGAAACTTGGGCTCGGCACCACCACTCCTCCTCCGCCTACTTCCAGCTGACACAGCAAAGACAAGTTTCTTAGGGCTAATTCTGCAAACCCCCCACCAGGCCCCCCTTTCCCCTCCTGGTTATCGTTGGCTCATGGTTTCGGGAGGAAACTTGCCAAGTCTTGCTCGCTTTCTAGAAAGAGAGCAGGAATGAGCTAGAAGAAGGAAATATTTGACAACCTTTGTTTTTTCATGAGCCTTTTTAGGCCAGCAGGCTCCAATCTGTGCCCTCCACTCCCCGGCACTCGGCCTGACCTTGCTGTCTCAGCAGGAGGAAGTCTGGCAGGAGCACAGGGGAGAAAAATGGAAAGACATGGTGTATTTCAAAGGAAACCTAAACAAAACAGAGAAAACCCAGAATCCTGAAGCCTGTGCCATAATGAAACTCATTCGTGGTTTTTTACCAGGAACAGTCAATTAAAGCAGTGATGTTTGGCTTTCAGTAAAGGACAGTGTCTGACTGTTGTGCCAGGAAGGACTACAGGGACTGTCCCATCAGATACCTACACATCCGTCTGCTTAAAACAAGCCTTACCAAAGCCCTTTAATCCCACACCTGCATTCATTTCCAACCTCTCAGCGAACTCAAAGCACATTCTGCCCAGTAGCTCCCGCATTTCTCAGTACCGTTGTGCCCGTATTACAGATGAGGAAAGCGAGGCGCGCTACCCGGGAGCATCTTATCCCCAGGCGAGACATCTGGTGTAGAAGAGAGCCAAGTCCGGCCCCCCAGGCCTGGGCTCATGCAATACCGTTTGTTGCGCCTCCACCTTGACAATAAGGAGGAAAGCATCTGCGATTTTAAACTCAGCCAGCACAAGGGCAGAAATAGATAGAAATGCAGCTTGATCTAGCCTTGTCGCTGTCATACAGTTCATTTTGCAAAGTGCTGATTCTTTCTCAGTCGTTTGCAGCTCAGAGCCAATTTTGGTCATTGACAGATTGGAGGGCCAGGCCAGCTTCCCCAGCGCACGGTCTCTGCACTGCTGGCCAAACCGGCATAGGCCAGAAAGTTCAAGTTAAACTTAATTTCTTTCCTTGCCCCGTTGCTTAGAAACACGCCTATGAAAATATACTTTGTTCTCACACGCTACCAGTCTAATGCCAAGAAGATTTTTTTCCCTCTCCTGTCCTCAGGAATTCCTGATTTATTTTTTATTTTTTTGCAATCGCGCAAATCTCAAGAGGAGCCTGCTGGTCTCTCATGGCTTCCTGCAGCAGCCTTTCCAGTCCAGGCTCATCTCCTGGTTCCAAACAAAACCCACTGAAAAGAGCTCCCTGCGGCACTCAGGGATTCCAAACTGGAAGTGCAGGTGGTGCCAGGGGGTTGGTTTTGCAACAAACCTTCAGTCTTTCCTATCCCTCTCCTTGTCCATTCAACGGGGGCTCCCTATCCCCGGGAAACCAAACCCAGCAATATTACAAGAGGACTGGCCAAAGTTTCCACGCAAAGCACCTGTTAAGGACCAGTTTCCTTGGGAAGAGCAATACAGGTGGAATGAAAGGAGATTTGCGCTGGGAGCTGAGTGCTGAAGCTTTTTTTCGGGTGCCTTTGGCCTGCACAGGGCACCCTCTGCCCTGCTCTCCCAACTACTGCTGCGTTTTGGCTGCGTAGCTCTGCCTTCCCGACCGCACCGCCTGCCCCCGGCCGCGCACACACAGGCGCAGAGTAAATAAACACAGAGGATGACGCGCTCTGGGATACTTCACATAGCTCCGCTGCCAGAGACTTACTGCCCGGCTTCCTGGGCTCCATGGCAGGAACACGGCTCCTGGCTTCAGCCAGGAGAAGGTCCTTCCCAGCCCTCTCCCCTTCATGCTCCCCTTCACAAAACCAAGTTCAGCTTTGCTGTTTCTGGCCTGTTTTAGGGGAGTTGTAACATCTGCTGTCATTTGGGGGTGAGGGTGAAGTTATACACACAGAATTTGGTTTCGGTCTGAAGAATGGAGCATAGCAGCACAACGACTGCCTGCAAGCAGCAAAGGGGAAAAATAATAAAAGCATCAAGATTTATTAGGTGCTGGAAAGGAGAAATGGATTCCCATTGCGCTGGTATAAGCAGAAGCTTGCTAGCAAGCAAAAAGGGCTTTTTCATGGACCAAAAAAAGTGGGGGACTTGTTTCTGTATTTTTTGTGCCAAGTGGTTTTCCCCAGTTTCCTCCCTGCCTCCCCTGTAAACTTGGGAAAAGTGTCCTTGCACAAGCTACAGGATCCAGAAATGGGAGCTTAACACGTGCCAAAGCAAAGGAAGGAGCACTTCCTTTCGTGCTTTTGTCACGTGCAAGGTGCAAACATTTCAGAAGCTTGGCTTTGCACAGCTGCTACCATGCCAGCCCTCATACTTGCTTTTAACCTGTTCTTTCCGGTTATTAGCAAAACCGTGTGCTGCTTGTGCAGCATCATGTGCTGCTTTCAGAGATTCCCTGCCCCTGATGCACCTGCACCTCCCTGGGCTAAACCAATCTCCCAACAAAGACATCCAGCAGTGGGCAGCCGGGAAAAGCAGGCTGCAATTATCACATGGAGCAAGCCGGAGGCTGAGTAACCACCCTAGGGGGAGCTAAGGACTTTGGGGATACGGCAGATGGTTGCAAGGAGGACCCCTGCCCTCCTCTGTATCCCAAGCTGCAGAGGCCAGCTCGGGACTCAGAGCAAAGTGGAGGATATGGTGAGAGAAAAGGGTCAGGGAGAGGGTGAAGGCAGGGATGCAGGAAACATGTAAAGGATGGAACTGGGGAAGGGCTGGGATGCAGCTGTGACTGAGAGGGTGCATCTGGGAGGTGGGGAAAAAAAAGCTTTCCATTGGGGATGGGACAACCCAGATGTGATGATGGAAAGGGGAGGTGGGGGGATGGGAGAGGCGGTGGGATGATGCAACAGGAGGTTCAACCAGGGCATGGATGGAAAGGATGGTAAAGCAGCAGGGGGCATGGAAGTACAGCTAGGGTGATGGAAGAGTACCTGCAGAGATGGAAAAGCAACGAGGGGGAGGGGGCGGAAGAGCAGCCCTAAGATGGAAAAGTAGATGAAAACCAATAGCGGGATGGCAGAACAGCCAGGGGAAGTGGTGGTGGAGAAGCAGCCAGAAAAGATGGAAAAACAACCAGGGGCTTGGAAAAGCTGCTGATGGAGGGGGTTGGGAGAAGAAAGAATGGGGAAATAGCTTGGAAGATGAAAAAGCTGTCATATATTTATGAGACAGAGAGAAAAATCACGCTGAAAGATGGAAAAGTAGCCAGAAAGATGGAAAAGCAGCTGGTGATGGTGGAGGGGAATGGAAGAGCAGCCGGGAAGGCAGAAAAGCACACTGCTGCGGAGGGTGGGGATGGAGAGAGAAGCAGGCACAAAGATGCAAAAGTAGCAGGGAAGGTGGAAATGCAAGCGGGGGCATAGAAGAGTACCTGGGAAGATGGAAAAGCAGCCGGAAGGATGGGAAAGCAGCCGGGGGAGGAGGGGGGCTACAGGGTAGATCAGCCACTGGGAGGAAGTAGAAAAGCAAGCGGAAAGATGGAAAGGGAGCCAGGAAGGCGGAAAAGCGTGCGGAGGGGCATGGAAGTGCACCCGGAAAGCGGGGAGCAAAGCAGCCGGGTGGTGGGGTGGAAAAAGCAGGCGGCAAGATGGAAAAGGAGCCGTCAAGGCGGAGAAGCATGAGGCTAGGAGCAGCGGCTGGGGGTGGGGGCGGGTCACTCACCGGCCTTGGCTTGCTCGCGGTAGCTCTTCTCGCTGAGGCAGACGGCGGTGCCGTGCAGCAGGGCGTGCAGCGGCTTCTCCGCGCCCTGGCGCGGGAGGCAGCGGAGCCCGCGGGCGCAGCGCTCGGTGTAGACGCCGCAGGGCTGCCCGGCGGGCAGGGCGCAGGTGAGGCAGCAGCCGCAGCCCGGCTCCTTCACCAGCTCGCAGCCCAGCGGCGGCGGCGGGCAGAGCGACAGCGCTTTGCCGTCGCAGGGTTCGCACTGCACGAAGGAGCCCAGGCAGCGCGACAGCCCCGGGCAGGCGCCCAGCAGCACCAGGAGCCGCAGCAGCATCGCGGCGGGGATGCTGCGGGACGGGGCGCGGGGNGGAGGGAAGGAGAGGGAAAGGGAAAAAAGCTTGCAAGGGTTGCACAGCCTACAGGTTGCAGGGGGAGGCGTGGGGGAGCAGGGGGGTTTGGGGAGGTGGGACCGCGATTTCACACACTCACGCACACGCACACACTCTTCCCAAAGGGCTAGTAGGAGGCAGGTTGGGAAGGGAGCAAAGTTCCTTGAAAACCAGTGCCCTGCTCTTAATGCATCAAAGCAGTCGAGACAGGGGAAAAAAAAAAAGAAAACCAAACAAAACCACAAACAAAAAACCCAAACCAAAACAAAAAAAATGGAGGAGAAGGAAGAGGGGATGCAAAGCTCCCCTCCTCTCTCTCTCTTCTTCTGCAGGAGAAAAAGTCTCTCCCGACGCAGCGAGCTGCTGGGAAGCTTGGTATGAAGCAAAATTGTGTTTCGATCGGTTCTGTTCAACCCTCCCGCTTTCCTCTTCCAAGATTTGCAAAGGCAAAAAAAAAAAAAAAAAAAAGGAAAAAAATAAGAAAAAAAGTTTTCAGCAAAGTTCGACTGTTTTGTTGTAAAGTCTGCAGAGGAGCGGTAAAAAACTGGGGGAAGGGGGGAAAAAAAAAAAGAAAAAAAAATCCACTTTGTAGATCTCCCAACACTTTTCCCCTGGAGAAGTTTCTAAAGAGACTGAATACTGCAGAACAGGCTGTCTTTTAAATAGACTGCCTCTGGCTGCCTGCCAGCCCCTAGCTGCAATTTGAGATCCCAATGACACCTCAGCTTGACTAGGTGCCAGCAGCGAGGGCCCTATCAGTGCACATCGAGCCGGTGGGGGTGGGGTGCACAGCTTCTGACTTCTGGGCTTCAAACCCCGGGCAGTGATCAAGGATAATATTATGAGGAAAGACAAGGAGAGGAGGAGGGGGAAGGGAAAGCCGAGGATGGGGAGATCTGGGGGGGGGAAGTTTAGATCTTCACGGTTTCAGCAGATTTTTTTTTTTTTAAATTAATTAAATAAAAAAGGAGAAAAGTGGTTGCAATTGGGTTGCACGGCAGCCTGGGCTGCAGGGAGCCTGGGAGAGAGAAGTCGGCGCTGAGTTTAGGGGAGGAAGTGGGGAGGGGATTGAGTTAGCGGGGCCTGATCCTCCATGCTGTACCCTGTGCTGCTGGGGCAGGGACACCCCGACCCCGACACTCACCCCACCCCTCACCCCCCAGTCCACTGCCTGGGTAGCTGGGGACCCTCCAGAGTCAGGGGAGCCGATGCACACAGCAACCCATCAGTTCTAAAGGTGAGCGCAGCGGGGAGATGGCTGGATGTGGGCCAGGGAACCACTATCGCCTGCTTGGGTCCGGGAAGGAGCCTTTGTGTGTGCAGGGTGCCCAGCTCTCCTCTCCTGCCTCTTTGCCCCTGGGCGAGGCATAAAAATGCTTAGTGCTAGGGTGTGCCCCTGACACCCCCAAACAGCAAGGGTTAACACGGCCGGACAGTGAGCAAGAGGGCGGGCTGGGCTGCTTGTAAGAAGTGTGTTAGATTCCTCTTTGGAAAAGTTCGCTGTTGCTTAGGGCATGCCAGAAAACAAGGGGAATTTTGCCATGTAAAGTCCAATTTGCACGTTTTAGCTCATCTTCTTCTGCTTCTTGCCATGCACAACGTGAGGAGGGAAAAAAAAAAAAATTAAAAAGAAGCAAAAAAAAGAAGCAAAAAAACCCAAACCAAACCAATACAAAACAAAACAAAAAAAGCTCTTTGCAATGTTCATCCTCTTGTCCTGGACAGCTTGGGGTTTGTTGTCTTTGTTCCACCGCTGCATTCCTAAGGGTTACAGCTCTCCGGGCCCTGGTCCTTCACCACTTGCCTCCCTCAGTGCTCATTCATTGCTAGGAGCAGGGAAGCTGGAAGCAAGGCGAAGGGAATCTCCAAAATTGCCGTGAGCAGCCCTGTGGCCCGCCCAGGCAGCTGTGCACAGGGATGTTCTACCTGGAGCAGAAGGACTAGCAGAACCCAGCCCGGAGTAATGGCTGAGCGGAGGGGTGGGAGTTTGCTCGCAAGCACGGATTTGTCCACTAAGGGAGAGGGAAATAATAAGTGATCAGTTAGTTCTGGGTGAGGTTTACGTGTGATTCAAGTAAACCCCCCTCCTTATATGCACACACTCCTCCAAAGCCTCATATTCCCCAGATTTCTTTTCAGATCAGTCATCTATGCAGCTGCATTGCATGGATTTTGCCACTAGAATGCACCCTTATCTATGGTAAGAGGACGGTTCGTTGCTGAAAAGCATTAACTCCTTCTTCTCCAAAACTTCCAAGCTTAAAGCTTTTCTTGCAGCTCTCTGGTGTTCCTTGTTTTACAGCCTTCCTGCTCCAGTGGATTCTGTAGTAAAGATCAACTGTCACCTGTCCTCGCCCAGCCTTCTTGAAGCAGAAATCCACATTTCTAAGCTTTTTTTTTTCCTCTCTCCTTTTTTTTTCCTTTTTTATTTCTTTTTTTTTTCTTTTCGTTTTCCTTACCAAGAGCTTTTCCAGAAGCTTTACTTAATACTACCTGAGTCTCTGCTTACATCACAGTTAACTGCCAAAAAATAAGCACCCTGGTGGTAAGAAAAGCTAACCCCTAGGATTTTATCAAGTGTTTTTTAATGGTTTCTCCAGTTGACACTTCTGACTTGTATAGCATATTAATTGCATCCTGCCGCTCATTTTTATGAGAATCTGCCACGGGTCTGAATGGGTGCTTTGCAGAAAATGGCACTGGTCAGAGAGTGAGCTCTGTTCGCCTGGAGATCTGGAAGCACTCTGTGAGAGGGCTTATGGCAGGAGAGAATTTGTTTTCCTCATTCTCTCCTTCACCCCTTAAGGAAAAATGTACCCTGTATATTAATACCTGGTATGGAGACAGTAAGAATATTTAGAGGGGTGGAGGGGAGGTTTCCCTCCCACTCCAACCTGTGAGACACAAAATGTCGAGGCGTGTAGAGAGCTGCCTGCATCGAGCCCAGCTGCAAGCCCTGGCACAGGAGGCTTGGGCATGGCTGGGATCGCCGTGGGGCAGAGAACCTGCGAGGGATCCCTGGGGAAGCTGTTCTTATTTAGGTCTGCCCAGGAACTTTCTCCCGGGCTTTCAGAGGACGCCAAAACCCAGGTGGTGTGAAGTTGTCTATCAGCTGCCCTCATTTCACTCCTACACTGTGCTGTGAGGACCTTCATGCACGAAAGTGCACCTGAAAATAGTCACATCCTCAACCAGAAGACAACAAGGTTTTAGTCACGAGATGAGCCCTGATGGTGGGTGTTCTCCCATATTATGAAGGTAGCCTCAGCTCTGGGCATCTTGGGACTACCTGCATTGAACCACTGAGCCCATCAGTCATGATGGAGTTGCTGATGAATGTCTGGTCTATGCTCCTCACAAGAGCTATCTTTTTGGTAACTTTTGTTGACACTCAAGGAAAACCCCACTACCCTGGGAAAGCAATGGGGCAGTGTGCAGTGTGGCTAGTTGTGAGCTGTAGGAGAGCCTGCATCTAACAAAGATCACATTTCTCCTGGCTTGTGCTCTTCCAAGGGAGATCACAATCACATTGTATGTTTATAAGACATGCTTTCTTACTTTGGAGGAGAGAGCATTCAGAGGAAACCAAGGTTTGTATTAGCGTCTTCCATCATACTTAATTGCTATAGACTCCATGAGGTACATATGGCTCTGTTGCAAAAAAAGAAATTATTATTTGGAAGGCAGTTGCCATTTTCTGTATCTCAGATGTGTCACACTTTACTACAATACTGACTGTAATGTGCAAAAGCACTGACTTTCATGGGTATGATAAAGAGGATGGAACATATGTTTTAATCAGTTTGGGCTAATCTGTGTGTTTTGGAGGCACTTAGAACATCAAGCAAGTGCAGGCATCTACGAAGGTTAAGAGCCAAATCACAGATACAAGAGTGAAGTTATTTCCTTCTTCTTCCTCCAAAACCACTGTCCAGTTTGTGTAGATCTGAAACTCATTAGCAAAATAACACTTATACAGGAGTATGTATAATTTCTTTTTTTTCATGTGCAAGTATTAAAAAAACACCAACAGGCTGTGAAGTCAGGTGCCTGAAGCATCTTTATGAAAAAAAGGCAATATTTCATTCTCGGAAGGAAAAATGACATGTGACAAAAGTGAAACTGGTGGGCAAGTCTGAGAGTGCAGTGCAGAAAAAAAGAAGACGGGCAACAGCAGACAGTGCAGGTATCAACAAGATATTTCATTTTGTGTGGAGACTGGGTTGAGTGTCAGTAGTAAAACGTGATTTTCTCCCCAAGAACAGTGCCTTCTTACTTGTGATGGTAACCTCAACAAGTGCTCACTGCTTCATGCTGGGAGCTCCCTCCTTTCCAGCAGGCGTGAGCGGCCCGTCCTGCAGTGGTGGGTGTAGTAGAGCTAGCGAGGGCTAGGTGGCATACTGGATACGTTGGAGAGTCACCTCCAAGGACTTCCTTCCATATCCAGCAAGGGCTAGGGCTGAATTAAATTATCTCTTTGCAAGCAGCTTTCTGTGTCATTAAAAAAACAAAGCAACCGATGCTTCCAGTGAAGACAGCATCAGTGTTTTGCTTTCTAACATGCCTCATGGGGGTATCAATTTTAAACCACGTGTAGAAATGGAGTCTCCCTTCACCAGATCAGTGCTTGGGTGTTCTGTGGGGCTGTGTTGTCTCTGTTTCACATTATCAAGGCTTGGCTGCCAAGATTTCCAGTGGTGACTGGTGAGTGGGGTGCCTCTGTCTCCCCATGGCCTCCCAGAGTCAGTTTGCAAGGTGTGGGGATACAGTGAGGGGCATTAGATCCTGAGCATCAGAAGGTCCCCAGAGTTTGTCACAAGGACCAAAGCATAAAGTCTGTACTGGATATTAAAATGGTAGGAGTAGAAATGGCTCAGGAGACAAATTCCTCTTGCTTGAGCACAGATAAAATTAGCTTCTTCTACTAATGAGGAAAAGACAGATGTTTCATTGTGAGCAGGCAGCAGAGGTTCCCCTTTGCACCTTCCCAGATGGAGTGGAGAGCAGAGGTCACTGCATAGCTGGTGGCTCACAAAGGACCTGAGGGTGGTCCCTGGGTGCAGGGTGGGTGTCTCAGCATCCCTCCCAGCACGTGTGTGTGGCCCAGCAATGAGTGGGTGCATTGACTCCCTTACTACCTGGCCATGTGTGCTATAGTATGGGCCTGCGTATGGGGCCATGCTTCCCTTGGGCATCAGGAAAGCGCAGCCTGGCTCTGAGGAGGAAGCTGAGACTCTAGATGACTGGGGATGAGTTGCAAAAGCATCTTCAGATCCCCCTGTCTACACAGCAGGGCTGGTGAGGCTTCTGTATCTTGGAAGGGACTGGGTGGGTTTAAAGGGCTGTCTTTGAAAGTGGTTGAAGATCTTGTTGAGGCACTCCGCAAGCTGGAAATATCCCTGTGATTTGCTCGCTTTCCACCTCCACCTTCCCCCACTCTGTGCTGCGCACATTCTTTTTTTGTTATTAATTGTTTGAGATTCAGACAATGCCTCTCCTTTGGCCTCAGGCAGAGGCACTGGCTGAATCACTAAAACACTTTAACACACATCTGCTGAGGCAGCAAAAACCAGTATCTCTCTTTTTTTCTCCCTCTTTCTCTGCCTCTCCAGTATCACAGTCAAAAGGTGACTGAGACACAAAGTAGGTCTGGAATTGGCTGAAAAGGGAAAGTGCTCCCAGCTGAAGTGCAGAAAACACCTGCATCTAATAAAAACAAATGAGAAACATCATCAATAACTAGGAGAAAAAATGGTATAAATAAAAGGACGAGTATAAATTGAGATGGTCTCTTGGAAGCTTGGAACAGATGCCCCAGCCTGCTGTCTTCTGGAATTTTTTTCAAATTATGTACCTTGTAATGCAATAGAATAGTGGGTTGCTCTGTCTCTCTGGCACAGATGAAGGAGCATAGGAGCTTTAGAAACCTTTCTGTGCAGATGGATGCCATGGTGATGAGTGACCCAGAAATACAATAGATTGTTGCTGTGATGGGAGAGGAACACTTCGTGGAAGATGCAGTTGTCTCAGAAGGATGCTTCTTTCTGCCCTGTAAGGTTTTGCAGGTTCTGCTGGGAACATCAGGATAACAATTCAGTGTAGAAAATATGCTTGAAGTTGACCAAGAATTCAGAGGTCCCTCCCAGGGTGTACTGAGTGTGCTGTTATGTCTTTTGTCTCTGTGATCACATATCTGCTGCCTGGTCCCATAAGCATTGCTTTACCTGGAAGAGATGACTTCTGACTGTGACCATCAGCTCCCTCCAAGATGCTGTGAATGTTAATTCCTGAACCTTTGCATAGTGCCTGAGGAATTGGTATGAAAATAACCTCTTTGGCCCTGCTGATTTTTTCTCCCCCTTTTTTCACCTTTCAGTCTCTCTGGATTCACTCCTGCTCTGTGCATGAGCCAAGATGGATTTAGGATTTTAATTTCCTTTTGTTTTGACACTTTTCTGGGAATGTTCTTGTCTGAAGCATTATCACCACCAGGAAAACACCAGGACCCCTCTCAGGTCAGGGTGGTGTAATTTTCAAGGAGAGCCCCATGGTGTGGGTGTCTAGCTGCACCATTGTCAGAAGTGAGTATGGGTGGTTTGAAGGTTTTCTAGAGATGAGGATAAGTAACCTCTACAGCCTGATTCTGAACAGCACTTGGAAACTAATGTCTCTTCTACTGAGATGCCACAGAAGTTCCCAGGGACATCCAAACTACTCTGGGATGTGGAAAGAATTGGCTGTTCCCATTAGTCCTTTTGAATAGGGAAAACTCTCCTTTCTCTTCCCTTTGGCTATCACACCTCAACTGCTTGATGAGTTTTCTGCTGGCTTGTGTACAGCCTCATTGAGTAGAGCAGTTGTGTCATTCAGAGGACAATTAAGATCCTCACCAATCTTAATCCAGGCTGCATCTTAGACCCTCAGCTTCCCTGTTGGGAAAGAGAAATTTCCTGTCTTCATCCCACCCCAGACACATGCATGGAGCCTTATGCCTGAAGGTCTGTGGAGCATGTAGCATTTTGGGGTCCTGCTGAGACACAGGGGACAGCAGCTTCTGTGGTGGGGACACAGGCTCATGCGAGACTGGATGGAGATGGACCCAAACCAGAGGGGCCCTCAAACAGTACTTGGATACATCCTCTTCTTAGCCGCCAGTAACTGGCCTGGATGTGGGCTCATGATTATATCCCTGAAGTAATTCCCTGGACTTCCCCTTACCCCCACTCTATAATTATTCGTAGTTATTTTCTAATGGCTGTCCTGCCACTTGTTTTCTTTCTGGCTTTCTTCTTCTTCCGAGTAATGAAAACACATCAATGGCCTTTCTCCAAGAACAGTTATTAAGGCAATCACCCCTGCCTATCCCCCCTCCCCTCATTTAAAGCCTATCAAGCTCCATTGGATTTGTGACCAGGGTTTGCATCAAATTACTGTTTTGGGATTGCCAAAAAAAGCAAAACCAGAAAGTCTGGAGGGGAGGTGGGAAGAAGAGAGAGAGAGAAAGTTACAATCTTCCCAGATCACTATTAATTACATTTACAATAATTATGTTGTTCCAGGCAGTTACACCGCTGACAAGCAGGAGGATCAGCTCTTGCAGGAGAACCTGTGTGCAGACTTGGGGTTTTGCTTTTCCTTTAGAACGAGTCCTTTGTGACTCACAGCTGCTGCTGGGACACCTCTGTCCCTAGTGTGATGGAGAGGACAACGTGCATGTGTAGGGAGGGCAGATGGCAGAGCTTGCTCCCATGAAAGGATGCTAGCTTGGATTGCTGATTTGCCACCTCCTCTGGGGATGAGTTTCAGTGCCATGTTTCATTAGCCCGATCCCCTGACAGTCCAGAGCACAGCAGAGGTGAGGTGCAGGACACAGGACTGGAGGTGACTGAAGCTGTTACTCAAGGCAAAGAAGGATTAAAGGATGTGGTCTCCTGGCTGTGGGCTGGGATATGCCTCATCCAGATTTCCTGTGAACACACTCTTGTGTGGATGGGTTTAATGGATAGGCACGGTGATTCAGTGCAGCCCCAGCAAGTCAGATCATTCCTGCTTTAGCCAGAGTGGTGTAGCAGTTAGGGAAGAGATAAGAGATGCCAAAAGGCACTTGGCTGTCCACCAACCAGCCCCTTCTTCTGGTGCCTCTTTCTGAGACCACCGTCCTCCTCTGTCTCCTGCAGTGCTGAGATCCCTGACAAGTCTCTTCCTTACACCAAGGCTTGAATTATTCTCTCCTTTCATTGCCTGTGCTTGACATTTCCTGCTTGAAACCCGCTCTCCTATCCTAAGCCAGAGGTGCAGGGACCCACATACTCCTCAGAAGCAAAACCTCAAAGACATTAAAATAACACATTTTGTCAGTGACTGAGTTATCTGCGTTTTCAGAGCTGTCTTACTTCAGGCCCATCAAAAGCTTTGGATCCCACATATTCTCACCTGTAATGTGATACATTTTCTGCTTTAAATCAAATGCTCTTCCTAAAACTGCATGTCACACAGACCACTCAGTGAAAAGCAGAAACACCCACTTAGCAGTGGGGAAAAATTTTTTTACAACATCCACTTCATCTCCAACCTGTGAATCCTGATCCTCAAGGGAAATCTAAAATAATACCAACTCTTGAACTAAAATTCATAACTCTCCTGTCTGTGACAAATCACAGCTTCTGCAAGAGATACTTGTTTTATGTCATATTACAGCTTCCCTTACAATTTACCTGTCCCCCAGGATCCTAAAGGGAATAATTATCCCTCTGTCTGTCCATCCAGGACCAACAGCCTTCTTGCCTCCCCTTTTTTGTCCTCCTCCTCCACTCTCTTGTTGCTGGCTTCCTTAACATAGATGGTCATAGTCATCCCAGCAGAGAGGCAGTGGTGTTTGTAAGCCAGGGACAGATCTCCCTGGCACTCCTGACAAGTGGCTTGCAATGATGGTCCTGCTTGTCCTGCTTGTGCAGTAGTAGCAAAAGTACATAGAGCAAGAGCTGTAGGGCCTCACTACCAGTCTGCTACCCTAAAACCCTCACCTTATTGGTAAGGGGAGATGTTTTTGCTCTGTGGTCAAGACATCCTTTCCCTTGCAATTTGTCTTCACTGGGAAGCATCCTGACTCACGTTTCTGCCCTGTCGGCTCTTCCAGTGAAATGGAGCCTTACTCCTGGATAACCCAGGAAGAGTCCTTGCCTCCCTCTGATGAACAGCCCTGGGACACACCAATCCATAGGGTTGAGGCTGGCCCATAAAACCGTTCATTGTCTTACTCAATATTAAAATAAATAATAAAATAAGTTATAAATAGTATGAAAGCATATGCGTAAAAAAGGTTGTTGAAATAAGATCAGATGCATTCCAGGAGGCGGTGAGGGAAAACAGACTGTGCCCAGTACAGAAATAGTGGGGCATTAAACATACAACTGTCTCGTGGGCTCCCAGACTCAGAGCACACATCAAAGGCCTGAGCTTAGTCCAAACCATCATTTCTTTGCTTCTTCCTTCCTTCTTTTTTTCTTTGGAGGGGGGAATCTCCACAGCCTCATATGAACCAAGTTTCACAACCTAGTGGAGGCATGTAGCTTCCTCTGGACTCTTCCTGTTTTCCTTTCACAACCATGCTATGATAGGCTGGGAGAGAGGGAAAGGTAGAGACGTGCTTGTGCCTTGAATTGGTGATAACAAATTGGAAAAGTTGTTTGGGAGGTAGAGCAGAGCACACAGGTCTCTCGGCAGGAGCCAGCACCCTCATGGGTCTGTGCTGGGAAGTGGTTATGATTCTTTTGCTTTTGCAGCCTGGGGAAATGTAGTGATTCAACACATTCATGCCAGTGGGTGACATCTTCATGTTGTGATGCTTGTAATAGCATCAGGAATTAATTCAGTATTCGCCCTGCACGTTAGGCTGACAGGAACTCGCTCAGACTGGAGGCATCCTCCAGCACACGTGACGTCGCGTCTTTGAATGCACTTCTTGCAATGGCCTCATGAAAATGCCAGCCAAATATGTGCTGTCAGGCAAGAGGAGGGTAATGGGAACAGGGCAAGGTAGACAAGCCCCCCCTATGACATGAAACTCCAAGAGAACTTCAACATTGCTGTGGGTCTCATGTTCCACAGGGATGCATAGACCTTTTGTCATCCTTTTTTCTGGAGCAAGCCTGGTGTAAATGATGCCTTAAAACACTGGGCTTGCTCTAGGGCAGTTAATTTTTACATTTCAGATGGGAGCCTGAGACTGAACAGCTGTGTGCTAAATGGGCAACAGAGGGTTAAGGGCTAAAGAGAAAGGTGGACAAATATGAGAGGTTAGAATTAGAGGACATAATGCTGTGAAGTGCAGGTAGTTTTACAGGAAAATTAGGAATAGGAGCAGGGATCTCCCTCTCCTGCAGTGTAAGAAAGCTGGAGAACCTTTTTTTACTGTTGAAATGTCACATTAGGAAGCATCCCAGTAAACAAGAATCTTGGCAATCATGCCAAATCTGCTGACATTCATATACCAGAGAGATGGATTCTTCCTCAGGACAAGAATATCTGTGAACAAAACCCTGTGCACAAATTTAGGCCAAAGGAAAAAAAAATCATGCCTCCCACTTGTCTTCATTTTTATGGCCCATTTGCACTCTTTTTCCGGAGTTTTCAGCAGCCTCTTCAATCTTCCTGCAGAAACCCCAAAGGATGGCCTGATCCAATGTAAACTTTACTGTAGCAGCTTTCCCAGGTGACTGGCTCCTGTAGCTATTCTCTCTGCTCTAGCTCTGCCTGAAGCCACTACTTGTTGCCAGATCCTTAATGCTTTTCTGTGGTCTCCACGTCTGTGAATAGCACATTGCCTGATTTCCCATCTCTTCCTTGAAGACCTTCATGTCTGCCTCTTCCATTGTCCTGTTTTCAAAGACAAGGCAAAGTTTTCAGATCTTGTGCTGTATGTTTCACTGTCCACTGAGACCTTCCTAAATCTGCACATCTTTCAAGTGCAGTGGTGCAAGGTGTTGGAGGGGTCACAGTGAGATTCTGTAAGACCATATCAATCCTTCTACCATCTCATCCTCAACTTTACTCACACTCTTCCAAATCATCTGTACACCCTAACTAGCTATGCTTGCAAATTCCATCCCACCTCTCTTTACCCATCTAAAAACTGATTGTCTGGTTGAAGGCAGTTGTTGAGCTCTTTCATGGTTAAAGATAGGTGCAGAGATCTGAGATGTCCTCAGACCTGAGAGTTTTTGTGGATGTTGAGGAATCCTGTCCTTTCCAGGGTCATTTGACTCAGTGGTGATGCTTCAGTGCTTGCAGGGCTAATGCCTTCAGTCCTTCCTCCAAAACAGCCTGGCTTTCATGCTTTGGACTCCACTGCTTTTCCACCAGGCTCAGGAGCCCTTTGGCTGACGGCCGCTCAGCTTCCAAGACCAGGCAGGGGTGGATGGCTGCAGTCACCCTGGTACAGCTGCAGCCTGCACGGGATGTCTTAGGCTCAGTCATGCCTGCATCCGTTCCAGCTGGTGGATGAGCCAAAAAGGCTGCTGTTTTAGCTGAAAGGGTAGTTGGAGAGTGGCCTTAGAGAAAGTTTGGACTCAGGACTTCTGTTTCTGGAGCTGCCTGGATACAGTTTAAACTGAGCATGATGTATGTGGCTGCTGAGTTGCCATCCCTAATCTTTTTCCCCTCTACCATAACCAGTTTCCATAAGCATTGTGAGGCCAGCTCTGAAAAAAAACTACCCAAAACCCACAGCCCCCCCTAAACCAAACAACCAACCAAAAAAGATTAGTTTAGCAACTATATTTCCTGTACATCAAATGTCTGAAGACATGCAGGTTTCCCAGTTTCCAGGGCACCATAAAATGAAATACAATAGGAAGGGGGAATGAGATGAATGGGAAAATTGTCACAGTCTGCTCTCAGCCAGAACAGTCACACCAAAAGTGATGGGACCACGCCAGTGGAGGTATGAGCAGGATTTGGCCTTGAATCGTTAAATGAGGACATTACCAGAGTACCAGATTACACAGCCTAGTTCTCTGAAACAAATCCTGCTAAAGTAGAAAGGATTTGTTAGGAGGCTGCAAGGTCAGGAAAGCAAGATTATTGGTTTAGCAGCCTTCTGCTGCACAGGGGACCCCAGGCTATGGCAAGAACAGCTCTGCCCAGCATTTCACGTCTTTTGCTTTGTCATTTAAAAACTTGTAAAAAGGAGAAAGAGACATTCTCCTTTCTTTCTCTTCAATATTTGCACAGTTGGAGTAATTCTTTTCTTTTTTTTTTTTTTCTCCTTCAGAAAATGAGTGCTTCAATGCCCTTATTTTCTAAATAAACTGAACATGCCCACACAAGTGCACCCACGAATATTAGCAGCCCAGAGCGCATGACCACAACAACGAACCATTTTGTAGCACAGTCTTCATGAATATCCTGTTCAGACCAGCCAAGCCCCTGTTCATAAACAGCTCTATAGTTTCTGTTAACCCGCAGCCCTCCAGTAATGAGTTCAGTTCTGTTCAGCCCTATACCCTCTGGTGACCTCTCAGTCAAAGACCCCACTATCGCTGTGCAACTTGGCCACAATTAATCAATGTGGCACAGGGCTTGCAAATTACTTTCACCCTTGCCAGCCATTACTTTTGAGTGATCCTACAATAACAAATCGAGATTCACTGCTGGCAAAAGAGTCAGATATTTTGATTTTTTTTTGCCAACACCTTAAACCAGTCCTCTAAATATTTTTAAATTTTTTAGACATTTCAAAAATTAAAATTTATGGCCAGAACTTTGGCTAACATGACCACAAAGAAGTAATAATTTGAGGTAAAAGGCAAAGAGCACTTTTAATAGGATAATAGTCCAATCAGGAAAAAGAAGGGACACCCAGTGTCAGCCTGGAGGATCCAAGTCCTGTAACATTGCTCAGATCACATTTATGGGATTTCATTTTGTCCCCCTCCCATCCAAAGAGGAGGATGTCACCTATCTTATGGCTGACCATAACTCTTGCCTTTGTGATACCCGTCCCAAGGCTTGGAAGATGCTGTGACAGCTGTCACATGCTGGTGCTTAATCCCTTATTCTCTGTAACTTGTTTGTGCAAGAGCAGCCACAGCCTCTGGTTTGTGGGTGCTCCTGCCCCTTGCCTTTTCTCGGATGGGTGTGCTGGTGGATAATGCTGTGTCTAAGTCACCTTTTCCTATAGCTGGTACTTAATTTCCAGCTCTATCCTTTATATGGTTGCTAGTTTTCATGAAAACTGTAGAAAAGTTACATTTAGGAGGATCCCACAGTGCTGTCAGATTGGGTTGAAAAGGATCAGTGAGTTGAAAAGCTGTTGCAAAGTCGTTAGGACACAGAAATACCTTTACCCCTAAGCATAAATATGACAGTACAGTTCAGTCCACGGCTTCTGGTCTCACAGCATTGTGGTGGCATTTTCATTGTCATGGTGTCCTTTGACAAAGTCACAGTCTGGAATCTGTTCTATTTCACCTTGTTTTAGCACCTTGGGTTGAAATGAATTTTAAAACCAGAGGGAAGCACAAAGAGCTGGCACACAGTGGGGCCCTGGCTCTGATCTCTCCAGAGCCACTGACTCACTCTGTGATCTTCAGCAAGGCTGTTGACCTGCCTGTGCTTTGTGCTACACAGCTGGAAAATGGAGTAAAAGAAAAAGCAATTGGAACTTTCCTCAAAGGAGCAGATGCAAAGATTTTCTGGATAAATAAATCACCCAACTCTTGCCACTCCAGCCCCCCCCAACCCTCCTCTCTTCTTTGCGCCTTATAGTTCAAGTAAGAAGCAGTTTAAAGCGGGAAGTCCGGGGCTATGTTTTCTTACATGTTCTGGATCCTCCTTTAACTGTGAAAATGTTCAAAGTGAAAACTTGACCTGGCAACGGTTTCTGAATGACCCTGCTTTGGCTGTGAAATACACTTCAGCTTTGCAGGAGCAGATTTTTATAGTCTTCTCTGGTAGAGGAACAAAAAGATTTTTTTATTAATATTATTATTATTTTTCTTCAAGAGGAAGCTTTATACAGTCTGTGTGTTATGTTTTCTCCCAGCACTCGAGGTCAGATCAGCAGTTCTCTTCTCACTGTTCCCCACTCGCTTTTTATCACCCAAAAAAATAAATCCCCACTCTCTCACAGCAGATACTCCATAGCAGCAGAGAAAAAGGACAGAAGCACAAGCAGACAGCGTGACATTTCTGCCATTGCAGCCATGCACAGTAGAGCCTCACATCTAGGCAATGTGATCTTGTAGCTTAAAGTTGCTAATTATAATTGCTTAACGGAGGTATGACAAATGCTACCTCCTAAATCAAAGGAGCAGTGATTTGCAGGAACCCTGTACTATCCAGCACTCCCAGGTCCAAGTTCCTTATGATAGAAGCCATGACACTGGAGATAAACACCTCCAGTGTATTGACTTGAAGTCACGGTTCAAAACTGTCTAAAGACACCACTCATGAAGAATTGGAAATGACTGCTCACCAGCTTGGTAGTGAGTGAAGGATCAGAAACTGTAGCTGAACATCTGGGGCTCAGCTGGATCTCAGTTGGTCCTCCTCAAGCACCCTATGCCAGAGGCCTCTGCTACAGGCCATTTCTGCCAGAGCATCTGTATGCAGCACCAACCATGTATTGGTTGAGAGAGCTTTTATGTTTGGTCAAAAGGCTTCACTGTGCCTGGCTGTGCTTGTTTGCATATGCATCCAATTCACCTCGTAACTCAGCAAGATCCACAAGTGAACACAGCACAGGACATAAGGATTTATCTGCTTGCACACTCTTATGAAATTGAACCTTAGGTGACAACTAGTTCTGAATAATGTATTTTGAAAAGCAACAGGTGTGTAGCAAGGGCTAGTGCTGACCTGAAAAATTGCTTCTCTTTGTCTCTTGGGCTGACCTATTATGAAGAAGAAAGCCCGATGGTCTCTGACACTGATTTTCATCATAGCCATAAGTAAGTTTTAGCCTCAACTTTTTAGTCTTATACACTGGACATAGTAAACATTTCCTTTTTGTTGTCCAGCTCATACCTATGCTTCCTGGGTTCCCAGTAAGGATTGTGGAGGTGGCCACCACAGCATGAAGGAGGGAAAGGAAAGGAATTTAGCTGTGAGCCAAGCTGAGCATACTTGTACCAGGCAAATCAAGAGTATAGCTCCTGATCTCTCAGTTCCAAGGATATATATGGCCTGCATTTCCAGAACTGTAAATGAGACATCACATCATCAGGCTTGTGAGAGTAACACACTGAGGAAAAGGAGACAAGCCAAGGACATATTACAGTATTATCTTATTATTCCTTTACACTCTCTTTCAATCAAACTGTGTTCCCCATCCAGCATTTTACACATGATTACGGCCTCTTTGGGGGCAGAGACCATATTTTAGATGCATTTGTGCAGCCGCTGAAACAATGAGGTCATGTCCTTGATGAGGATTTCAGCAGGCTAGGGATGCTAATGATGCCTGGATGCTTGCAGGAAGGGTAAAGGAGCACTCCCCTGCTGAGATGCTACTCGAGAGCACAGTTGAAGGTCTGTTTGCTTCTATCACTTGTTCCAAGTTGGTGAGGGTTTGATGACAGCCATCTGAGGGATGCCTACCTAATATTCTGCAACTAGGCAGTCCATTCTTCTGCCAAAGGTGTTCCCACATTGGGAAATGCTTACCAATTGCCTCATCTGTGTAAGAATTGCCCCTGCCACCAGAAGGTTTTGTGCCTATGTGTAACTGAAATATGAGATCTGGGGAAAATTGTCACAAGACCCTTTAAGGCAATTTTTATTAGGTGTTGGATCTTCTAGTGCAGGGTTTTTTTCCCTCCTACAGGCTAATGTAGGAAAGAATCACACCATCAGCTGAGCCCTCCCATGAACCACCAGCAGACTCTGTCCACAGGGGGAATGGAAGTTATGGGATGAACCACACTAGATTACAGTGTATGGTCAGATGTGCTAAGAAGTTTGTGAAGCCTGGTCCTTGCTACAGGTTTGACACATATGAGGCTACTGCTGTAACTGATCCTCCTGCGGAGCTGGAGCTCTTCACCATTGCTTTGGAATTTCTTTCTCCACCTCCCTGCTCCCTTGCTGAGGGAAACAGTGATCCATCATTGTGGCATTGATGGCTTTTGGGACACTCTCTTTGCCCACTTTTCCAAGCAAGCTTTTCTTCTGCAACATCGTCAGTGTCCACATTTGCCTTTCTGCCCATCTGGATGATTTACTACAGCCTTTCCTCCTGCTCACCATTTTCCCTCTCACGGTGCTCCAGGCTGCTTTAACCAGAGGGATGAAGGTGGGTTAGGGAGGGAGGGAAGCAGATCAAGGAGACAGGAGCTGTAGTGGCCTTAAAAGGCTGTTCAAAGGCATCCAGAAAGAGTCACTTTTCTGCATGCATTATCTAAACCTGTGCTTTACAGCCATGGGCAGGTGGTGATAGAGAGATGCTTATGGGGAAGACACAGGCTGCATTGAGCTGATGCTTTCCTGTGCATCACTGCCAGCAGAGTGAAGCAGAGTAGAATGGTGCAGGAATGTTTTGTAGGTCTGAGATGTGGGTGATAAAAATGGGTCATTATGCACTGGCCTGTGGCACATGCTGGGCTTATTCACACCTGCTACTCAGGGACTTGCAGTGAGCTGGTAGGAGAAACATAACCATCCCTACTCAAAATCTACTTTCCTCCTTGTTCTGGGGATTGGAGACCTGTTGGGTCACATTTCTGTATACCATGTGTAACCCTGCTATGTGATGCAGATAGGGCATGATCCTTGAAAAGCCACTGGTGTGTTTGACTCAACAGCTACAGACTTCCCAGCAGGCCACATAAATCAGGGCTTTCATGATGGCCTCATCCACCATCCCTTCAGTTCTGCCTGGTAACTTCTTACAAAACCCTCTGAAATAAAAGAGAAAGAACACAGGCAGCCCTTGCCTGGGACAAGCCCCAGTGACTAGATAAAAAGGAGCAATCCCCAATTAGCAGACAATGCAGAGCCATCTGTGCTCAAACATAATCCTCTGGTTGTGGACCACGTGAGGAGAGGAGAGCCTGGTGTCAGCTTCTTGTGAAACCTACTGTGATTGCAGGACACCAGAACAAATGTTTGAGATGCTTATGGCAGGATGGGGGTTTCCAGTCCCATGTGGGCAACACCATGTCAGGCAAAGCAGGAAGGGTGGTGGTGGCAGTGGGGAAGTGTAGAGGTGTATTGGTGTGGTCATGACTGTGTCTGAGATATTTGCTTAGCTGAGAACTGCAGAAGCTGTCACATTTGTTACATCACAGGTAACCAGGATGGGAGAGTGGGGAATGGGAAGTCTACTGAAATTATAGAAGACAATAACTCTGAGAATTATATCCAGGAGAGAGCAGGTGGGGGTAATCTTCATTGTGAGAAGTCCTGCACTTCAGTGCTTCACTTTTCCTTCCTCTGAGGAGGGGAAAACCTGGTAGAAGGAGGCTTTGGCTTCTGTCTTGGAGAGAGTTGGATATTTCACCTGCTTTATCTAAACCAGTCCACATTTGCAGCTCTTTTCCTGTAGGAGAATTTCCACATCACTAATCACAGTTTTGTTTTGGTTTTTGTTGTTGTTGCACAGATCTGAACTGTTTTTACTTTTCCCAGAGGGAGAAATGCATACTATATATATAGATGAAGAGGTGAGGTTTACACTGCATCCAGATATGCCTGGTAGACAGTTGTACAGTTTGTTATGTTTCTGTCTTGCATTTTCTCAGGTTTTGACCCCAGTGGTGTGCTATATGGACAGGGAGAGAATAGCCACCTTGGAAAAAGATACTTTCCTCCATCAACTGCTGGGTGATTGCTTGAGATAGCCCTAGATTGTGATATTTTTAGCTTCCAGTAATGGATGGAGTTTTGGCCTGTGGCAGCCATCTGCACATACACCGATCTAACGCCACAACACTGATTTTGGTGCTGGCTCCCAGGTCTTCCTTCCAGCAACCAGATCTCCTCCTGCCTGAGGTCACACTCAGGCCTGAGTGCTAATACATCATTCACATGTTTTCCAAGAGCTGGATCAATCTGTAGAGATGACTGACTCTGGGGACAAATGTCCTGTTATGCAGAGTGACACTGTTGTGCTGATTTCTGATACACCCAGTCTGTGCAGCTGAGGTGCTGCCAGGCTGTCCGTGTTTAGTTGCCTGTGGTGTATCAGGTGCTCCATGGCACCACAGCAGAATACACAAAGCTGTGGGAGGTTGGGTTCTCTTGCAGAGAGCACTGTTAGTGATTAAAGCTCATAAAGGGAACAAAGCTTCTCACCTCTCTTTAGCATGAGACACAGAACGAGCCAGGAGAAGGTAGCGACTGTTGACTTTGCCATTTTTACTGGTCTGTTTGCAGTCGTCCAGCTGGCTGTTAGCTCTCACAGCCATGTTGTTCTCCAAGCTGAGCTGTATTAATTGTCTCAAGAGACCCAGCATCAGCTGTGTTATTGTAACCCAAACCTGTGATTAGTTAATTGTAATTAATTGTGTCTTGCTGTAATTGCTAGTAATAGAACAATAATTCCACCCATCAGAAGGTCACAGTGGAAGAGACAGGTGCTCTTGGGCATGGCTGTGGCAGCTCATTGGAGGAAGACGTAGTGCTTGAGACTTGAAGTGTACTTGGATTTTGGTGGTGCCAAAACCAGCACATGATAACATAGAAAGATGGGATCTGACATCTCTCTAGCAAAGACTTGTAATGAGATAGTCCACAGCTCCTGCCTGAGGAAATTTCAAACAGATTTCTAGCTGTACGGGGGCCAGCTCCCCCAACACTGTCAGTCCTCTTTTCATACCCCATCTGATGTCCATTTTTCTGTTGGGTTTCTGTGCTGTGCTTACACTTGTTGGGCTCTCCCAACCCTGTGGAGCTGAGGGATTTAGCAACATGTGCGTGTGGTTTGTAGTTTTTAAGTTGCAAGATTTGTAAGCTATTATAAACAGAAAGGCCCAGCCAAATCTTGCTGCCTGACTGAGCTATCAGCATCTCTAGATGTGTAGGAGAGGCCATCCTTCCCGAATGTTTATTTGTAACACAAGGGAAAAGAAGGAAGCATAGTAGGGTTTAGTACCACATAATTTACTGAAGAGTGACAGCTAATTTGCATTCTAGCTAAGATATCCAACAGCAAAATGCAATTGCTTTCACACACATTCCAGGATTCCTACTGCATGGTTTCAAACACATGGATTTGATGGACAGTGAATTTTGCTGAAACCCATTACAAATAAGGAAGAAATGTGATGAAGCTTCAAGGAAGTTTTAAGTGTTTGTGTAAGAATTAAAAAAATAAAAAATCTCACTGTTTCTCCACCAACAGGCTTGTCTGTGCCCCTCCTCTGAGATACCCAGTTAAACAGGCCCATAGAGGATGCTGAGAGATGGACTGGAAGGAGCTGGCTGAGAGGGAGACTTCTAAAGGAGGGACTGACTCTGGGATGAAGGATCAGGCAATCAGGACAAGGACTGTCGCCAATTTATGCCTGTGTCCCCACTTAGAAATCCTCCACTTTCTGGTAATTTTAAACCTTGCTAGTCAAAAGTAAGGTTTCTAAAAATTGTCTTTCTATAATATCTAGACAGGCTGGCATAGTACTGTCTGCTTTTTTTCTCTGAGGACACAAAAACTATCCTGACACGGAGTCCTCTTTCTGGTGTGTTATCAGCCAAGCATGACAGAGGAAAATCTCAATGTTTTGGTATCTACTTTAGTCCCCCTCCTACAAGGAGCAGTCTGTGATTCAAGACCAGGGCGCTCAGTGCCTCTGATCACCAATGTGACACCCAACCATTACTCATGACAGCTCCTTGGGATGAGGTTCAGCCTCAAGATCCTTCTGCTGGAAAAGAGCCTTGCATCTCACTCCAAAGAGTACCACTTGATGCTCCTCACCATCAGATAACTTAAACACACCCTCACATTTCATCCCTCTGGGCTCCTGTGAGTGCTGAGCTGTGCAGCACTGTTCTGCCTCCCAAAAAAGTCTGCAGCAGGCACACAGCCCACCTTAATTTCCTAAGTCCAAAAGCCTTTCTGGAGAAGGAAATCAACACGGTCAGATAAAAGGACCAGCACCTCATCACTGCTGTGCACAGGAGCACTACAGGTGAGGTAGAGGCTGGGAATTGTGATTCAGGCTGCTCTTCCATGTCTCCTTCCCTTTCCTTCTCTTTTGCCAGATAGCATAGAGCAAAATCAGGGCTCACACACCTCATGCAGGGTTGTAGTGTCTCCTTTCAGCTGCCATTCCCGTGGTGGGTTTATGTTCAGGGTGCCTGTCCTGGCTGGAGGTGGAGGCATACCCTGCTGAAGACACGATATGACCAACGGCCTGCACCTGGGACCATAACTAGTCACAGTTGGATGGGTTTCTGCTTTCAGACCAGCTTGCTCCAGCCAGCTACACGCATCCTCCAGGCATTTTTAATGTTCCTGGAAAGTCCTCCCAAAAACAATCACATCATCCAGATCAGCTGAACATGTGGCCCACTGAACAGCTGCCAAAATCAAATCCATGTGCCTTTGAGAGGTGCTAGGGGAATTGCAGAGACCAAAAGGCGTCACGTTAAACTCAGCAAGCGAGACACACTGTCTTTGGACAAGCTTCTTGATGAGTCTGCCCTTGGCAGAAGCCACTGAGCCCATTTGGAGAGGAGCACTGCTCTGTAGTGCGGGCAAGCTCCTTGGGCAGCCCCTCCTGCTTGCTTTTCCTTTTGCCTCAGCTTTTAGTACTCAGCTGCTGGGAGAAATGCTGGCCACTCAAGCCCAGTCTCCCCTGAAGAGAACAATCTCTGCTGAGACCACCCAGCAGAGAGGCTGGGTGTGAGGGAGCCCTTCTCCTGCTGGGTTTGGTTACCAGAGTTTGTCCTGTCCTTGTTCTGGTAATTCAGTGCTTAGAACAATGGGATGTCAATCCCTGCTTTGGTTCTTAAAATAATGAACAGCAGCATCATTAGCTGATGCAATCAGACCATATTTGAGGACGATGCACTCTTTCCTTCCTGAAAAAAAGCCTGTGGAGCAGCTCAGCGACCACTGGCAGCCTGAATGTGAAACCTGTGTGACAATCAAGACCATCGTCCTCCCTCTGCACTGCACCCACTGCATTGCCTTAGACACTCATGAGAGGTTTTTTAGTAACCAAGAATGTCAGTGACCCTCAATGATGTTTTGGAGGATGTGTCATTTCTACCTTCTTACAAACAACAAAACTAAACCCAGAGTTTTCCCTAGTTGCTTTACTGAACAGGCTTTGCTTTTCTCGCTCCTGGGAAGTGTGCTTGTATGTTACCATAGAAGTCTTAAAAGAAATGGCTGAAAAACTTGTGACCCTGTGTCCTTGCAAAGAACTCATCTGATAACAATCTTCTCCCCTTGCTGGTTTGTCAGACTTACAAGCCAAAGGAATGTTAGCAAAGGGGAGAAGGGACAAGATGTCAAATCTCTGGACTCCTGCTGTCAATCTCCCTTTCCACCTAACATCTGCCAACACAGGGATAGAGGCTACGCCTGCCAGATGGCTGATGGATAATGGCACCATTGTAAAAACTGGCCAGAGCAGCTTAGACAGCAACCCTGCCACCCATCACAGCATGGGGCAAGGGCTCAGATGGCTGTCATTCATCTCCAGCCATAAAGCAGGATCTTCCCTCCAAGACCAAAAAGATCTCATCCTGACAGGTGCAAAGCAATCTCCTGATTTAAGCGGGAAGGGAGGGTTGCTTGGCATCTCCCAGGAGCAAACATTAATCCTTCTGGGTTTATTGTTGGGGGCTATCAGGAAAGAAAGGGCTCTGATTTTGCCAAAGCAGAGAGAAGGTGTTGAGATACCTCCTGTAGGACCTTCTCGGGGGCTGTCAGTCCTGATACATTCCTAGATTGTTTACTTCTTTTAGCTCTTCTGCTCATTTGTTCTTTTTTGGGTGGCTGTCAAGGAGGAAGGCTTTTTATATTGGTTGAATTTATACCTCAGTGACTCGGCACTGGGCTTAGCAAGAAACGCCGTTGCCCCAAGGTGATATAAATGGAAGAAAACATTGTGCATGTGTGTTGGCAGGGGGCAACTTGAAGAAAGCTTTCCTGCTTCCTCCTTACTTGTGCTGAGCAGAAGTGCAACCAAGCATCCTGCTCTGACATGCTGAGCTTCCTCCATCCTTCCTGCTCAGTGGCTTTTCTCCTGGTGCATGGGAGGAGGTCTTGGAGAACAGCACTCCCAGCTGGCTTCTAACTCCAAAATGCACCAGCTGATTGGTATCTTCTATGAAGTAACTGTCTAGTGTAGACCATGTGTGGAGAATTAACTGCAACAGAGGGTCTGGAACACTGGAGAGGGATGGCTGAAGAGCTGAACTTTACCTCTCTCACCACAAAGGTCCCTGCTCACTAGTCACAGCTGCCTTACAATAGCACTATCAGTGCAGGGAGATGTGGAGCCACCTGTGAGCATGTGCAGGGACTGAGGTGGGTACCTGTGGTGTGGGCACCAAATGGAGATTGTGGGGTCAGGTCAGAAACAGCCAAAGGAAGCATTTCCTCCTGCAGCGTGTAGTCAGTCTGTCAGATGCATGACCAGAGGATGTCATGGATGGAGAAAGGCTTCCAGGATAGATTGAATGAGTTTATGAAGAAGAAATTCACTGGGGATTAATAAATAAACAGAAACTAAACATATTTAGGTAGATCTGAGGAAAGCAGCATGTATACTTCTCCTGTTCTTACTTTCCCCAGGCTGGAGGGCTAGATATACATGTGCTCAGACCCAGCTCAAGCTGCTCTTGTGTCCTATACAGTCTAGTTCCTTGTCAACTGCCTTAAGCTGAACATTGCCTGGTATGGGCCATAGACCCTAAGTATGCCCTTCTTGGAAATGCCATGAATGTTCATAGAGAATTCCAAATACTTCCCTCTTGGTCACCTTCATTCCTAACAGAATGAAGGGAAAAAAGGTGCTTGATGGTGAGCCAAGATGTTTTACACAGAGACAGTCATCCACGAAACAAAGTTGCTTAAACACAGTGGGGGGACATTTCCACACTAACCGTGACAGGTAAATGCTCTCCCTTTGTTGCTCGTGGGCAATGTGGGTGCACTGAAGTCTGCTTTCCTGCAGGATGGATGGCTCGGGGTGATCATGCAAGCCTCACTACCTTCTTGGCATTTTGCTCCCCCCAGACTAGATGTGTGCAGTGTCCAGCCACCTGCATCTAATCTGGAGCCTCGTGCTCCATGGTAGGTGTGGAGCAAGACACAAATTAATCAGCTTACCTTGGCTCATTTGCTGGACCTGGCACTGCCATGCAGAGGCTCTGCAGGGATTGTACAGGGAGAACAGCCAGGGGACACAGCAGGGGCTGTAGGTGTTGGATGGTGGGAAGTATGACCTGCCCCAAGCAAGGGTCAGAAGCCACTCATCTGTGAGGTGATTGGAGTGGCATCTAGAAGATACTGCTGGCAGTACCCTCAGGCATACCCTGGCTGCTAGCTAGGGAGTTAGTACTGAAATGATCTTCTTTTGGTACTTCCAGTACTTTCAGTCTTTTCTGACCATCTTCCTCGTGCTCTGTAATCCCACTTACGGCTAAACTCTGTAATCACTTGGAACTGAAGAGACCAAAGCCCCCTTCCAGTGCACCCTGAGAGAGCAGGCTGGTGTTTCTGTTCCCACAGAGGATCTTTGTTTGTGTCCTTGCTCCAGAGGAAACCCACAAGGCTGAATCTTATGCAACACATTTGGCAAACGAGGCTGTGGAGGGACTGTGGCTTTGTGACCAAATGAAGTGACATAGGGTGGGAAAGTCCCCAGAACTCACACCAAGAGAAAAAGGGACACATACAGAAAGAACATCTACCAACTCAGTGAGGGGGTTGAGGGGGGAAATACCACATCAAGGAACAGCAAAATCACCCAGTTGTCACTTAGGGATCTGGCACACCTTTACTGGAGAGGGGATGACCCAGCAGGTGAGAGAAACAGGATGAAATGAAGGAATTCATCCAGTGAGTGGTATGGTTAATGTTATGTAGGAGGCCAGTATCAAGATGAGGTTGGACTCATCTAATTTTAAGCAGTCCTAGTATTTAAGTATTTGCCTCAGCAAGCTGTATAGAGCCCAGTTTAAGCAACACAAAAAGATGTGTATCTCTAAGGAATATTTATCCCAGCTCGTCCCAAAGGTGGAGGGTATTCCTGGCTGGAAATGCCTACTTGCTTTTATTAACTGAACAATTTAGACAGCTACTTTACTAAGGCATCTAATTTACAAATGGCTAAAGTTGGTGGGATGAACATCAGTGCAGATAAGATATGAATGAGTCTTTCAAGCCGTCTTCTTCTAATTCTTCTGATTAAATAAAAATTATCTTGCACTGCATTTATAAAGATACAAAAGTTGTTTTCACTGCGTGAGTAACCATAAGAAGTACTTGATAAGACTGCAGAGGACCCCAAGGCCTTTGTGCTGTTTTGTAGACAAAAGAATTAACAATGTGGTCTGTTTTCTTCTTTCTTTTTCATCTAACAGAAGAAGAAACAGATTTCAAAGAATTCTGGTTTCAATGTAAATGTGTCATTATTTTTTTGGAAATGACAAAGCCTTTCATGAAACAGATTTTAAAGGCAGTTTGCATATACAAAGACCACACCACAAAATTTTGCATAACTTCTACAGCATGTATCAGATTCTTCTGAATGCAAATCTGGGGATTGTGCTGATGAAAGCTGTTATATATATAACTATAGCTATATATATATATTATAGATAGATGTAACTTTATTCATTGGCCTAAAATGCTCTTCAGGGAAGGGCAGAGAGAGTCAGCCCCAGGGTACCCAGGCTGTAGCCAGTGTCACAGAGATTGAATTAATCTGAAGGAAAAACAGTTTCTGGTATTAAGACATGAAGGCTCCAGGAATGAAGGTAGGATGAATCAGTTGCTGGTCTGGGACTGGAAATCACAACTGCTGCTTTGCTGCCCGCAGAGCCCTGCTACGTTGAATGGGGCAGTCCTGTCCACTGGCTAGTCTTCAAACTGAGGGACTGACTCAGCAATATCCTGAGGCAGGTGCCAAAATTTAAACCTTATGAGTAATCCAGGGGGTTCCCGTGAAGATGTTACAAGAACATCTTGCATATTTCAAACTAGGCCTATGTTTCAGGAAGAGGTGAAAGTTTCTTGTTCCAGGAGTGTGATGAGAACATTAGGGACAGCCATTATTTATGGCATAGTTTTACATTCCTCTCCTTTATTTTACTAGTTGATGATCTACATCAGAGGGCTCCTTTCTAAGTCTTTTCTAAGTGGAAGTCTTCATGTTTCTGCCCTAGATCTTTTTTGTGTATGTTAAACATTTTGAGGGCTGGTGATTTAAACTATGTTTGAGGTCAGGGAGTGAAGCTGTGTACACAATGGCATTGTAGCACTTTCACTCATGTTTTCTAGCCTCTTCCTAAGAGTGATGTAGTCCCGGTTGGCCACCAAGATCTTGAGGCTACAAAGGAATTTGGCACAAGACTCAGGGAACAACTCTCCCAGTTTCCCTTTAGAGGTGTTCTTTTCTCAGCACACCTCATTTCTGTCTCACTGAGAAGCCAGTTTGCTTTCACCGAGGTCTGCAGAACATGTTACAGTTTCCTCAGGGATTTACATACATAATATACAGAAAGTATGACTATAGCTAGGACAGAAGGTGGCATGGAACAACACCACTTAAGTATTTATGGCGTGTAAAGAAGGATGCTCTGTCAATCTCAAACCACAATAGAGATTTAGAAAGAAGAATGCAGTTTCTCTGCAGTAACTCAGCCAGAAAACCAAAGCTAACGAGCTTTTTCCTGACAAATGCAGGCTGGAATCCTCTACCAGTGCAGACTGATGTGGTCTTTGCTTAAATCCTCTGTCCTTGGGGTGCCATCAGACAGAGGAAGGGTGTTCACTTCCTATCACTTAATGAAAAAATAGATAAGATAAGGGGGGATTTTGTCATGTTCACTGCTCCTTACAGCAGTTGTTTTTTGTCTGACTGTCTCCATTTCAGGTTAGCCAAAGGAGTTCAAGCAGACTGATACTTCCAGTAGGATACTTGACTGCTTTTAGGCCACACATGGAAGAATCTATTGGGACTTTCTCTTCCAGCAGATGTGGATGTCCAAAGCTCACACTTAGAATCTCACTGGGAAAAAAGATGCTCCTAATCATCTTCTACTCTGAGACAGGCTGGATTCAAAGAGGTTGATTGCTCTGCTTTGGGTGGAGTAGAGATCTGAAGGCACAGAGCAGCCTCTTTTTCCCTCTTAATTTTTTACAGGAGTATATGGAACTCTCTCAGAAACACTGTGCTCTGACTCAGGCAGATTAAGTGGTGATACCTCTGAGGAGCTGTGATGAGGTATCATTAGGGACAGAATATACTGACTCAGAGTGTTTTAAATGCAATCAATCTGTATGACTTCAGACAGAAAGTATCACTCACTTGCACACATCCAACTGGCAAAGCCTGCCAATACCCACAGAACTATCCATAGAGATGGATCCTTCCTCAACCGTTAAAAACATACCAAGCAGAAAATAAATTCACTTCTTCTTTTAGCTTTAAAACACAGGAGCTTTTAGAGGGACTATTAATATCCCAAGTACATGGCAACTTGTTGCATTGCCTGGGGATGCTCTTGGCTTTCCAGTAGAAAAGCTCTTAAACCAGTAATGGGGACTGGGTGTATCAAGTGTTTCTGAGTCTTCCATCTGTAGGCCAGACAGAAACATCTCATGCTGAGTGTTTTGCAGTATCACCAATCCATTTGCAAAACTGTCTGTTCGACCCCAGGTGTGTGATGGACTGGGCAAGAAGCAAGAAAGAAACAAGGATGGTAGGAAGGAGAGGTGAGGAAAGGAAGATGAGTGCAAAAGGAAGTGATTTAAGGTGAGGAGTGTGAAAAACCTTGTTCAAATATCATAGAAGTGACATCATTACACTTCTTCACCCAAGTCCTTCATTCCCAAGCTGATAAACTCAACAGAGAGATACATTTTTATGACTCCCTCAGCTTACTGCATTAAAATCCATTTTTTCAGCTGGTCTGGGCTAAATTCTGAGTGCTCCAACCACATGTTTGCAAGAAAAAGTGTTAGTGTATGATATGGTCAGCTACATGACTGGAGGGACACATTTGCACTGGTGAAGAAATAAACAGCAAAGTCATCTTTGGTGTAAATTTTTTTTTATTTATTATTTCTCTTTGTTCTGGCTTTGGGCGGTGCTGAACTTCCCACCCTCTGCAATGCTCTCAGTTTAAGTCATGCAAACATTTGGCATGAAAACAAGATGCAACTCAGGCAAATTCTATCTTGTAGTTGTTTGTCAGTTTCTCTGTCTTGGTTGCTTGCTTTCTCTTCTTCTCTTACCCTTTCTTTAATTCCTGATTTCTTCTTTTTATTTTTTCTGTCTCCAGCACCTGTCTGGGTAATAAATTAGTGGTCCATCCGCCTCCAATTCATCCCAGAGGGAAAGAATTGGAAGGTTACAGTGTGATAACGCCCCCATGGCTAACAGCTAGACTCATAAAGCATGTTCTCATTAAAGCATTTCAGGTTTTATGATGAAAACCAATCCATCACAGTCAGCCATGGTGTCTTAAATACATTTTCATTACTACTAAAAAAGCACTGACCGTGACAGTATACGGTCAATATATTCTCAACACACTACAGGATCTTTAAGTGGCAGGGATGTTTACAACAGCTCATGAAAATCACTGGCAGCTGTAAATACAACACAATAGTTCTCACTCTTTTCTGCTTACCGAAACAATGATACTAGGTTGAGAGATATGTAGACCCAATGGGTTTTAATTAGTCTGTGCAGAACTGGCATGAAGTTATACAGTAGGACAGTTCAGTCCCCTTTCAGATCTCATTTTAACACTTTATCTGTGTGACACAGTTCTACTAAAAAGAGAGGTGATGTTGACAGTCAAAGACCTCCGTTTATTGAACTATGGCTCCAGTGCCAACACAAGTACCTTTTAAAGGGTATTTCCAGGAAAGACTGAATCAGTTTTAACTGTTTCCCAACCTGGTCTTCCCCATTTGTCTTTAAAGAACATTTTGCCAACATCATTTTTTCCACAAACACATTTTCTGTCTTTGAAAGAGAGGAAGAGGATAAAGGTATCACATGTAAAATACATGTGATAGATGGGGTTTATTTATACTCATTGTGATTCATGAAGTTAATTCATAAGCTAACACTGGGTAAACTCTATAAGCAAAAAGTTAGCCCTCTTTAAGAGAGGGGACAGACAACTTGATACTGAGACACTGAACAATAAGAATAATGAAAGATAATGATCAAGTATCTCAGGATATCAGAGAGCTAAGAAGTGCAAAGACTGCCTTCCATGTTATAAAAAAGGGAAGTTTAAAAAGTGGTTTTCAAAGATAATGTAACTTTGTAGATATTCATACTGGGCTCTTTAAAGGATGTGGGAACAAAATATAAAAGGAGTTGTCTGAAAATGTTAGAAAAGTTTTACATAGAAGTTGATCCCTTTTAATAGTTTCGTTTCTTAACTTTTAAAAAACTATTAATTAGATGCCATGGTTGCTGTCAGGCTCACTGCCAAATGCATCATAAGGGTCTTGGCTTGTCCATTCATTCCATCTGACCTGGGAATGGCAAGAGCTGGGTGGTATGTGCAGGGCTACCAAGCCGAAAATGGATTTTTATAAGCCTTCAAGATCTTCAAAGTATTGCATGAAGTTGATGCTGGTGATTGGTTTGGGAGCAAGTCTGAAACACTGCTAGCAGAGTTACTGGCTGGGACCAAGGAAAATCAGTGAAATGTGAATGTTTGGAACTAGTTGCTAATGGAAGAGGAAGAACAGATGGAATCTGATCCGAAGAGGGTAAGTAAGATTTGTCCTGGCTCTGTCTTTTCTTCAAAAGTGCCACTTTTATTGATTGCAACAGCAGAAAAGCTAACTTTTGATCATGGAGAGGGAACTTTCTTTGCTCTTCTTTTTGCTGAAGTTCCAAGCTGAGGTCTTGTTGCCAGTGGGTGGGGTGGTCAAACTTATATTCAATCTACTATAGCTAAGCAAAGGAACTCCATTTCCAGGACTGTCAAATGAACCTTCTTCACATTACGGAGAGCAGTTTATAAATGCAAAAAACAAAACAAAACAAAAAGCCGAACAAAACTAAAAAAAAACCCCTCCAAAATCCCAAATAAAACCAGGAAATATGATTTTGCTGGAAAGGAGATGTATTCAAAAGCACAGGGCTTTGGGTTGTACAGCCTTCATGAGGAGTCAGAACAAATATCCATCCTTCACTGTGAGACCAGTCAGAGTTGCTCAGTCCCTATGGAGATGAGATGTAGAACTGGAGAATGTAAACAGATGTGGAGGCATTTTGAAGCATTTCTGAAAAGACAAATTGCCTTTGTGCTGCTATATTTTAGAGTTCATTCCATCTCCTTATCAAAAATATGAGCAAAAAGCAATAGTTACTTAATTTTCATTTCTTAATCTGTCAGGAGAGCAAAAGGCACGGTCATCTAGTAGATGAGGTAACAACAGCCCCTAGCAACTGTTGGGAAAGACTTGGAGAGATTGACAATGAATAAAAAAGAGTCATCAAGAAAGTAGGAGTCTGAAGGAAATCACTATGACAGGCTGAGTTCTTGAAATAGCATGTGTTTATTACCACAGGCAGGTTGATTAGTACATAAGAGATTCCAGCACAGCCTCATCCAGCTGGAACAGAGGATGCAAATGATGAGTATTAAACTAACACCATGGATGAAAACATTCCATAGAAACAAGAAAATATAGGATACAAAATAGGTGGAACTTCAGTTTCCTGATCACATCCCCCTTTTTCTGCAGGCGAGATACACTCTGTGAAAAAAGTAAGGCTGGAGCAGTAAAAGGTTGGAATATTCTTGGCATCTGTGGAGCTCACTTCTGCAGGTTGATAGAGGACGTGCCAGTAGCTAAGAGCATCTCTATAAGTAGGAGTACTGAAATGGCAAGGCCTGTTGTTCCGGGATATCTCAACCAATTTCAACTAACCAATGTGGCTTGCTCAGGCCAACATTATGGACAGCAATAAACAAGAGGACACTGTGTCTCATCAGTCTCATGGATATAACTTTCTGCTTACAGCTGTATTTGGCTAAAGCCTGGAGGTGGTTATGGACTTTGAGTCAGTGGCTGGGCTTGGATTGGAGCCTTTTGGCTTACAGTCCTGTGCTCCAACCGTCTAATCTCTCAGCCCAAAGGAAATTGCGGTGTCCCTGTGGGCCCTTGGTAAGACACCACAGCTTTGTTTGTTGAGTGCTTAGCTTTTGATGGGGATATTTGAAAGTTTCACAGATGGCAGTGAGTGACTCTCTTCTCTTTTTCTACCTGGAGGCTGCCAAAGGATGGCAGCAAAGAGGCAGATGTTAGAGGGACACCAGGATGTGAACAGAGAGGGTATGTGCAGTAGAAGAATTGCTGGAATAGTGTTTTCTGCAAAAGGAAAGCATACCAGCCCAGAAAACAACCTATCTGGTGTGCAATATTTTCTGCAGTATGGTGCATCTAAAAAATGCTGCACTGGCATCTCTGAAACATGATACTCCAATGCAAGAGTATGGTTTGTTATTACATCTGCGGCCAGTAGGACTTCGTGGTGGTGGAGGAGACATCCTCAGCTATGGCTGAGTATTTAGTTTCCATGTCCCTTCTGTCCTAGGTTAGCAGTCAGCAATAATGACTTCAGTGGTTTTTACCCTGCAATTCATAACCTCCAGGGACTGTACACAGATCCACAAATTCATTCCATGCAAGCCCCTTATAGTAGGATGGTGACTTCTCGTCTCTGCTGAACTTTATGTAGATTCGCGTGGGAACACTGGAGAAGAAATACCCGTTCACTGGAGTGGCCAGTGCCAGGCCAGCTTTCTGTAATGAGCCTTCTACTGTTGGAAACAATCCTGAATTGACAGAGAGACAAACATAATGATCAATCTGAGACATGATTTAATGAACTACCAGCCACCAGATCTGGATAGGAGAGGAAAACTGATCACTGATAACAACTGTTATCCACAGGAGTGTTAATAATATCTCCTGATGACAAAACAAGATGGATCTGTGTCCTTCAAATCTGTTGCAAAATCTTGTTATCTATACATGCTTTTCTGTGGAAAAAGAGAAGAGTCACTTTCTTTTTGTTTTCTTGTTTACCAGAGCTTCTGTGCCTGCCATAATCTTTACACTTGACTCCCCAGTTTCTTTTCCTTCCCTTGTGTTTGCATGAACTTGGTGAACCCTCATCACGTGTGGCAGTGTTTATATTTGCACAGGCTGTTCTGTGTCTCTGTTTGTGTTGCCACCACATCTATATGGCTTGGCAGCAGCCCCACGGCTGTGTTTCAGCTGCATATAAATCAGCTTCTCTCCATCCCCCTGTGTTTCCATCTGTCTGTCTTCCCTGTTTGCTCTGAAATGTTACAGGGCATGGGGGGTATCCTACGGCTGAAACCCTTCAAACAGGGTACAAAGTAAAACCTGAGCTTCTCCTCCATAAACTCCAGTCACTGAGTTATGGAGAGGTGGGGTACTTATGTTTTTGAAGGGAGAGGAGTGGCCTTACAACAGGGAATAACTCCTGCTAATGTAGTTTTCAAATCTGGTGTTTCCCAAAAACACCCTGGTGCAGAAGCTCTGGGGTCATTTCTAGACTGTGGAGCTAATCATTCCTTAGACCTTCATTACATGAAGTTTTCCCTTTCCTCTCATAAATTTAATTTCTGCTCTTTCATTAGTTATCATCTCTAGTTGAGTTAACTTCTTTCACTGGAGAAGGAGATGTCAAATGGGTCCAAAGACCCAAGAGAACTGTAAGTACTTGGGCACCAAGGGAAAAGGGGTGTCTGGCAGAAACCGTAGATCTTGATATCTCCATGTACAAAGACATTTCTCCGGAGATCTCTTCCCAGACATAGTTCACAGTGGGGTTAATCACATATGCAGCTGATTGAATTGCTGGGAATAAAATTCTAGCCCATGGAGGGTCCATGCTTATCTCTTGGCCATGTCTCTTCTCTTAGGGAATGTGTTCCTCAGGCGCATGGAAAATGGAGCATTTGGCCATTGGTACTAACTGACCAACCCAGCAGAGATCACAAAGACTGAATGGGGAGTCTAGACCTCTCTCAAATATTAGAATTCTCTGTTCCAAGAAAATTGAAAAACACCAAGAGGGCAAAATAGATGGGAGAGGAACAAGAGCCCCCTGTTGTACTGATGTATTTCACTCAGGTGTCAAATCTTCTTTCCGAGTATAAAACTGAAAAGAGGCTCTTCTCTTTCACACCAAAGTGCCAGAAGGGCTTTGCATAGACATTCTAACTTTATAAGGAATAAAATACCAACAACCTTATCTCAGAAACATTGTAGACTAAGTGAGAAAAATAGTGGATAAACTCGAATTGGCCTCCCAAACCACCCAGATTCTGCTTAACAAAGGAGACAATGTATCGTTACCCAAGACAAAATGATTAAAAATCATCTGTGACTGAGGGTTTATATCTCTTAACAGCCTTCTCTCGAACTGGGAGATGTCTGGGCTTGGTGCTCTAGTTTTGCTTAGCTATCTGGCTCCAAATTTGAAATCTTCAAAAGTTATGTAAAATTGGTTCGGTTCTATTGCTTAATTTAATAGATTCCAGAGAATGATGGACAATGCCTGTTTTTGCTGTCTAATAGTGTTTTGTTACTAAACTTTTGTTGTAGTGTGGGGATGGCTGTGATGCATTTTTTCCGGTGAGAGTAACTGCTTTAGAAATTCAGAAAAGGCAGATATCTCTATGACATGAACATCCTCCTGTTGCACTGCTCAAAGCTCAGAGAATGTCTAGGTTGTTTTCCAATATTGCTGATTTCTCAGCCGCATGTCTAAGTAGATGTCATTAAAGCTCAGACTAGCAAGGAATCCTGGGCAGTATGTGTGAAAATCTTGTAGAACCAGAGTGGTTTTAATGTTCACCAGGACATTTCTATGGAAGTTCCTAGGATGCCAGGGAAAGCACTGGCTGACCACAGAAAACAGGTATGGGACAAATACATGACAACATTTTTATATATGCATTTTTTGGGGGGGAAGAAGTATTAAGGATCCCACTGAGATCTATACTTTCATATCTATATTTACATATTGTTTTTTTAAAAAGCTGGATGGTAAATTTTACATCTGTATTGACTAGTCTGTAAAACAGCATAAGAACAAGACATGACTGGCAGTACAGTGATAGGGGCATTTGGATTCAGAACTTAGAGACTGAAAGAGAAGCAATCAGATGTCAAAAGACAGAAATAGGTTATATCACAAAAGGAGACATCCCACCTAGTGGGGATTTCTCTGCTCCTTAAAATGAAGTGTTGCCATTCAGGCACTAGAATAGAAAAAGAAAGCTGAAAAAGATTGATCTAGACACAAATCTCTGGCAGAAACTGCTGTAACAGAGACTGGTGTACTGGAAAGTAACAGAGCTGCATGATAGCCAGGTTGGGGGCTGAGGCAAATGCTCCCTAAGGAAGGGATCCAGAGATCATGACTGAGGTGCTGAGACTGAAATTTTGCCAGGGGTGGAAATAAAAGCTGTTTGTGCCCCTCAGACTAACTCCAAGAGCCTCACTCATGCTTGAGAGCATTAACGTGTGCTCAGCTTATTTGGCTGAAAATGCATTTATGGCTTCGACTTTTTCAAGTCCATGCACTTTATAAAGCCGTGATCATATTTTATAATTTTCTTTATTTTGTAAAAAGTCCTCTTTGGTCTTGCAGAATTCCTGATTCACAGAAGAGGCTGAGATAGAGAGACATGCAAGAAGGGAAAGACCAGAGAAGGTGCTTGAGAAAGACAGGTTAAATATAGGACAGGCTGTGGGTAGAGCAGAAATAAGCCCCCATAAACAACTTCTTGGGCAAAGCTGAAGACGAGGCAGAGCTGTGTCAAATCAAGTATCTGATTTAGGCATTTTAAATGTATTCATCAGACTAAAGGCAAATGTACAGCTTGATTAACACCCACCAGATCCTACCCAGATAGCCTCTGCTTGGACCTGGAGCAGGATGCTCCACCATGCCAGTCATCCCACCGGAGACATCTTGTTAGCATCACTGTGGCCAAGAAACAAGGGGGTGGTGCAAGGCAGTGACAGGGAAAGAACTGCATTTCCCTTTCTATCCAGCCTAGGGAATTCAGTACTGTGGATAATTAGTGAAACACATTCCAAAACAGGAGAGGCTATAACAGGAGACACTATTCCTCTGCATTCAAATATCACCAATGATAGTGTCCCTGATGGGATACACTGTCAGAGAGGAGGGATTATACATTAGCATCCACTGTGCTTAGAGAGGAGTTCCCCCTCTCCAGCAGAGTTTGGCAGCAGATATTAGATTCTTTTTCCCTCCAAGTTTAGAGAAGCTGAGCTTTTCTCTAAAACACACTTTCTAGTTTGTGGTGACTCTGAAAGTATCCTTCAGGTCACATTGAGACTTATGGTGGGGCATGGCTTGCATTCCACATCAGCAAGAGAAGACCTCACACCCAGGGAGAAGAATACCAGAGCAGCCAGGTCACTGAAGCCAAACAATGCAAAATTAAATCTGCTTTCATAACAGCCTATGCAGCATTCACACCATTGGATACACCTACTCTGAACTCTACCCAAGCTCCTAGAGCAAATGTGACTCTTTTGCAAAAGAACAAACACACAAAAAGACTCCAAACAAACCTAAAAGCAATGACTTGCAATGCCAGTAGAGATCAGGAATGTAATTTCTGTCCCAAGTCTTTCCTATAGCAGGAAACATTAGATGAAACATTCTGGTCCTCCAAAGAAGTGGGCCGTGCTCCATGAAGCACGGAAAGGCAGCCCCTAGAGCCCCCTCACGATCCCCAAGCCTTCAGTGCTGGGATCAGCACAAGGAAGGATGCCAGAATAAAAGTATGAGATTACCTCTCAGCAAAACCCTTTGGCCTGAATCACTGACATCTTTGATTTAAACAGTAATTTAAAACACGCATGATGAGAAGTCAGGGAAGGGATCCAGGAAGGCCTGGGGTCCAGCCAAACTGGCGTGTCTGCCAATTTGCTGCTCAGAAGGTAGGTTTGCTAGGAAGGCGCAAGATCATGACTGAAACCTGTCATTGCCTCAGCAAAGCCATAAGGCCCTAATTCAGAAATGCCCAGTGACTGCCTGGCTGCACCAGGGCTGCTTTGATGGATGCCTACAGCTCTGGTCTTTTGTTCAGCTGCCCTAAAGCATAGGGATAGGATCCGGGGAAAATCCTACCATATTTTCTTTGGATGATCAGAAAGTTCTGCTGAAGTGTGGCCCATGCATCCTTCTCAGGGCAGCTAAGCCAGTGGTAGGTTTGGTGATGTAGCTTGAGGGTGAAGAAGGCATGCAGCAGCAGAAGGAAACAGAAGAAAAATGGATGAAGGAAAGGACAAAAAAAGCCCATGTATGAAGGGTAAGTATCTCAGGCAGTTTCTTTTCACTCTTCTGTCTCTCTCAGAGAGGCCACTCTCTGGCTTTCCTGAGTGACACTGCTGGCACTTGCCTCTTGCCATAAGGAGATGAAAGAGAGTAGGATGAATCAATTCTAACTGACATGTCCCAATTGCTTTATCTCAAAGGAAGAAGTATTTGACTTTAGATAAAATTTCCCAGGTTGAAGGCTACTGAAAAATTGACTCAGTTCCATTGCCAGTGGTTTAGAAATATCAGTAGTTTCACTTTGGTGAAGGGAGAAGTGAGTTCTGATTCAGCTCTAGTTCTATGGGTCTGGTCTGCCATGAGTCTTTGACAACTATTTGCTTGTTGGCTTTAGATGCCAATAGTTCATTCTCACAGAAATTATCTTCTCCTCTGCTAGGCAATTTCAGATTCTGTCTTTATACTGATTGTGTCACTTTTCCTCTCTCATCTGGGTCAGGTTCAGGTTGGAAACTCATTCCTTGGAGAGGGCAGAGAGAAGAAGAGGTCTCTCTGACTCTGAATTAGATTCCGTATGATCATGACTCAATATCATAAATCCTCCAGGGCCTGAAACCTAGCAAGAGAAAAAGGAGGAAGCTCTGCCTCTCTTAGATCAAAGGAGGGAAAAAAATGGTTGAGTTGTAAAGGAGACAAAATGTGCCGCAGGGTATGTGAAAGTCAGAGCTCCCATACAGCTTGCTGAGGGCTGCCAAAATAGGCTTCTCCACAGCCATCCCATACCTACGCAATACAGTGGTGGGAGCGTTTTTAGATAAGATCAGGCACAGAGAGAGCATGCCTGGCTCTGTTTCTTGCAGCAGAACAATATGGAAACCTAGTGCTGGGAAACCGTTTCTCCATGCCAGGGAGGAGGCAGGGAGCTGTTGTGTGCCTCCGCTCCCACGCGTTCTCCTGCTTGCTGAAACGCTGCCAGCATGGCAAAGGAGGAATTGATTTATGTGCAGTAAGTCAAATAACCAGATAAATAATTAAATAAAAGAAATAAATCATGCCCTTCCTACCTTGCTTAGCTGAAGAAAGAGAGAAGACCTGGAATAAAATTCAGGAGAAAGTAATCTGCAAGTGTGTGGAGCTGGGCACTGTGTGATGACAGTGCTGGTAAATGTATTTATTCCTTAGGAGAGAATTTAGTACTGCTCTTTGTGAGACCTGTCACTCACTGACTCCTGTTCTCACTACTAAAATCTCTCTGCTGCATGAGCTCGCCAGGGTGACACAGCACTGGATGGGTCCAGCCTGCGTTTCCCCAGTGTTTTATATCTCATTTTGATGAATTTGTTCCTGAATGGGTTAATATTCACTGCAGAAAAGTATCCCCTAGGCTGAATGCAACCCTTGCAGTAATTTTTCCTCCCCTTTTGCCTGTGCCAGTGGCATTCCAGTTCCCAAGCATTTTGTCCAGTGTCCTCTGCAAATGACAGACTGAATGTCCACGCAGCTGAGCAGGCTCTTCTGCTGTGGTCAGTGGCTCACTGCCTAGAGAAAGAGCATAAAAAGAAAGTTAGAGTGCCATCCATCCTCTTGCTGGGATCTCCCAGCTCTTATTGGTCAGCTCCTTAAAGGGACTTGCTGAGAAGACTGCCCTGTAGGATCATTTTGTTCTATAGACACCATACTCACAGAATCTTCTTTCCTCTTTCTTGCCACCTCAGCATTCAGTGGCAAAGGAACTTTTCATGGAGAGTACTTTCAAGCAGCTCCTTTGAGCTTCCCCAGACTCACCCTCTTGTTTGGCATCTGGTCTCCCATAACCATGCACCATTCCTTCCTCCTTTGTCACATCCACAGCTGCCCACACACCTGCAAAAAATGCAGAGAACCAGTCTTCAATCCATGATTTGTTCTCATGAATTCTCTCCCAATAAAATACGCAGAGATCTAGACACTGTATTAGCTCATCTACTCCTGGGAATTCAGGATGGGACCTCAGTGCCCAGAGTTGCCTGAGGACCCAAATGTGTGACAGCAAATAGTCTTTCCTTGCTTGCTCTCCCCCACCATTCTTTATTCAAATACAAATGTCCCTTTCCTCAGTGCACAACCAGTAGCAGAACTATGCCATCCAAGTGAACAGTTGTTTTTCACTTTGTGTGTAAGGTGCTTGAGTGATGTTTCATCTTTGATCCTTGTCCTGCCACCAGGCTGCCACAAGGGTAAGAGAAAGGCTGAGGACGGAGAAAGGCCTGGGCCAGGAATTTTCCACATACCAGCTAATTCAGTTTAATGCAATGATGATAGCAAACTGCAGCTGGAATAAAACTGAGGGTAGCTTTAGTTGCTTTAACACCTCTTGTGGGGGCCACACAGGCTTCCCTACTCTTCAGAGAATGGAGAAAATATTCTCTGCTCTCTGTTCTTATGCCAGCATTTTCTTGCCTTCTCCCAGAGCAGCAGACTTGTGGCTCTTTATTCCCGGTGTAGGATAGGAGTTAAAACAGGATTCCTGCACTCAGGAATGCAAAAAGAAAAAGAAAAAGAAAAAGAAAAAGAAAAAGAAAAAGAAAAAGAAAAAGAAAAAGAAAAAGAAAAAGAAAAAGAAAAAGAAAAAGAAAAAAAGAAAAAGAAGAAAAGAAAAAGAAGAAAAGAAAAAGAAAAAGAAAAAGGATTCACAGCTTCAGCTACCTGTACCTTGCTTGTCTCACACTATTACCTTGACCCTTCTCTCTTTGCTAGTATCTCTTCCTCTCATTCCCCAGAGTCTGATTGCTCTTTCCTCAAATTGTCTAAACAGCTGACATGGAGACATTAAACCAAGAGCAAGTGTTTCCCTCCTGTGTGCAGCTGAAAATGGTGCAAGTCAGTTTCTGACCTGAGTAAGAGCCTGAAAGTGCATCTGTTTTTCTAACTCTCCCAGTTAGACTAAGGAGAGATATTCCCTCTCTTTGAAAAACCCACTTCTAATAAAAATAATTAATTCCATCTCTGAGTGAAACCTCAAAATGTCCAAATTTGCTGGAAGTGGGTTTCTGACCTTTCAACGTGAAAGATGAGCTGGCAGGTTTCCCTGGGAAACCTTGCTTTCAGACAAATGTTTGACAAAGTCAACCTGTTCCCGGAGAACCTCTCCAATCTGGCCAGTGGTGTTTCCAGCCAAAACCCCCTCCTGCCCCTCTCCAGTCCTCTCCATTACAGCCAGAGAAGAAAGCATTAGTGAAACAGAAAGATCCCTCTTGCTTTCAGAGTGGAAATGAAACTAACATTAGCCTATTTACAGAGGATCTTCATGTGAAGGCTCAGGCCAAGAGCAAATACCAAACAGGCCTGGGGCTAGCTTTTCCAAGCAGCATAAAAAAAGCTATGAACGTGGGCCTAAAAAAAAAAAAAAAAAAAAAAAAAAAAAAAAAAAAAAAAAAGAGAAAGAAAAGAAGAAAAGACAGATTAGAAAAAAAGAAAAAAAAAAAAAGGCAGGTGCTATTTTAACAGAGTTCCCGACTCAGCAACTTTCTTTCAAAGCTTTCCAGTACCACTGTTTGCTGAGTTGCTCTGGGCTTGGCTGCAAGGCAGGCCAGAAAGTACATGTATGAGCCATTATTGCTGGCCTGGCTGAGTGGCTTCTAACCATGTTTGGATGCTGTTGTATTGTCTGAGCCTCCTGGCACACTTCCAAAGGGGTTTCTTGTTTGCACTGCCACATCTGTTTGAAATTCTGGCACATCTCAGGCTGAGAAATAGGGTTTGTGGTGTCATAGCAACCACTTTTTTTCTTGATCTGACAGGCAAGGAAAGGTTATGGAGGCCTGGAGGTGCTCCTTGCATGTCTGGTTGCAATGGATAGAAAGCCCCTGTGTCCACTAATGACCCACCTATCCTGTGATTTAAATTTTTTTGCCAGCTTGTTATCTCCCACCCTACTACTGTGCCTTAAATCACTGTACTTGTGGCAGTGGAACAGTTCAGAAGTCTGAATGAGATAATCAAATCTGCTCCTGAAACTTCAGAAATGTCCAGCTGGGACCTCTGCATCCATCTGCAAAATGCCAGGACATCACAACTTCCCAGACCAAAAACATCCTAGCTACTAGGGGATCTAGAGAGAAATTTTCCTTTCTGTTTACATGGTAAGAACAGTAAGTTATCTAATGAGACCTGCTGAGCATGTCTGTCCTTTCTCCTCAGGAGGGCTGTGAGGTTGAAGGAACTGTGTGTTTTTCTCCAGCAGCACTTTGTTGGAGCAATATGGACTGAGCCATCAAGTTTGTCCTTGAATGTCTTCAGAACAACCTGCAGCGAAGCGAAGATCCCAAAGATCTGACATGAAGAGAGATGGGGAATTCAATTCATCATTGCCATTGTTAATGAGTCAAAGAATCTTCTACCTCTGGGTTGGGCAGTGCTGCTAATTAGGAGGCAGTCATCAATATAAAAGGTGCTTGCTGCTTCATCTAGTGGAAGCCACAAAAATTGGTCCTTTCTCAGTTGCTCCATACCCTGTGCCATGGAACTAGGGCCAGGGAGCAGAGACCAGGCTCTCCTGCCAGTGACTCTGCTTTCCTGTGGCATCATCAGGATTCTAAATGTTTGGCAAAGACAAAGGGAATGAAGCCACCTGAACCTCTTCCCCTGGAAAGCTGGTTGGCAGGAACCACAGGAATGTTCCTTGAAACAAACCATACCGGTAAGAAACTGAATAGGATGAAATCCTTGACACCAGTGCCTGGCTTTGGGCTTGAGTCGCTGCAGAAGGAGCATTGGAGTGGGTGTGAAAGGAGAGCTGATCATTATGAGAGGCATCTCTGAATATTGGTACTGTTGGGATGGGAGAAGTGATTTCCCTCAGGGGCAGCACCTAGCCTTCCTGAGGAGACCAGCTGCCAAGTGTGACTTTCCTCCACTCTCCTGCAGGTGTACAAATAGTGGCTGAGTAGCATGGAGTTGAACACTAGCAGGCTGATTTGAAAGCACTGCATTTGTTGTATAACTGACAAGTAGTCAGAGCCAGGTTATCCCCAAGAAATGGACTTGGCTTGGCAAAGAGGAATGAGTATTTGCAGGGCTGTTAAAAACTTCTGCTTCCCCAAAGAGAAACATTAGCAAGCAGGGGAAGAACGACAGTGGATTCAATCAAGAACACATGCCAAGGCAAAAAAAAGAGAGAAAAAAGAAAACAGATTTTTTCAAAATGTCTTAAAAATATACAGTGGGAGAATCCAGACTTGTTTGCCATAAATGAGGAGGCAATCACGGTGCAACACAGGTGTCCAGGCCCGGAGGGAAGGCAGGGGAGAGGGCAGCCAGGCAACAAAGAGAATAATTACAGACTCCATGGAGGGTATCAGCATTATTTTGGGATATGAGTCCAGCTTTGCTATGAGGACTCCACTTGGAGGCATGCCATGAAGGAAACTCTGAGGAAATATTGGCTATCACTACCCACAAGGGTAGGAGGAGCTGAAGCCACTTCCAGCTCTGACACCAACCTGTAGGGTAGAGCATACCCTGGTAAGCCCGTGCCTCAGTTTCCCCATCAGAATTCTCCACTGACAGTAATGTTCCTGATCAACTTTGTCAGATGTTCTGAGAGCTCTGTAGGGAAAGCAAGTGTAAAAAATAGGAAAAATGTAATTCTGAATATGCTGAAATAGCTAATTAGCATTCACATCTTCCTTTACGAAATTATTTGCTTGAGAGGTACCACCCTCTGACCTGATCATCCCAACGACTTTGCAAAACCACCAGACACTCAGTCATGGGTACAAATGTGCCCATGTATGAGCAATGTTTGTTTGCATTTGTTTAAAAAAATGCAAAAGCTCTCCAAACAAAGTTCAAAACAAGCAATTTTCCAATGACTTGGGAAAACACGGACCAAACAAATTTTATGGCATGAGTTCTTTGCTTTCCCTCCTTTTCCCTCTCTTTTATGTCATGGTTCCCTTTCAAAATGCTGTTTCAAAATCAAATGATAGCTATTTGGGAGAAAAGACTCCTGATGTCCTGGTGTCTCCTTCTGAATCATCACTATAACATAATCCCTGAGGACTGTCTGAGGCTTCTGTAAGTTCTCCTTCCTCCTTCTACCAAGAGTTTCAAAGAAACTGTGAGGAGGGGTTTGTGTCTGGGACAACCCAATCTAATGACAAATCTGCTGCTGAGAGGTGTGTTCCCACTGCTGCACTTTTACAGGCTCTGGAATTTCTTCTAAATGAAGAAAACTAAGATGAGATGGTAGTTGTTCTGTGAACAAATATGGCAGTGGTTATGAGAAGAGAGTGAGGAGGGACTGGTAGGTGTTGACTGAGCTCTTCCAGACAGTATTGGGCAGAGAAAATATCAGAAACTTCATTGCTCTGTTGCAGGGAAGAGGTGAATGAAGCGCAAGTGGAGGAAGAAGAGGATTTTGCATGGGAAAAAAAAATCTTGGTCCAATTGGGTGCAATTGGGTCCAATTGGCTTACTCAACTTTATTTTAGCTGTCTGTGAGGTGGAATTTGCCATCTGAGCTAGCATATTCAGTCACATTTAGGGAGGAGAAATGGGCACTTTCAAATACAATTCATCTGTATGAATGTAGACAGTTACTTTTGGGTGAGGTGATCCATGCCCAGGTCTCCACTGGCCCTGCTGGTTACATTTCAAACGAACTGTAGAGAACCTCAACCTGATTGCAATGGGGCCATCAGCACCACAACAGATAAGTCCCATCCAAATTCTGTCAGTCCCTGGTCTGCTAGCCAGTGCCATCCCACTATCAGCTGTGATTGCAGCTTAGTCCAATACTGTGGTGAAGGAGCAGGATGTCCTGTACTGCCCTGAGTGCAGAGCTCCAACAAGGATGGAGGAAGAGGGGTATGCCCAAAAAAAGAGGAAAATACGACCCAGGCCTCTGCTTGCCAGTGCCGTCATCAGAGGAGAGTTGCAATTCTGAGCAAGATGGAATTTCTGGGGGCAGGATATAAGTTGGGGTAAGGCAGTGCTCTGGGGTGAGCTGTGTATGAAAGGGGAATCAAGCTGGTTATGCCTTAGGGATTAAGTATCTTGCAAATGAGCTTGTTAAGATAACTTTATTCTTCTGAACTTACCTGACATCAGCCTCTCAGGATACTTGCAAGGTACTTGGCTAGAAAAAGTACAGGTGTGTTCCAATGCAGCTGTGTCTATCCTGCTCAGTTAGAGGCTTGGAAGAGTTATTACCTCTTCCAAGAAGAAAGCCATTTGCTCTGGAATAGGAGAGATTGATGGAAGTGAGGAGAGGTTTGACCTGGAGGGCTTGTATGGTCTAAGCTGAGCTGGGAGCCAGTAGGATTGAGGATTTTCCAAGCTCCTGACTCAGCTTTTGACCTTTGGCAAATCACTGACCTGAGTCAGAGCAGCTGGAAACTTGAATAAAACTTAGTTTGGCAGGAAAAGTAAAGATGCTGTATTGAGCTTATCTGTCATCCTTCTGTATTTGGGCAAATTTTGGTTTAAATATACACAGACCGTGAACTGGCATGTCTTTGTCATCATTCTGTGACTTTGGATCAGCCTTTCTATTGCTGCACCGGAGTAACATAAGGAAAGAATGGAAGGTGAAATGAACTGTGATTAGTTCTGTGATCAAAACATAATTTAACAAAGAAGAAATCTTGATGGATATTTTTTTTTTCTTTTTTGATATCCTGTTGGGATTTCTCATGTGGAGGTAGAAGAAATTCTAAAGAGAAGTTGCGAAAAATAATTTAATCTTCTTTCTTTTAATTAAGTTTTAGAGAGGTGTGTTCTGTTAAGGAGGAATGGGGCTAGAGGAGCAGTGGAAATAAAGCATGGGCAGGCATTACAGATGATTTCTTACATAGATTGTGGCAGGATGTCCAGTTTCTTCCCATTCCCATACTGCAGCTGTAAAAAAAGTCAGCCATATTTGCATGGAAAATTTTGAGACTGTCCATTCACATACGCATTGTAATATAACCCAGCCAACCCAAGTCAGACCATGTGGATATTCTGAAGCCATTACAAAGGGAATCAGAAGCTCTAGAGACCTCTGGATGGGACATAAGAAATTTTTCTCTGCTAATTTCTCTTCTCTCAAGCATTGCACAAACAAGAATGAAAATTTGGCCTTCCTACAGTCATATTTTCTCCTCTGATTTCCAGCTTTAAGTGAAGGTTTGCATCAGCTGATACTTGATTCACTATCCTGCCTTGGATTATACAGGAGTGTCAGGTACAGAAAGACATCAGTGCAAATCACTAGGTGATGTGTTCTTGAACACTAGCGAGTTTTCCTTTCTGCTGCTCCTCACACCAAGCTCAGTGGTGCTAAACATGACATCTTATGTCTGTCTGAAAACCAAGATAATTCCCAATTTGTGTTGGTCTTCCACTAGGCTGTGGAATGGGACTCAGAAATTTTCAGTGGAGCTGTACCAAGGCACTAAATATATAGTTTCTCCAGCTGAGAGGTCTCTGGAAAAGAAGGTTCATGGAAGAGATGGTAAATCAATAGAAAAATGCTGGTCCAAGAATTTTGAGGCTACTGACTCAGAGAGACAGGCATCTCCATGCTCCATTGTTTCACCAGGTTCCCTAAACACATGACAGTCATTAGGAAGCCCTGAAAGCAAGTGTTTGGCCCCTAAATGTGGAACTGCCTTCCCTCCTTCACTGACCCCGTAAACAGTTAACAGCACTCTATATCTTCCCTGCAGCAGAAGCAATTCCCAGACGTTAAAGCATTTCCATTGCAAAATCACAGCTTGGGATTCTGAACTCAGCTATTTGTTTGAAAGATGTAGACAAAATGAAAGTGTAGCAAACTCATACCAGATTGGATCCACTTCAGAAGCTGCCAAACAGCTGCCAGTGCTGTCGGGTCGGAAGAGCTTGCCAGGCTGTTCCCTGGGGCTGGGGGTAGGTTTTAATAGGGAACCTGGGATCTGAAGATGAACTGTACAGCTAGCCTGGAACAGAATATGCTGTCTACTGCATTTTCCCTCCCGCAAGTATATAAATATGCCCCCTACCCCTCTTTTCAGGCTGAAATGCAGCTGATCCAGAGCACATCCACAAGAAAAATGCCACTGGGCAATTAGCAGATGCTGCAGCATCACTTCAGACAAAAAAATATACACAAGTCAGGGACTTAGGGAAGAAAAAGATAAAAAAGAAGAGAAGGAAAGAATAGTTTGTGGGTTGCCACATAGCTCAACACTCTGATAAAAGCCTAGGTGGGCAGGCTTATTACCTCAAATGTTACGGAACATTAAAAAAGATGTGGATATTTATTAGCTGGATTTAGATCTGAAAGTTTTTTGTTTTGTTGCTAATACATGCAAAAGACAAGGAAACATCTTTCTCTCTTCAGGGACTTATGAGAGCTCATCTAGTAAATCTTTCCATTTGGAAAGGTAGAAACCCTTCCACATGTTAGCAAGATATGTCAGCTTCCTCAATCTCACGTTTGTGTGAAAGGGAGCTCCCCCTCTGTTATCAGGGATTAAGCAGAGACAACAGAGAAGAAATCCAGCAAAAGTGATATTAAGTTGGTAAACTACGGTGCAAAGGGCATTGGAAAGAACTTCCTAGGGGCTGCTTGAAATTTTCCATCAGAATATTTGTCAGTGGGAAATTTAACTTTCAATAAAAGCAAAATTCCTTTGTGTGAAGTTATGACCAATCTCTCAACAGGGCTGCAGAGTATGGCAGGAGGCCTGGAGATTCAGCAGGGAAATCTTGGGACGGAGTCTCCTAGAGGCTGTCACTGTACAGTTTTATGTCCCCATCCTGCTGGGCCATAAATGGCAGCTGGGCTTGCCATTTGAGGTGTATTTCTCAAAAAAGCACCATGGTGATACAACTTCCATGGTGCGTGGCATTGTCTTAGTAAGAGCAGGGACCATGCTGCACTATGGGAGATGTGGGCAATCCAGGAATGTCATCTCACAGGGAAGGAGAGGGACACAAAGCATACCAGCTACAGCTCCCATGGGGGATCATTTCTGAACTCAAATGGAGGGCTCTTGGCCAAACATTTTCATTGTTTGGTGAAGTCTCAACATTTTCCACAGGAAAAGAAAACAAAAACACAACAATAATAATAGTAATAAATAAAAAAGAACAATTTTCAGCCTAGCTTTATCCAGTCAGGATTTGAGAAACCTGAAGGACTGAGTTTCTATTAAGACAATTCTGCCAGGGACCCACAGAAATTAAGGCTGGGAACCCCATACTGCTTGGGACTAGTCAGATCATCAGACTAGAGGTCAGGGACCATGTGTGGTTCAGGCTTGGACCGGATTAGGAATTATCAAGCAATGCCAAGCCATATAAGGCAAGGGCAGACAAAAACAGTGGACAAGTCATTGTATTTATGTTTAAGGCAGAGATGTATGGAGCTTCTGGCGAAGTCCAGCATGAAAAATGAGATAGCCAGAGTCTTGATATTAGAATAACTCACAATGACTTGGATCTTTTTAGATCCTGTTGTCTCTGAGGCACTTTCTCCTCTCTCTTGACACAGAAAATCCTCGTTAAATTATCTGTTTCAAGGACTGAGTATACCTTGAGCATGAACAGTTAATGCTGCAAGTCCTCAGCAAGGCAAGAGTGACCAGGAGAGGAAGGGAGGGAGAAGGATTTGGGCATCTAAGTTGCAAAGAGGCACAACACTTACCTTACATTTATGCTCAGTTTCAAGTTTCCGTTAAACAGCATCTGGTAAACCTCCCATTTTCCATAGATGAATTAAGCCAAACAACAGTCAGCCAATAGAGACAAGTTGACTAAGTCAGTGAACATGTTAAACAGGAATGAGCTGCCATGGGAAGGAGAAAAGTTGAGGGAGGCTTTACTGGTAAGCGATCCTTCATTGGTTTACTAACTTGTGTTCCAGGTAAGTTTGGGAATGAACATGTGAACCCTAGGAATTCCTTGCAAGAGGTTATATTTTTTATGGCCATTTATACCTGCACTGAGTCATTTCAGTCTCCTTGGGCTGGGTCTATATTCTCATGTATTTTGCTTCACATCAGTAATGACCTTCCTCTAGGCTGCTACTTACTGTGCTGAAAGAAGATTCTCAGTCTCTCAAGTCTCTCTCTCTTTCTTTGAAGAACAGAAATAAAAAGAAGCATATTGGTTGTTGTTGAGTGTGAGTGTCAAGATGAAACGGTCTCTACCAAAAATCATCACCTGAAGAAAAGTTTTTCCAAAATTATGTTATGCTCAGGCCTGATTCTAAGACTTCAAATTATGCCAAAAGTGATAAAGTTCCCTTTAACTCTTCCCCCCAAAAGAAATGTGTTAAGTGTCTCTTGGAAGGTTATTCTCAAGGGGCTTAGTCTCGTGACTGACAAAAGAGAAGGTAGAGGGGTAATGTCAGGCATTTTGAAAGGCTTTCTACCCAGTGTGTCAGATGAAGGAAAAGCATGTCCCTGATAGCATAAACTGGGGAAAAGGGTGGGAATGGGGACAAATCATAGAGAAAAGGAAATATATATTTGTACCTTTTGTATCCTACAACTTTTTGGCATTTTTTTTATTTGCTTGCTGGTGATGATGAAATTCATTAGTAATGAACAAGCTAGATATAACTGAAAGGGAGAGATTCGTATAGTCAACATTTAGATAAATTTATTCTGTGTGAGATACAAACAGAGACCTTGACATCATGATATTTTTTGATATGAGGTAATATTCATAAGACAGTTCATCATTGCAGAGGTCCCTAGCTGCATTAAGTCAAGATCTCAAGGATAAAGAGAGTAAAAAAAAAAGTACTGACAGCTATTTAAGCAGAAAGCCCACTTCACCACTGGAAATCCTGCAGCTGCACACTGGTAAGAGATTGAAACTCCCTATTCACCCTAATCTTAATCTTTCCCCTTGGTATCTGCTATTAGGCACTGTCAGCAGTGGTGTTATGGATCAGAAGGACCCAGTTGGACATGAATTTTCTGTTTGTATCTTTCTGTGATAGAAAAAACCCTATTGGCTGTTTGGAGAAAACTGCCATATATAAAAACCATGGTTGCTTTAGAAACATGCTAACCAGCCATGAATGTAGAAGAAACATGAAACAGTGAAAACAAATTAGGCTTCTCTCTCCAGGATGTTCTTGCAGGAAAGCAGAAGGTCCTGATGTATGGCCTTCACTCCAGAACTCATCTCTGTTCTGCTGTTAACAAACTTAAAAAAAAAAAAAAAGTGTAGTATGTTCATATTCTAGTTCAGCTCTTCTCTCTTTTTTTGGTTGAACCATTGAACTCAGAGGGACCACCTTATCCAGCACAGCTGCCACTGAATGGCACCAAGATCCTCTTTCTCTGAGGTGACAACTGCCTTACAGCTCAAAGAAGGGCTGCTCCAGATGAACAGACCTGAAACTGAATCGAGCTTGTCCTGAATCCTGCTCTTCAGGATACCTGTCAAAATTTCTGGTCTGCTTTTACAGCCTGAGCTCCCAGCTGAAACTCCTTACCTCAAAAATAAAACTAGATGAGATGTGACATCCAAAGCCACAGACACAACCAGATTACAGTGGGGATGTCTTCTCCAAAGTGCAACTCAGCACAAGGAAGCTGAACTGGGGCTTCTATCCAATGGAGTGAAATGTCCTCCCCATCCCAGTTCGTGCCTAAACGAGCTGACCTAAAACTTACTGACCCCTGCAGAGATGTAGGGTAGATGCCTTCCAAGCCTCATTAGTTGGCAAGCAGTATAGCCATAGGAAAAAAAGCAGTCCAAGTGCCTGTTGGCATTGCTTGAGCTGACTAAGCTCAATATTGTCTGATTGTTCAGCTGAACTTCTCTGCCTGTCCATCTGCATCAACTGGTTGTCTATTAGCTCAGACCACAAGAGCCCCAAAATCTTGCAGCTCATTTGGCTGTGAGATAATAGTATTTCTATGGTAGGACTCATGCTTCTTGGAAAGGATCTTCTTCACCCCATTTCCTAAGGAAACTAGGCTTGAGCAATTGTATTGTCTGTATTCTTATGTGCCAATCTGTTCCCCTCCAAACAACTGTCAGACCTGTTGGCCAAGTGATAGAGTTGTTAGATTTTTTTCTGAGAAACAAGGAAAAATAAGCAGACAGAGAGAGAGATACAGGGAGATAAGTGATACCACAAGTTTGTATGTTCAAATTAGAGTCCTGAGAACTGGAAAAGTTTCAAACAGGGCTCTTCATTAATAACAAGACAGAGTGGAAAGCCAGGCATCAGTAATACTACATGAACAGTTTGTTTGTCCAGTGTTTTTTCCTTTCTTTTTGAATTTTAGACTGAATCTGTACAGCACCTAGCATGGTAGTGTACAGAAATACACTTGAAATAACACAGTGGGAGAGCTGGCATGCAGGAAGGATCATGAAGAGGGAAGAAGTTGTCCTAGCAGGCAGCTTCTTCATTTCACGTCGGTTTCTAAAATCAGGCCAATTTGGGGTGGAGGGGCGAGGGAGAGAAAGGGGGAAAAAAAAAAAGAAAGAAAATAAAATCCCACAACCCAAACAACAAAAACCTCAGACAAGCCAAGGAAACAGAGGCATGTCCATGCTCCTCAGTGGAAGGGCCTCTTTTCATACCCAGCTGTCTTGTGTACCAGACTCACATCGTCTCTGAGGCTGAAATACTGGTTCCATATTCCAAAGATTGAGTCTCCTGGGCTTTGGCAATATTTTCTGGCCTTTCTAAGGTGTCTGCTTTAATGAATAAGGAAATAAGAAGACAGACTGACTCCATGGGCTGGGAGATTAGTTACCACTTACTTCATAGTGACTATCCAGACCGAAAGAGAAGAAATGATACAGAGATTAATTGACCCAGATTTGTAAACAAAGGCAGGAGGGATCAGGTAACAATTTCCTAATCATTGTACAAGAAGGAGGCATAAGTATAAGTGTGAACAGCTCATTCTAGTGCTTGAAATCCTTCAAAATCCCCTTGCCCTTCTGCTTTTTCTCTGTTCTGTTTCAGCAGCTCCATCTTTCCCCTTCCCACCTTCCCTGAATCCCCCTTGGTTTTAGCTGTCTGTGTTGCTGAAGGATTTCATGAATACCAGGAGGCAAACCATCCCCCAAAGTTTGGACTCTAGAATGCTTCCTCAGACCTTGCCTTACACAGATTCATTCAGCTCATTTACGTCTTATTTATTTTTCTTTTCTTTTTAATCCTGTTCCTCCCTTCTATCCTTTACCCACCTCCCTCTCACATTTATATGCCTTAATAAAAATCACTATATGCTGTTCTCAGCAATTCTTCTCTAAATCCCTCAGGTGGGTTAGAAACCCCTGGAGGAAAGATCTCTTTTTGGCAAATGAGATGACATAGGAAAGAGGTCCTCGACAGAAGCATGTTCCATCCCTGAATGTTTTTCATCCTTCCAGATGTTTTGTCACAAACTGTGCTTTTATGCTGGTGCACTTTAAAAGGCAGCCAGGATATGTGTAGGGGTCAGATCTCAGAGCTGGGCTGGAAAACTCTAAATTGCTCTCGCCTTTGATTCTTGTGCTTTAAAACCACTCTGAAGTTTAAATAAATGGATTAGAAATGAGTTAAAGAGCAGGATGCTTAATGCTTCTGCTTAAATCTATAGCCTCAAGCCATGACACTTTGGGCGGTGAGATCCTGTTAAATCTTACCAGCTCAGCAGGCTCCAAACAAGTTGAGGCTTGGATGCAAATGTCTGGGGAGAACTAAGGTGAGAGAGACCAGAGAGGTGGCACTGGTCCTGCATCACCACAGAAGCAAGCCCCAAGGTAGTGAATTGGGCAGCAGAGCATACACTGGACCATCTTTCAGGGAAGGCATCATCACTACAGCTCTTTGCCATTAAAACTAAAGCTCTGACAACATATATTTATTTTGGTTTGTTTTGTTTTAGGACTTATGATGTCCAGACTTGTTTCCAGCTGTGAAAAGGGGGGAGCAATGATAATGTGGTGGGCTAGATCCTCTCAGGAGATTCAGCTGCCTTGAAAGCCTGTTCTGCTTCCCGTTGTTTATTATTTTTGGATGGTGATAGCACAGCTGCTATGTTACATCCTAGAGGTAGCTGCCTTTCCAGGGCTGGATGAAACGGTTGCTGTAAATGCCAGCTGGGCAGCTGTTCCAGCCCTCCTTGGGTCACACTCTTACCCCCTGCTTCTCCTATGGCTTTGTTCTACAAGAGAAGAGCAAAGCATTTTGTAGCTGCTATTGAAAATTGTTTCTCAATCTTTTAGGACAATCCCTGTTCTAAAGAGAAGGAGTTGAGTCAATGAGAGAGTATATCAGTTGTACAGAGCCACAGGGTCTGTTTATTGCTGTGTTTCTTGCTATCTCTCAACAATGTCCTACCTGAGTGCAGCATCCCCCTCACAGCTCTAGATTCTTTGCAATATGAGGCCAATGATATTTATTTCCGTTTCTTATTGAGGCACCAGGAGGTGAAAGGAACACTGCTGCAGTGAGGGTGGGCCTGAGGAAGGAGGCACTGGTGGCTAAAATGCCAAATTTTATATGCCCAGAATACACCTCACCACATATGTAAGAACAGCCTTACTATGGAGTGAGCAAAGCATGGATTAGCTCAGCTTCCAAAGCTCACACACTCTTCTCTTTGCAGCAGGCTATAAATTATGTAGCATTTAAAGATGACTTTCTAAAACCCTGGCTTTAAAGCTTTTATTTATAACTCCCACACTGATATTTTTCAGACTCGTGACAGCTCCCACCTTCGCAAGCTGGGGACATGCCAAGCACCTGGCCTTTTCTATAATGGCCAATTCCCCCCAGCAGGCTCCCCCCACCTCTTTTTTAAGCAATGCTTTGGATATCTCATGGAGCTTTTTATTTATAGGAGAGACATAAAAAGAGAGTGGAAGAGAATGAGTATGGTCAAAGGGAAAAGTAGCAAGTGTCCTCGATGGCTGACAAAAGTGGCAGGACCATTTCACACTTTTCCTGGAAGCAGCCAGTGTTTCTTAGTGATAGTTAAGACCACTATGAACTCATGTAAAGCAGGTTGGACTCAACCTGGCCAAGATGGAAACTGATGAATGAAGGGAAATATCTCAGATAAATGAGGAGGGATGCGGTTCTCATCTGGCCCAGGAGAGGCCAAGCTCACCTCTGGCAGAATCAGGTGTGCGTATGTGGGAGAAGATGTTAACCTCATGTTGGCAAATACCTACCAATGGCAGGACACTGGTGGGGTCTGTGTAAAATACAGCTGGTACCAGGACTTTGTTTCTTGTTTATTTATCTATTTAATATCCAGTGTTAGAGAGCTCAGCCACAAGTGAAGGGCCATGTCTTCAGCTGTAGCTCGGCTAAAAGTTTCTAGGAGTCCCCGTGGGGTATCCTGAAGTGAAATACCTGCAGCCATGGCTCAGTCCTTGCTTTGGCATCAGGCTTACACAATCACAATCATGCCTGGCTTCTGAGATTCCCTGAATGAAACAAAAGTTAGAGTGGTAAATTGTAAATAAGGCATTCAAAGCCAATCATAGGGGAAAAAGCCTCCTTGATAGTCCCCCTTTTGGTAGACAAGGTTGTTCTAGACCCATGCTGTTGCTTTCAGCTTCAGGAGCATATCTTGGTACCACGTATCTAGGAAGAGACATCCTGGCCACCCCACCGGCCTGCAGGAGGAAGATGACTCCTAGAAACTAAATACAGCATGGAGGAAGTGGCCTCTTATAGCAATTCAGTGCTTCAGGATTTGTTTGCAGAAGAGACCCATTTCCCCCCCAGCTGATTGCCGTGGCTTCAAAGTCTTGTAATGTCTTTGGTGCTGGGTGCTGTGGCAAGGCAGAGCCCCAGGGCCTTGCTCCTTCTCCCAGGCCAAGGAGCCCTTCTGCACCCCAGGGTGGACATGCTTACACTGTCAGAGGAAGACAATTCAGCTTTGCGAAATCTTTCAAGGTTTTGAAATTTGTTTTTTCGGTCTGCTTTGGAGCAAGATCAGCTTTTTTTTTTTTTTTTTTTTTTTACAACACACATGTGAAGCATAATTTTTTCAGAACATCTGTTTTCAGCTGTGTGCTTTTATTCAGATGTCTCCTCCTCTCTTGTCTGAAGTGACCAGCAGGTCTCAGGGTTCAGGAATCTGGCCAAAGAAAAAACTTGCTTGAAATTGCTAGTCGTCCCCCCAAAATGCCCTGGGCTTTGAGGGAATGGTACTTTTCAGCAAAAGTAAATTTAGTTGAAATGCTCTTACCACCTCCAGACTATACTCAGTGGCACCAGGCACTGCAGGCAAAACAGAGACATCTTGGCAAAATTACACCATTGAAATTGCCGGCAGAAGAGCTCAATTTAACACCCACTAATTGTTGCACAATAGTTACAGGAATAAATGGAATTTGTTATTTAGATGCATGCCAATGAGTAATTCAAGACTGCTTTAAATAATTATTCCTATCTTCCCAATAGGCTGTGGTGGTGATTAGCTCGCTGGCTGGTTCTGTTGACTGTTCTGCTTCAACTAGAAAGGAGGTGAGAGACACCCAAGCAGTGAGCCATGGCACTCCTTAATGAAATCCTGGGATGCTGAGACCCACTTGCCCATGACTGCTGTTGGTTGTTGCTTCTGACCACATTAACATCCGAGACAGTGAGGTGGGCTGCCAGCAAGCTCTTGGAGCAACTCTGTGCCAGTGAAATTAAATTAATACTTCTCAGTGTGTTTAATTCCTGAAGGAAGATGTAAGGATGACAAATGCCACAGATTAAAATCCTTCATTGAAACTGAAGAAAAAAATTAAGACAAGGGCTGGAGAAAAAGCTCTTTGTCCCCCAGACTGGAGAAATGCCTTTTACTGGCTCAGGAAGACTTCCCCACTCCCCTGCAGTTTCACCACAAATTTGCCACTTTCATATCTCCTAATAATGCTATGAGATAAATCTAAACTTGCCAGACTTGGCAAACTCCTGCTCCCACTTTTCTGTTTCTTTCTGAGGAGTTTCTTACCCTCCTTTGGTTAGCTGGCTATGCCTGTCCTGCTTCATTCATGTCACACCTTGCTGTTGAACCATGGGGAAGAGATACCTCAGGAAGACATGTGGATAGAGTAGTGGAAAAGAATCAGTTTAACTGATCTTCTGAATGCTAAACAGTAAAAATTGCAGCCCAAACTCAACAGTGGGGAAAAAAATGCCAAAAAAACCCACCCAAACAACTGAAAGCAAACTTATCCAAATTGCATTTCATTGCAAGATCAGCTCATCTAAAAGGACTAGACTCATGAACAAAGCAAGAGAAATGCCCAAATATCAGATAATAGATGGTTTGTGCAGAGAACATAGTTAATTTTCAACTCATCAGAAGTCACAAATGCTTAGTTTTTCTGATAGTAACTCTCTTCATGGACTCAAGGGAACTGTTGCTACTGAAACAGCCACCTGATGGTTGTCTAATGGAAAACAGCAGTTGTAAAAACTGTTCCTGGGTGGGAAATACTATAATTGTAGGATTTGCTGAGGGAACAAAGGAAGGCGATACACAAGCAAGAACCAGGAAACATGAACACTATTTTTCTTGACCAAAGGGTAAGTGAATGGCTGCAACTTCCAAGACCTTGCTTTTGTATCTCTCTTTGTAAAATAGCACTCCTAGGCACTCCAGAAGCCCCTTGTCTACCTTGTGTTAAAGCACTCGTCCATTTGGTAGAATATGGGAACCAGGAAAAGGCAGAGGTGCAAGAAGGCCATGTCAGTCTTGGGCACAGTAATGGCAGAGACAGTCTGGTTGCTTGATAGGCAATCCCTCCCTGGAGGGGGCAGCTCTGATGCACCGACAGAGATTGTAACAGTTCATGGAAAACATACAAACATGAGTCACTGTTTGCCCTCCATGTTCTCACAGCTGGGATAACTTAGAGCCACACAAATTATTCTGAGGATGAGTACCATCTTCTGCTACTTTCCCCTATTACCTGTTACCCCTCCTCACATTGTTGTGTGGCTGATCTTTCTGCCTTCCTATCTTGCAGCAAGGGATTTAAAAACGTCCTCCCTCTTCTTGAGCCCTAATCAGGACACAAATCCTTTTCCAGTCTCTCCTCAGTGCATCTCATTGCTTTGGCAGAAATACTTCCTCTCTCAGCTACTCCCAGTTCTTTTTCACCCCTTACATTGTTATTTCCCCAAATCACAGCTGGTGACTGAGCTACCTAGATTAGGAGCACAAACAACATGAGCTCCCCATTCAGTCAATGGAGAGATAAAAGGGTCTTCTGGGGGCACCTCAGGTGACCTCTGTAACCCTCAGATGGTTTCTCTTTCTGTTAACTGTAGAGGGAGCTGAAAGCCAGCAGGATCTTAATTTATGAGTGAGACAGAGCTGGACCATTGCATGGACACAACTGGACACTTCAAGCCAAGCCATCAAACATAGCAACATTTGAACAGCTCACGAGAATCCAACTATTCCAAGCAAGCAGCAAAAAGGATGACATGTGAAACAGACTCAAACCAAGGGGGGGAAAAACCAGGCAAACAACTGCACCTTGTTGAAATTTATGCTTCTCTCCTTACATGTACATGAAGAATCTGAAGACAGCCAATATTCACAAAGACAGGAGAACTGAGGTGGTCTCACCTCATGAAAGGCATTTTGCTAAACCTGAATCTACCACAATTGGACTAAAACCTCTCCTTTTCTGTTCATTTGTACTACAAGACAAAGAATGTGACTTTCTAGTTGTCTTAGGGCTCCTTGTATTGCCATCTACTGCTCCCTCACTATCACTACAGAAACACTATTGACAAGTACTACAAAGCCAAGAAGACATTTAAGGGTTTCCATGTTACACTAGAAGTTCAAATGTTTTCTCCAGCCTGGTCTTGGTACCAGTCCAAAGATTTTTTCTTAGCCTGAAGACTGAGACATCTTCCCCTCTCCCATTGAGATAATAAAACACATCAACAGACTGGCCCACCTTTTTTATGGGATACTGGGAAAATTACCTACTCACTTCAGCTGCTCGAGCTCTGACTCTGGAGAGTCCAGCCATTCCTGGATACAGCTGTGGCCTCAGTGCTGCTCTACATTAACTCCTGGTCTCCCACCTCTCAGCAGAGGTCTCTTTGACCCATAAGCATAGGGTTGTTCTCAGTTCCTGCCTGTCATAACACAGAAAGCTTAAAAATTGTGTGGAGCATTGCCATGGTCTGGTCTTCTATGCCAGCTGAGAGGATAGGTGTATGAATCCTATGAGGAGGAGCTCAAGGAATTTCTAGTCCTACTCTATTTTTTCCCTGACCTTAGAAAACTGAATACATGAGTTCTCCTGTAGCATGCAAATAAACTCTCTTCTGGGCACCTTGCTGCCTCCATTTTCACTCAAAGTTGAAACTAGATGGAACAAAAACTGAAACAAACCAGGCATCACCTATTCACTGGCCAGATAATGGACAAATGTCTCAGGCATCCTAAGAGGGACAGAAACAATGCAGGTGGAAGACAAGACTGATGGACAGAAACTGGCTAACACTGAATAGTCTGAAGATATTTTGTAGACGGACAGGGATGAGGACATTTTTCTTCCATGAATCAACATGGGAACTTTTCCACAGACACCAACAACAGCATGTGCTCGCTCTAAGTACCCCACAGGTTCCTTCTGTTTCTGATTCCTGCGATCTAGAGGCACAAACTGTCTTGTTCTTCTATTTTATCTGAGATAGCCAACTGTTTCCTGCAATGTGTGATTTTCTTGACTTTCTGCCTCTAGTTTAAGTGGATACAATAACCCTGAACACAGCTCTCTACATTTCAGCACACACAGGTCATGCAGTAGTGACATTTTTGATAACTATAAGTTTGTTACTCTGGGAATCAAGGTATCTCAAGGGATTTTCCACCTGAGATTTTCCCACCTTCCTCCAAATTATTTTGGATGGAAAGGAGCAAGAAAAGGCAGCATAAATATAAAGCACATTTTTGGCTAACATCTGAAATGCCTTCAGATATCATCTAAAGTTACACACACGTCCCCAGTGAAGCCTGAAACAAAGCTCTCAGAGAATACAGGATTAATTTGAGGTCAGAAGGGCTTTGCTTTCTGTCATAACATTGCCATGATGGAGTACCAAACTCATTACTTACCATGACATGAAGCTAAGAGGCTAAGGAATGGTTTAGAGTATGTTAGTTCATTTTCCCCTTCCACTGCAATGTCTTCTCTTGAGGACGGCAGCAAACAACCTAAACAAGACTCATGTGTATCAAACAACTTAGTCCCCATGCAAACAATATGGGGACACCAGGGATTTCTGCAAGCTGTTGTTTTTGTGGTGTTTTTTTTTTTTTTTTTTTTTAAATCCAAATTACCCACAGACTTTCTACATTGCAGTCCTGGCTCAGAGGGGAGTGTATTCTGTAATTAGTTGATTAGACAGTTTCAGAGAAGGGAAACTAGTTCACAATATGTCATCTGACCTTTTCTGTCTTTTTCCTCAGCACTGATCAGTGGTGAAGCAATTCTGAATTTTTCAAAACAATTTGTTCTTCAATTTGGAATAATGACAGTAAATAGTTCTTTAAATAGGCTCATTTGTCAGCTGTCCACTGGGATTAGTTAATATTAAAGACCAGTTCTCCTTTAGCTGGATACTTAAACTGTCTACTGCTGACCTTGCATATGATCCCAGGTAAAAGTTCTTGGAGGGTATTGGATTCACCAATTATAAAGTTGGAAGAGACATCTCTAATTGTTTAGTTCTGCAATGCTGAGACTTGAGGATTTCCATGAATTCAATCCTGTTTTATTGCACCAGCTAAAAACCCCCACCTCATCCTTAGCAAAACATTTCCCATGCTGGAGGCTGTACCATAAACTAAAATTTGGTTTCTTTAGTGATAAGTCATATTTTTTGCCTCAACACTTGCCCCCTTTTCTTTTTATTGGCCTGGTTGTGTATTATTTCAGCTTCTATGTATGAGGTGCTTTTTTTTCCTGTGTAAATAAAGCCTTAGAATCAAAATTGTGCTTGGGGGCCATTTATGAATGAGTACACCCTGCTGACAATGGAAGATTAGACTACCAGGTTCAAGGTTTTTTGAGTTCTCATGTGTAGTAAGTCCCCAGAAACTTCAGGACTCTGTGACTGTGTCATGTTCATGAAGCCCACACAGAGCTTCTCAAACAGTATCTAATTAAACTAAGTGTATACTGAAGATGCTTCTGACATTTCTGGAGATACAGCGTCTTCTGTGGAGCAACAGAGGTCCAACAAAAGACCCCAAAATCCACCTATAATAGAGGTCCAGATGAGAAAAATGAGTGTAGCCAGGAAAAAGAAAACACCTTTTATTTGATAATCTCTCTGTGGAGGAACTATCTGCTACCGATGTCACTGGCCCTCAGCAAAGCTGGGTGTCTTGAACAATGCCTCAGTATATTGGATACAAGCTCTGCTCTCTCCCCACTTCAGCTTTCCTTGATCCCACACTTGCAGGTGCTGATTTCCAGATTAAGGGAGTCTTTATTTTAGACTTTTCACACACTGTCAATGTGGTATTTGATTACATCAATAGAGGCAAAATACCACTGCTTAGTGCAAATGAAGAATTTTTTTTTTTTTTAAGTAGGAAAATCTATTTTTGTCACTTCCTCCTGTGGGGCAGGTTATCAAGATGACCTGCAAACAACATTGCAGTGAAGAACAGCTCGCTGTTTCAGGAGGCGAGTGAAGACAGATGGTATTTATGGTGTGTCATAAACAGTGAAGGACTCTTTGGACAATATCCTAATAAATACTTTAAAAAGAAACTGCTAGACCCTCATAGCACAATGTACAGACTGTCATCTTTTCCCTCCTGCTCTGTAATCTGTTTAAGCTTTGCCTTAGGATTGTCACAGTGCACTCAGCTCCTAAGGACACTCTCTGAGGCACACATGAAAGAGGCTGCAGGATTCTTTATGAGCAGGACCCATGCAGAAATCCAGGGAAGGGATATGCTTCTCTTCTTAAATCTGGTATGCCTGCACCTGTCTCTCAGGGACAGTTTTCCAATTGTAATGTTAATTATGGGCACAAAAGGTCTCATGGGCCCTGCCTTAGCATGGTGCAGTCTCCAAAAAACAGAATTTGTCCATAACTCTGGGTTTGATGAGCTCCCATAGATAGAGATGGAATCTAGTGTTTGGCTTCAGGTTCAGACTTCTCTTAGACTGGATTGAGGTCTTCATTGAACTCTGTCATGGATGCAGAAGTAAGTTTTTGAGGACACTCCAAACAAGTAAGCTCCTTGTGATCTGGCATCCTGTGCTGAGGTGTACCTCAGAAGAACTGAGGAAGAAGATGCTGGAGAGCTTATCTGATAAAGGCAGCTAGCACAGACACTGGGAAGACAACTCATACTTTGTCCTGATAAAATGATTTCTTTCTCCCAGCACTGGGGGATGTCATCATCCCCCTCCTCTCCTTTGGGTTGGCTTGTGCAACTCCAGCTTTCAGTCTGGCAAAACCCACTCTGTGATGGATTCTGAGTTCCTCAGATAGAAGTAGCATCATTGTATTCTTGAAACAGTGGTCATCTTCCCCCCAGACCTGATCAGCTCCAGGAATGGAGCCTTGAGGCTGCCTTCCCACTTGGACTTTCTCCAAGGAGACCACTAGGCCAGACAGTGACTATTGCCACTAGCAGGGTGTTTCTACTGGGAGTGCTGACAGCCTGTTTTCATCATCTCCGAATGGAAAAATTGTTTGGAAAAAGGCCTGAAATGTTTATCAAAGAACTATGGCATTTAGTGTAAATGATGAAATGACGGCAAATTAATCTAAAGCCCACCACCACAACTATCAGGAATCACAGGCTGTAATAGCTGTGCTATGGTCAGTGAGAGGTTCAATCCCAAGGCTATGTGTAGTGGTTCTATAGGCAGCTTTTTGCCTTTCAGCTGAAATGCAGATACTTCTGGGGTGGATCACAGGCCAGTTCAACTGTGGAGTAAGCAAGTTCAAAGCTGGCCATTGCATTAGCCATGGCTACTTCATGCTGCTGGATTTGTCCATGGCCTTCAGAAGCCTTTTGCCTTGCACTGTTAAGTTTCTCATGACAGGGACCAGCCTGTTGTGTGCTGTGATGAGGGTTAATAATCCTCATCATGGTTGATGACGTAAACATGAGACTGTCTGGGATCTAAGGATTAAAGGCCACAAAAAGAATGGTTGTTGAAATGTCTTGTGGTAACCCCAGGGAAATCTTTCCTTTCGTTTAGCAGTCAGGGGTTCAGGCTGTTTTGCTAACAAATAATACCCCTTGGGCCTTGCTGACTCATTTGCAGAACAATAATTAGGACAGAAGAGTTTCCTCCACTCAATCAGCATCACCATCGCTTGTGATGCCCTTCTAGTAAAGTGTGTAACTTCCGTGCCCAGAAAAAAGGTTTTAATCACACACAGGCTGCATCATACACAAATCATGTAAAAAAATCCTTGTGCTTTTTTGTAGTTGTGCTTCTAGCTCTCATGGGCCAAGGCTTAACTTTCTAAACAGGGAAATGAGTGTAATGCTGTGGCGGGTTATTTTACTTCACTTTGCAGACAGCCCACAGCTATCAGTCACAAGTCTACACTTTCCACTCACCTTTGGGTGTCAGTGTGGTGACAGGCCTACAGACCCCAAAGACATCACTGACCATTTTCAAGGGCAGAGTGGGTGGATATGAAAAATCATGCAGTGAAGAAAGGAAGAACAAAAAGATTTGCGAAGCTTTTCTTTTAGTGGACCTCTACACATGCCTAGGAGTGATTTGTCACCCAAATTAATGATCTGGGCCTGAAGCAGGGAATCTAGCAATTTTTTCTGGATGGAGTCTAATGGTCTCTAATGAGAGAACTCAGCATTTTGCTTGGACATTTCCTCAATGCCTAGAGCTGACCAGTGCTGCCTCACCATGCCTAGAGAAAAGCCATGTCCAAGAAAGCACTAGTAGCCTGGAGCAATCTCCCACCTCCTGTTCTCAGCCTGTTTCCCTCTACCTGTCCCTCCAGATTCATCCACCCCAGAGTTCATTAGGCTTTCCTTTGCTTTGTTCTTGCTGCAAAGCATTTGTCCAGAGAAGATCCTGTGAGGTGCTGGGTCTGAGGTTGGAGCGAGGGCCACCTATTGTTGTTCTTATCGAACTGTGAGATTTGTTGCATTCCAAGAAAATAATTTGGTACTTGGCTCTCCCCTCTGGCTGCCCTGGCCACCGTGAGGCTTTAGGACAATCCCTAATCTGTTCCCTTGTGAACACTGAGGGCCTTTCTTTTGGGAAATAAGTTTGCAAACTCAGTTGTTTCTATCAAAGATGAGAGAACATCCAAGCAGCGCCAGACAGTACAAGCTTCCCCCACAGGCACTCTGGCTCTGGCATCCCACACTGATCTATCACCACCGAGACCCAAAGCACAAGCCAGCACTCCTGTCCCAAGCAGCCACCTCCTCCGCCTCCCCCTCTGCTCATAGCCTGCGTTCCTGGCTGCCTACCTCTCCTCCGCCCCAGCAGAGCTGCTGGAGGGGAGAGGCACAGTGCAAAGCCTGGGAAAAGCTGGCACTGACTTTACTCTCTCTTTGCTGCTGCCTGCACACAAAAGAGCACGTGCAGGCTCACGAACCCGGGGGCTGGAACCTGTGACTGGGACCCATCTCCCACCCAGGGTGTCTGAAGGAGCAGAGCAGGGAGGTTCCTTGGTGGGGAGGATGCTGGCACTTGGGGAGCAGCACGAAGCTGAGGTGGCAGAAGGTGTTGGGGTCTTGATTTCTCTCTCTCCCTCCCAATCCTCTTTGCCTTCTGCCCTCCACCTAACTCTGCCCTTCTCCTCCTTATCACACAGAGCTCTGCACTCCCTCTCCGCCCCAGGGAAGTGGCCACCCAAGAAGCAAGGCAATGGGGAAGCAGGAGGAACAGCTTGTTAGCTCTTGGTGCTGCCAAAGTCATTACCCATATTACAGCTGAAGCCTAAGCCTTGGGTGTCGGAGAGTGCCATTCTTCAGCCCTGCCTCCCCAGGAGCCACTTCTGCCACTGTCCAGGCCCTTGTCTCTTCTTGAAAGGGTTGCTGTTGATGAAACCCAAATACAAAGATTTGGGACACTACCTGTGCCCTCCCTAACTCTCTCTTCACACCTTGGTCATGGCTCCATGGCTCTGAGTATCAGAGGGCAAGGGCGAAGTTTGCTTGAACCAGCCCTCAGGATCGGACTTACCCTTCTCTCCTCCCACCTGCTGAGCAAACCTGGCCCCATTCTCCACCTGCCTCAGAGATGAGGTTCAAAGAGTTCCCCCTAATTCACTCCTCAAGGTCCATCTGCAACAGTACCAAGCACAGCTGGTTGTGGTTTCCCTTGGGAAGTCTCCAGACAATTTCTGTGTTATCATCCTGCCTTCCTCATCCAGCTCCCTCTGTCTTTGCCTGCTTTCTGCCTGCCCCTGGCCACTACATTACTGATGCTCCTCTCATCTCCCACCTCCATGCAATGCTCGTGGCCAGGGAGGGGACAGAGGATGGGCTGTGATTTCATGCAAAGAAGGGCTGAAATATCAGGGGGTCAAGAGGTAAGGGGATCAACTTGGGTTTTGCTCTTACCTCCCACCTGAGGCTCTCATTAGAGGGACTGAGGGCATGTGGCACAGCTCCAAACTGAATCAGTCCTTGAAGTTCTCCACTGGGATCTGGCTGGAATGGGGTTTCTCCTTTTTGCATCCCCTGCTTCTCTTCAGTCAGGATCTGGGGAGGCTTCACCACACAAACATCAGCAAGCTTTTGTGAAGCTGCACAGGAGACACAAAATGCATGCAGAGTCCCTGATGCTGTGGGAGTGAGCAGTCCTGGAAAAGGGAAGTAAAGCAAACTGTCAGGAGTGCTTGTGAGAAGCATAAGGCTCCAGAGAGTGGGTAGGAGTTGATTGCTGGTAATCACACTGGGTTTCATGGTGAAGCACCTAGGGCAGCCTTAAAACCCACCCATTAGTTCATTGGGATTTAATGTCTTCCAGTGAGTAAATACCACCTCACTTCATAAGCACAAAGTGGCCCTCATCAAAGTATTGGCAAGATTACAACATTTTTTCATAAATCCAGCAAATTGCAGTCTGCCTACAGCCATCCACTGGAGCCTTCCTTGTCTCACTTTATAATTGAACTTTGTTGTGGGGGAGGGAAAAGGGATTACATCTTCTATTGCTGAGTGTGTTTTACGGGAGATCTGTCAGCTGGAATTGACAGTGCCAATTAAGACTTGGTGTTTTCATGCAAGTTGCAGAATCTTAGAAAGCACAAAAAACAAGCGAGGGGATAGCAAGCTGATCTATTTACAGTGATTTAAAATTTGGAGGCAAATCTTTACTTTTTATAATCCCAGGTTCTCACTGAGACTGCTGGCAGCCTCACCCTCCTTCTCTACTGGGTCTCTCCAGTCAGCACCTCTGCCTCTCTCCACAAATACCCTTTGCATCAGGGCTATCAGCCTGCTTTGTGAGCTAGATGGCAAATCCAGCCTGCTCAGTGCAGGAGCAGGTGGGATGGAGAGTGGCAGTCTATGTTGACAGCCAGGCTGCTCCCTTTCGGGGGAGGAATGGGTGCGCGGGATTTATGCTGCTGTACATGAAAAATAAACACTTGGTTTCCACGTGCTTTGCTGGTCTGCGTGTTCTACCCGGCTAATTCAAACATCCATCCATCAACTCTCCTTTGACTCATCACCACAACAGCAAAGTGCATGGGGGAGTGAGCACTCCCACATGGGGATGAGAGAAGATCCCATTCGCCATGAGATGTCGAAATACCCTTCTGAGTCAGCTGCTAAAACAGGCAACTGGGTCCAGCATTGCCTTGATGCTGTGAACCATTACTTCCAGCTCTGAATTAAATGTCCATTTTTTAAAGTCTTTTCCCTTGATACAGCCCATCTTCTTCAGCAGGCTCAGCCTGCTATGGGCCAGCCCATAGCTTTTACCGTGCAAAAGGGACGTTCTCCTTGGCAGGTCTGGCAGCTGCTGGGCATTGTGAGTGGCAGAGGGGGAATCCCTCTTGGCAAAGTGGGTGTGATGCCAGCTCACCCATCACCCAGCTCACCAAAAGTAGCTTGGCTACTTTTCCACGTTTCCATTGGAGCATTCTATTAATAGCTGTGTTTCCAAACAATGCTGGCACTAGTAATGATTTATTGGGACTTAAATGACATATATGACAATGACACTGACTGCTGGTGTTTGAGCACCAGGCAGGAATTTTAATGAGGAAAGGAGTAGAATGAATAATGTGTTAAAAGGCAGATGGACTTTACCAGGCTTGTATTTAAACAAGATGATGAAAAGCCTGATGAAAGCTTATCTATATGGTAAGATAGATGAATTAGCTGATTCCCTTGAAGGCCAGGTGGCCCAAGGTATTCACTCTTGCTTCCTGGGACAGCTCTAAACCTGTGCCTTTGGGAAAGTGGTGAAATATGAAAATGCAAGGTGGTGTCCATCAAACTGTCCTTATCTTAGGGTGTGTGTGATTCCTCTGACACAGTGGCTACATTTCTACATAAACAGCCCTTCCTTGATCCTGTCTCCTCAAGGCTGCTGTGGGAACAGTTTTGTGGGGATCCAGCTTGACAAGACTCGGGATGCAGCAGACTTGAGGTCAGCCTGGTTTAAAGATTGGTGCTGGGACTACAGAGATCACCAACAACACAGATATCTCCAGTGGCATTTCTTGAAGCTGGTGGGGAGTACATGCTCTCAGTATCTTCTAGATACAGGTAATGAATTGGCAAATGGCATGACACCAGCAAGGCCAGGGAATGACTTGGGCAATGGTCTGGGAGCACCCTTGTTTTTCTTAAAGCTATCTCACTGGTGGTGATAGTGCCCACAACATGTGTGGGACCAGGCTACCTAAACAAAAGAAGTAGTGTCATTTTAGAACCAGTGGAGTGCCTCACCTGGCTGAGAATAGCCTAGTGGGTCTAAAATGGCTTAGGCAATTGGGGCCTGCCTACGTTTCCCTGCTGACTATCTTATTTCAAATCCTGCTGGATAACAGAGAGATGGCGAAAGCTAGAGAGGATATCTTTGGCCAGAAACTTAAAATACTCTTGTGACAAGAGTATTAAAGAGGTCAGACAAAAACATGCCAAGATTTAGCTCAATCAGTATCTTGTCTCTGATTATAACATATGATTCAGGAAAGTGTGGCCCTTCCCTTGCTCCTAATCTTCTATTGGGACTATTTCCAAACCTTTTTTTCATCCCACAAAGGCTGTTCTGTGTAAATATATTGAAACAGATTCCCCAGAAATAGGGCTTAGTATTTCCCTACACACTATATCTATTCCAAATAAACATGCTCTTAAAAAAATATATGGTTACCCAGATTTAGCAAATAAAGCAACCCAAGCTCACAACTCCAGAACTTCTTTGCATTTCATGGCGCAGCTTCACAAATGCTCTTTCTCCACTCAGAATAACAGCATGTGCACACAGATCCCCCCAAAAGCGTGGAAAATCTCCTTCAAAACTGCCTCTGGTTAAATTTTGCTGGAAACTTTCCAGAGGGAAAGTGCTTCATATGTATTTCATATCTCATGCAGCATGCAAGATGAAGTTATTTGTTTGTTGCTGCTTTGCCTTTGTTTGTGCAAACTGACGCCACAGGGACTTCTTTTGAGGGCATTTTTCAGCCAAGAAGATTATCCCATATAAATACAGTGAAATAAATAGATTTATCACTATAATGACTTCAGGCTGTTCTATCTATCTATCTATCTATCTATCTATCTATCTATCTATCTAATATCTGCCTGCCTTTGTAGATAACAGAATAACAAAATTAAGTTCCTATCACTGACTAAAGCAGACACATTAGGTTTATCTTATTTTGTGTCTACAGTGAAACTCTGAGCAAGAGGTGAGTTAATTAAATAGGACAGATTTACCTGCCTCATTTACACCTCCGAGTTAGTGCCCACAGGCAATCCTGCTTTTTTACCAAAGGGCATTGCTGCTTTTGCTGAGAGTCAGAGAGGCAGCTGGGACCCATAATAAACCTTTCAATAACTACTTTCATTCTGAAGATGAACGTGATCCAGAGCCATGAGATGCTATCCCAAATGAGAAACTCCTTTTGAGGTTCTGGGATTAGCCAGCATGAAGGTCATCAGAACAATGACTGGAAAGATTTTTCAGTCCTGAAGCTCTTAGAATAACCTCTATTAGAAACTGATACAGGTGTAGGTCCTGCTGGTATGTGACCTTGGATGAGCCGCCTAGAAGATCGTTTGAAAACTGATCCATCAGAAGGTGATTCCAAAATGACTGAGACTTAAAATCAAAATGAATACCCTTCTCTGAAGGTTACATGTGCAGTTCCATACATGCAAGTGAACAAGCAAAATGGGAGAATGTGAAGGTGAACACAAAGTCCTGTATGATATCTAGTGGGCTGAGATGAAAACAAAATGCTAAAACTACACAAGCAGGCCTATAGATTAGTTTTTTCCTTGGAATGATTACATGTTCCTCCCATTAAAAAGATTCTTAAACTTTGATGTGAGAGTGCAGCTAATTGTGCTAAGGGAATGGAATCATCACCCATCAATTTCACCCAGAAATGATTGATCTGCTCTTAGCCATGAGGTGAAAGGGGTTACCTTAAACCTCAGAGGAAGAGGTGGTAACTTGTTAAGCTGCCATAAGTATGTGCCCTTATCTGTGAGCCCCCAGTGTACTTAACAGCTTTTCTTTCATGGAAATCTATGGGCTTCTTCCACTTGAATAAATGTCAGGTACCTATGAAAGATCTGGGCTTGGAGAGAGCTTTAATCTGTTAGATTCCTAGCTCACAAGAGTCTTCCCAGAGATACTGGTAAAATAAATAGAACTCTGAGACACTGACAATTTGGCAATGATTCTGTATGAATATCTCAGACAAAAGATAGTGCTTAGTTCTATCTGGAAACAAGGACTATAAGACGTTTCATGAGCATTTTCAGGCAAATCAGGGTTGAGGCTGCAGTCTTCTAGTTTGAGAGAGCAAGGAAGTAAAGGACAATCCAGGTCTCTGGCTCCAAAAACAATGAAAAAATTTTCATGCTTTTTCCTTTGCTATAGCAACTGCAAGTGTAGAAAGAAAGAAGCTGACTGGGGACCTGGAAGAATGAGCAGCTAGATATTGGCTTATAAAAGGTGGAAGGTGCAAGGAAGGAAGAGAAAGGATGGTGGCTGGTACAGGTCTTCTGGCTTTCTCTCTACACCATACATGCACACAGACCTATATTTTAAGTCAGCTGAATCACTGAAATTCAGAAATTCTCATTTTTTGGTTGTACAAGTCCACAAATAAAATTAAAGAATTGGTTATTACAGCCATCAGTCATTATTAGAAAAAAAAAAAAAAAAAAGATGAAAATGAGACAGAGACAAAATTAATAGCTTAGAAGATAGTATTACTATAGTCTATTTTCCCATCATTGTCATTTCACTTTTCCTCTCCTGAATTGACAAAAATTATGTGAAATGAAGTAAAAGATTACATCAATAAATCAGTTTTTTGAAATACTTTGTATAGATTTTAACTTCTAAATTTTTTTACAGTTTATAGTTAAAAATGGAAATGTATTTTGAATATAAAGAAAAAACCAAGGACATATACTTTTGGAAATGACTACTTTCAGAGAAAGCTGTTTGTATTAACTCTTTCTTTTGAACACTCTAAGCTGAATTGGCATATTTTTATAAAAAAAATAATCCAGCCTGCTTTGCTATGTTCTTCTTATACCAAGATCTTCAGTGATGTGTACTGTAACCTCTACAAAAATCATGATATGAGGGGAAAGGAGAACCAGAGGACCCTTAATTTCTCGAGCTATCAGGTGGGTTGTCTAGGCCACGCACCCAGAGGTCACCTTAATCCTGGTTTTTAGAGAACTCTGTGTACCCTGCTCCCATCCCCCAACATGGGATTCAAGAGCAAGCATCTGAACATGAAGAGATGATAACTTGTTATAATGACCACCCCCATGGATTCCCTGCAGGTTGTGCTCAGTTGGTGATCTCAGAGGAGATTAGCTCTTGCTGATGATGCACAGGATGTACAGGAGATGCACATGGCTTATCTTGGTCATTCGGTTTGTCTCTGAGATGAGGCACCAGATAAAGATGCAGAATTTGTGCAGACAGAGCCAAGCAACTGCATCATTAACAATCAGAGAGGAGGAGCTGACATTTATTTCCTCAAATATACATAAACAAACTCTCAGAAAATGGATGTTTTCAAATGAGTCATCGAACGGGCATGGCAGCTTGGTCTGCAGCAAATCCTCTGTGAGACACCAGGGTTCTCAGTTAAGAACCTCTTTTTCTAGGGGAAAAGAGGAGCTCCAGATTCAACACAGTACTCCCCCATGTTGGCAGGGATTTTATTTCTTCCTGCTGTGACCAGTGACGCACTATGGATCAGGGATCAATTGTCTTTCTGCTCCTTAGATTCACGGTCTCTATATCTTTTTCGAATTTTAAACGGAAATGTTTAAAAACTGAAATGTTGGTCAGTGCTATCTTCTGACACATTTCCTGTGGTGTTTACATAGCTGCATCAGTGGACATTTGTCATTTAGACTATTCCAGGATTCTGTGTAGACTTTGACATCCCACTGGCAAGATGGATGCAATCTTCTCTTTAAACTAATCGCCCTCCATTCATTCTTGATACAATTTCTTTCCCATTTAGCGGCAAGCCTCAGGGAAGAAGAGCAGGTTGTAGGGTCCATTTTTAAGGTAGTCTCTCTTACTCTCTGCATGATCCTCCCTTGAATTGCCATTGCATTTGGAGCCCAACCATTAAAACTAGTTGAAATACTGTGAATAGTGCACATGTACCCCTAGGACTTTGCACGGCTGTCCAGAGAGCACGGAAACAGTTACTCAGGAGTCTGGACCAGACCCAAGAGGGCTGCTGGAAAAAAAAAAAAAAAGGCTTTGATTTACTCCTACTGTCTAGGTCTCTATGTTCCAAGTTTCCCTCTGAAAACAAAGAGAGGTATATATGGGCTCTTGGCTTTGTGCAAAATATAAAAGCATTTTCATTACTGTAACGCCTCTGTTGTAGAATCAAAGAAAGGAAGCTTTGTGAGTAACTGGTTGGTGCAATTTCTTAAAAAGAAAACCTCAGAGAAAACTTGGCTTCCATGAAATATAGGTAGGATGAACAGATCCTGATCTGTCTAGCACAGGTGAGAGAGAGTGTTCTGATCAGGAGGGCTTTTTAAATTCCTTTTAGACATCAGTCTTGCTGTTAAATGTCCAAGATAGGCAAATTTCAGAAGGCTAGTGTCTCAGTTTTTGGGAAGAGCCCTCAAGCACAAGCCATGACGCTTCTGATGAAGACAATCTACCCTTTGTGGCACAGGGCCACTATCAAAATGTGTGATCCCACAGGGGTTGCTGGCTAGTAGAGGGAATAGCACAGCAAAATTTGGCAAGTGGTCACTAAAACATGTAGTGCTGGTCATCTTGCTGGTTTATTAAATATCTCTTTCTCCATAAGGTCCTTTCCCTGCTGCAGCACCTGCCATCTCATGAAGTCAGGCTCAATTCAGGGGTGAATCCCTTGGGAATTAAGTCCACACTGCAGTCAGAGGTGTGACTACAGCTTTTGTAGACACATATGCCTGGGCTTTGTGCAACCATAGTGGATGTTGCTAGCATTATCCTGAGGTAGCAAGCTCAGGAATGGCTGTAGAGCAGAAAGAATTTAAGAGGAAACATCAGGTACTAATTTATGGAGAACCTTGCTTGCGTGGTTATCGACTCCAAAGTGCTCAGGTGACCTAGTGTGGAACTGTGTCTAGGCAAGGAATCCACTGTCTCTCATTTGCCTGATAAATATCTCAACATAAGCTCATGTTTAAAAATTATAGAGGGCACAAGTAAACCAAATCAGACTTAGGGGGTGGGCTAGTTTTGCAGATATGAAATTCAAAATAGTTTGTTGTTCTTCTTTACAGGTGTGTTTGAAACTCACTGCAAATTAAGACAAGAGATGCAAAGACGATATTCCTGCACCTACCTATTTTTGTGAATGGGGAAAATTTCATTCAAACTTGCTGAGGGTTTGACAAGCTTCAGTGTGATACTACATGAAGCTACATCGGTGCATTGGTCTGAGTCAGAAATTTAAGAGCCATGGTCACTTACCACTTTTCCACAGGAAAATCTTGGTTTCCATCACAGCGTGGTCTCAGACGAAGATAGGAAGAAATGAACTTACTGATCTCCATCCACACTGGAACATTTCTGTCCATGAAGCCAAGCTACAGGTAGTCAGAGGGAAAATATAAAGAATGTGTACAGCTTGGATGGATGTTATATATCATTGGTGTTGGCTTCTCTGCTTTAACTGTTGCATGCTACAGATCCACTCCTAGTGTGCTACTCAACCCAGATGTAGACGTAGCCTCTGCAAACATTCCTAGTAAAAGCATTGTCTTATTTTATTAGAAATATGACAATGATATGAAGCTCTGATCCTGATTCCACATTCCAGTTTCTGGGAATCCAGCAATACCAGTCTCTTGGTTAACTCATTTCAGTGAGAAGGTAGGAATGCTCTACACCATTATTTAGTATGCAAATAGCAACATCTGTTCCCCTCTTATAGCAAAAGGGTGACATTTTAGTGGCCTAGAAACTTATGGCTGGGTGGAACGTGAACTGATTTATGAAATATTTGACTCAGATCATTTAAGAAAAGCCCTGGATGCAGGAAAAGGTAGTGGTGACGCCAACCAAGGCTTCTGTCTACAGATCAGCTGCTTGCAGAACATGTAGTGTTCCTTCAAGGAAATACAGAAAGCAAGGAAATGGATGCAAACTCCTCAAGAGAGGAAAGAGTTACTTAGTGACACAGAATTGGACTCGGTCCAAGAGGATTACTAGCAAAAAAAGGGACTCTGGTTTAGTCCTGCTATCTTTGTTCCAACTTTTGCTCTGAAAACAAAAAGAGAAAATATACAGGCTCACGGCTATGTGCAACGTATAAAAGCATTTTCATGTTTGCAAAGCCCTCACTGCAGAATTAAATAATGAAGGCTTTGTGAGCAATCAGTTGCTACGTGCTCTTAAAATAGCTGCATCACAGACAAATCGGCTTTTGTTCAGAAATTGGGCAGGCCACATGACCAAGCCAGCTAGGACAGGTGATGACAAGCATAGTGGCTTGTTATAGAATTGTGAGACTTCTTGCAATATTGCCATGCTCTGTTCTGGGACCTTAGCAAACCTTTAAATAAAGAGAACGAAGTTTGGTTTGGTACCTTGAGTACATTGTCTTTCATCTCAGAAAGAGGACCAAGTTGTTGCTGGATGTAGTAGCCATCCTTCCACAATAAACATGTTTAAGGAGTAAAAGCATACTTTACGCTCTACAGCTCAGGACTGCATCTTCCCTCTTGTTCATAACACAATCCATTTTAACAGATATATTGTCTTGTTTGTAGGACACAGCAAAATGAATCTTAAATCCCATGTTCTGCTGAGGTAGTTACTGTGCTAGCAATGACCTTAAAGTCTATAGAACTACAGATTAGCTTAGAGAGGAAGGATAGTGTTAACTCACCATGCTCCTAGGAAGCAGGATTTTGGAGGCTTCTTTGCACATCTTCATCTTGATGCTGCACAGGTGCGCTGGCTATTGAATTAACATCTGCCTTCTGATCACATGAATCTGTTCTCCATTTGATTTTCTGATGGTTGAATTTTGTTCTGGCATCTATTCTGCTAGTTACTGAGCAGAAGGGATGATACCTGGCTAAATACGTGCTTTTCACAAGTGCCCGGGAGGGACTGAATAAAAGAAGCACACGCAGCAGGGTCTGCATGGGGAGTCTCCTTCTGAGCCCCTTGTAGTTAGCTTGTAGCTTTTCTTCTTCCCCAGTTCTTGGTGTCTGGCTGCACCAAAGTCTGTGGCCACTAACGAGCCTGTTGCACAAACAAGGATTTTTGATTTTTACTGATGTTTCTTCCTCCTTGGATGCATGATTTATTCTGAGAAACTAACTGGATCCTGACTGGGAATCTGTGTGGGAGTCCATGGTAACAATTTGCTTAGTCAGAGATCCCTTTTTCACTGCTACACCTTTGCTTCAGGCTCTAACAGTGCTAAAACTAGCAGAAAGGAGGGGCATATGTGTGTATTACACATATGTGTTAAATGTTAGTGGTTATGGATGCTATCAAGACTGCAGCCAGAAACCAAGAAGAGCTGGAGTGTTATTTCTGTTGAGTTTTGCCTGTTTCTGTGAGCAATTAAAAAATTTCATTTGGTATCATTTAGTTTATTAGAATTAGGAAATGCACCTTGTGCCTGACAGTAGCAACATTCTAGTGGAATGTGACCCAAAAGTGACTCCTGGAAAAAGTACAAATGTAGACCATGTAAAATGGAGTTTCGTTGCCTGGTAACTGCTGGCTGAGATTCTTCATTGTTTTCTCTTGTGATGGGTGCTATGAGAAGACCAGACGTTTTCATTAGCCCTGGTTCCTGGCTCTTGACTCCATCTCCTCAATATGCTCTTGAGAAACTCCCTAAGATGACGTTCCAGCTTACACTTGGTTTGCGTATTAAGCTACACAGGGTGTCAGGTCAGCTGAGCCTGAAGAGCTCCTGTCTCCAGGGGCAGCTGGGCATTTTTTGCTCTGGGTGCCTGCTCAGCCTGACAGGAAGATGAATGAGAACATTTGTAAATTTTTGTCTTGTACAATGTATTCCCGGCTAACTTCCAGCCCTGATTTTGAAACTGGCATGTGACTGGTTCAGCTGAATCTTCCCATGTCTTTCTAGCATTCCTTTTCAATTTGGGCATATTGTTCTGCTTGGTGATAGTGGCTCTGATAATTGCATGAGTCAGCCATTTTGCGCAGTTTGGCAATATCCTGATCTATTGTTTTTTTCAGCTCCTTGGACAGCGTTCTTGATTCTGTGGGCTGAGAAGCACTTCTAGGATTTTATGGAGTCCTTCCTGCTCTGCTCTTTTCCCCCAAACACTGTAAATGCATATGGTGGACCTTATGTCAGAGAATTAAACACATGCCTGCTTGCATTTAATTTTCGTCTACATTTACTATCAGCTATTTTCACTTCTATCTTGTAGGCAAAGGACACTCAGCTAATGAACACAGTCCCTTTCACATTCATCTGTCAGTGCTGTGGGACGGTGCTGTGCCCTTGACCCTGCCCTTTTCCCCTGTCTCCTTCTCTTTCTTTCTCTGACATTGCTAGTTTCTTGTGCTTGCAAGTCCCTTTTCCTCACTCCACCATCCTCTGATCCAGCACAAAAGGCAGCTACCCACAGAGAGGTGAAAGTGTTGCTCATAACTGTTTAAGTGTGTCCTTAATTACTAAAGAAGTGCTTCCTTGAACTGAGTAATTTGTGGTTATTAATTCATCCTCTTACACTAGCTGTGAAGAAAGCATGGCTGGCTGTTATTTTGCACTCATTTGACTGGCACCTTATTTGAGGGTGGGTTTTATCAAGTTTTATCTCTAGCCGAGTGACCCAGCTAATTATACCTATTTTCACAAGCTTCAAGTTCCAGTGTGAAGGAGAGTTAACATATAAAGCACAAGTGTCTTAATTCTTGCAAATAAATGTTTGATTTCACAAAATGTTTGAGCACATGGGTTTGAAATGTGACTTCTGCTAGTAAAAGTCACATAATGTGAAAATTCAGTGAACAGTTAACAGGTTTTTGTGCCTATCATGCTCCATATTCCAGAAAGATGTGGAAAGGGCAGATCCACCAGGACAAGCCCCAGCACTGAGGGAAGTGCTGAGCCACCATGGGATGTTTTTCAGGAGCTGTTGTGTTCCTGAAGCATGGCAGACCCTAGAACTCTGGGGTTGAATTGACTGTTGGAAAGGAGATCTGAGAGATCCAGGTCAAATGCATCCACAGAAACTGAAATAATAATAGACATGGGCCTATGTAGGAAGTTAACTTCTTTCTACACAGCTTGGTCAGGGGTCACAAAAAATCTGGGGTAGAGAACAGCTTCTTAGAATATGACCCAGGCAAATGTGTCTCCTCCATTAGACCACTGCTAGGACAAAAACAATAACTGAATCTAAAGAAAAAGCTTAAGATCATAAAAGGCTGCATTTTTTTTCTGTGTCTAAGTGCCAGGTCGACTAATGGCAGGTGTTAAATATTAAAAAGAAACGTTTTCAGTCAATGGATGACTCATCAGCACAGCAGGTCAGAGAGCTAAGGGCTGTAGATGGGCTTTAAGAAGAGCTGAAATAATTTTATGACCTATGAAATCTTTTGCCTGGCTGTTCTTGTATAATCAGTAAGAGAAAGGTAATCAAAGCTTGTTCCTTGGGGCACTAGCTAATGATACTAATTAGCACAGAGACAAGGCTTTGCTGAAAGCATTGCAGAGGCATGTGCTAATTAATTAGCTGATTGTCTGGAGGAAAGTGTTCCCCTTGCTTTCTCCTTTGCCTGCAAGATTATGCAGTGGGAAGAAAGGAGAATTTTATGCTTTTTCATAAAAGAGATGCCACTGTGGAGTAGTTCAGCATGGTGAGACTGGGCAGCTTCCCCAGGAATCTGAATCTGTTCTGATTTTTAAAGAGAGCCCTCAAACGACTACTCCAAATTGTATTTCATTACACTGGGGGACAAAGATAATGTTAGTTTCTTTTCAGTCTATTTGTCCTCTAGAAAGAACTGGTTCCAAAGCCAGCTATGTCTACTTCCTGATGTATATTTAGGCAACAGCTATGGTACTCAAGTGAAGTCACAGCCTTGAGCTTCTGAGGAGAGGTTTACACAGAAAACAGTTTTTGCTCGTTTCTATGGTGCAAGAGCATTGCTGCTCATAGCCCAAACCAGGCAATGGTACAGGCTGCCAGTACCACCACAGGCTCTCAGAAAGCTTTGAAGATCAAAGATCACCCCCTCTGATGTGGAGTGGCTACCTTTTTCCAGCAGGACTCCTTGCATGGACTCAGGTTAGATGAAATCCTATGTCCTGATATTGCAGTGAATGCTGTGGCTCCAAGGAGCTCAGCTCTGACAGAAGCACTGGAGTCTGGTAGGGACCAAGTGTGGGTTTTTTTTGTTGGCTTTCTATGTTGGATAGGATCCCAAGTGATATATCTGTGTTTTTTTTCCAGGCTGGTTTGTGTGTGTGTATGTGAATGTGACTAGGCAGAAAATAGTCCCTCCATTGTTATGTGGGAGAAGATTAAAGATAGACCAGTTCAAAAGAGCAATATAAGGCATAGTGTGTTTTTCTTTCAACTCTGTACAAATCACTGCCTGGCCATAGTGCTCAACATTCTGCCCAACAAAGTCAAAGCCAAGTTTTGTAGCTGCAATCAGAGTTTCTCACTTTCTACACTTGAAAAAGTTGCCTCTGTTGTGTAACCATGTGGTACACAGGTTAGCTGGGCAGAAGAAAGAGGACAAGTTGCTCCTTGAAATTCCACAGGTGCTTCCATGGGGAAGAGTTCTTGGGATTTATCAGAATGACCTTAGATTTTGAGGAGCCATCCCTGCTCCTTGGAGGGAGGTTTACCCCATAGATCTCTTAGCTGGACTGCAGTGAGGCTTTTATCACCTCCCCTGAGTGGCCCACTAAGACAAAGTCTATCAGTCACTTGCTTGGTACTTGTTCCCGCAGTAGGAACTGCGTCTCCCATCACCTGAGTTTGTATGGCCATACTCATCCCAAGCAGTCATAAACATTGTCAGGATGCATATGTGACTCAGTGAGTGCCCATGGGGCTGACTTTTACAGACCTCAAATTGCCGAATGAGGGGAGACTTGTTCTCCAGCTCTGAGTCATTTGCTTAACGGGCCCTATTTTTAAATAAAAGTGGCAGGAGTGGCAGTGTTACTTGGAAGGAAGATAACTACCATCTTCTTTGTGACAATGGGGGCACTAAACCAAGTTCTTTCCTCCTGAGGTTGTACTCCATCCTCAAACAAAGAGAGAGCCCATGTTGTTCTGCCAATTTAAGGCTAGAGAGAAGCACACAGAAAGTGGAAGATTAAAATCAAAACTGCATTTTTGGTTTTGCAGGACCCATAAAAACCTAGTATTGTGAGAAAAGCCGGAAACCTGACTCATCTCAGACATCTGGGTGTCCTGGCTTCCCAAAGTGCTGAGTAACATATTTCAGAGTTGTGCATTCCTGCATGTGCAAGTTACCGTGTGTGGCAGAAATAAAGCAACTTCCCTTTTATTATTCATGACACAACCACATCATTCACATAAATCAGGCACAATTACCCAGAGGGCTCAAATTTACAGCATTTCTGATAAACCAGACACCTAGGAAATTCTGTGATGGGAAAAGGCTGCACTCTGCAAGAGCACAGCAGGTAACAGTAGCCTTGTGAATGATACCCCAAAACCTCAGCTTTTGCCCTGGTACCTGAACATCTCACTGTCCTGAGGGAAACATCTGCAGAGCAATTATTGCCTTGGAAAGAGCTATGGGAAAATAAAGCAGTCGGTAACACTTGAAAAGCGTCCCAGATTCCCACTGAAAGGCTTTGTTGGAGCTGTGAACCTTCACTTTATTTAGTTGTATGCATTTTTTTTCCGGAGTGGGTAGTTAACTAAAAAAGTATCCTGTATGTTGCTGCGGTGGGAAATCTCAGCCGTGATAACATTCAGCTCAAGGTTGTTATCTAGTGGGTTGTAATCTGGGGAATATGGGAATATTTCTCAAAGGAAAAGCAGGGCTTGTCACTATGTGCTCTTTAGGAGCTTAACTGTTTGTGTCTTGATGGGTCTTAGCTGGATGAGCCATGTAATACACAGAGGGACAACCACTACTTTGTGCCAGCCTGAAAGAGGGGTTGCCTGTATTTGATCTCTCACCACAGTACAAATTTTGTGTTGCAAACACAATTCTTTTTTTCCAGAGTTTTTAATTTTATGCGAGGGGAAAAGGAGATTGGGACATTCAGTCTGCACAAACCTCTCTACTTCTATCTCTGCCAGCATACATGAACCAGCATGGCAGGCCATTAAATGTGTCTGTCACAGCAGGAGAAATGACAGGGCTGCCTCTGAGCATGATGTTTCTTATCAGGACACTCTGGATGGTGCAGCCCCCAGATGCTGCTCTATGCTCTGGCATCCCTCCTGCTCTGTCCTGCAGCACAGATGGGGTCACAGCTCTTGTGTTGGGCATGGACAGTTGCAACAGTCGTGGCAAGATGCAGGAGAGACTCGTGGAGCCTACAGAGGTGCACCAACCTGGGGGGCAATCTGTGTGTGCATGGGGAGGAGAGGTGTGGGGCACACTGCCTTCCTGCATACAGTCTCAAGTGGAAATGGCATAGGAGGATGAGCAATAGCACTTGGCACTTGCTTTCAGCATCCTCTCAGAGGACTTTAGGCAGGAGGCAGTATCACCCCTCCTTGCCCCCAGTTCTCACAGATGGCAAAATTGAAAAACAGGGCAGGGAAATAACTTAGCTAAGGTCACCCAAGGAGGCAGTGGAGGAGCTGGGAATAAAACCCAGGTTTCATGAATCACTAAACCACACTGCTTCCCCTTAGGGCTATGGATGTGTTATAATAGAGCAAGATCCAGATGTGGTTTTTAACTGTCATTCAATACTCTGTGTGATATTACCCTGCCTAAGACTAATTTGGACTCCCCAGAGATTTCACTGATTCAGGGGAGCTTGATTAAGCCTGTTTGGCATGATATTGTTAGGCAGAACACCACTCATGGAAATGGGGCCTAATTCTCAAGTGCACTAGCAGGGCCTGTGGAGCTGCAGAGCCCTACCCATGCCCAGGACGATGGATAAGGATTTGAGAAACACAGTCTCCAAAAATAAAGGAGGGAGTAGAGTCAGAGCAAAGAAACTGTACCACATCAGGAGGCAGGAGGGAAACAGATGCTTGGCAGCAAATCTGTGATCAGATGTGCTGTTCCAGTGGCAACCCATTCCCTTAGAAAGTTATTATTCTCCAGCTGTTAATCTCTATTCCCTCCATTCCCTTCCCAGCCCACCAGATCAATTGCTTGTTAACTGCTACAAAAAGCAGCCTGGGCTGTTCTGAGGGATCTCCTTTAGAGTTGATTGTAGAGCTGGTTTGTGCTGACCATTCAAGAGAGCTGGTCAGCAGTAGTGGTAAAGAGGAGACAGAGGAAGGGTCTGGGGACGGCCACCTTTCCACTCAGCTCTGTTACATCTCAGTGGCTCATCTAGCTGCAGTCAGAGGGAGGGGTGTCAGCTGGGTAAAAAAAGTATTGTTCTGTATGTAAAACTGTTCATGCTTTGATATTAACAGTAAGCAGTGAGTGGGCCAGAACCTCACGGCCTGAAGCTGTGATTTAAATTGATCTATGTTCACATTTCTATCCAGGTTTGGGCTGGGGGATAGGGAAAATGGAAGAATTGTATCCTTTCATAAATTTTTTTCATTAAAATTGCCCCCCACCCTGACAAACTGCAGGTGTTTTTCCTAGAAGGCCTGTTCTGGTAGTCAGATGATTGCATATCCCCTCCATTTTAGCTATGAATAGTAATCAGCTACTTAACTTCTGGAGTTGGCCTATGCAATTAGAAAGTTAGATTTCAAAGACTTAAAAAATTTAAATCAAACACAGTCCTTTTCATGCTTCTTCATGTTAAATAAATGTTTGTGAGTCAAATTCCAGATTTCTATAGCATGACTCATGTTTTGAATGTTTCATCTTAGAAATGTGTATTTCATAATGGTTTAAACTGGATGTAACATTCTTCTTTCCCTTTACAGTAGGGCTATGTGATGCTTCTGAGTGATGTTAAAACATTATTCCATCTGTGTGTTAGGAAGATAACAGAGACACATATTCCCAGATGAACTGAATGGTCCTCAGCTGGTCCAGAGACCATGCAGTAAATCTGTGCCAGAAACAAGAATTTCCTCTTGCTGTGGAGTATTTGCATTCATCTCCTAGATGAAGTAATTCCCATGGATACTGTATTTTAAAAGCATTCAAGGGTCTTTGTCGATAAGAAGTACCAGGCTAACCTGCTGATGAGACCTCATGCAAGGCTACTGGCTGTTTTGAGGGTCCAAAGTGGTGGAGAGAGGATGATTACATGGAGAAGGAGTGCAAATAAATGGCTTTCACTCTGCAAGCCTCCCATCCAGCCCTTCTAAACTGTGCAAGACAGCAGTTGTCATGTCTACTGATGGCAGCTTGTTCTCATTAGATACAGATGAATCAAACAACAGTTTGACAAGAACTGAAAGTGGAAAGTGATACTTCAATATTGGCATGAATCCTTCCTAATGATCTAGTCATATCAAACTGTCCTTTGTAACAATGAAAACCCCCCAAAGCTTCCTGTGTATTTATGCATATTTGAAAAGGCTACCAGGAAGCTAAAGCAGAAAATTCACCTTTCACTTCTCTGAGATATGCACAGGAATCATCTCACCGTATGCTGGTAACCTAAAAAGTGGGTGGCTTACATAAATGAAACTTGATCTATAGATGCTGGAGATATATCGGCAGCTCCAGGAGAGAATTTATGCCAGTCTAACCAAGAAATCAAAATAAGAAGGAAGATTTGTCTTCTGGAGTGTCTCTTTCTCCAGCAGCCACAGAAGTTTAGATCAACTTAGCACAAATGCCTAAAATTTAGGTTCACTGAGCTGAACCCACAACCTGATGGTCATGTCACAGAGAGGGAAACTGCTCGTCCAAGAGAAGAAAAATAAGAGCTGAAAGAGAGAAACAGAGAGTGGCCTCAGAGAAGGTAAAAAGAGACAGAAAGTTAAAGACTTGTGGACAAAAGACAGCACTTTTAAAACAAAGCCAGTTCAGAGGCTGTAACACAATGTGTCCTTCAATATCAGGTTAGCTATTCAGTCTCTGGCACTTTGCACCGTGTGAAAAGATCTCAGCTGAAGATCTTTGATAATCCAGCCAGCCGCAGTGCACTCAGGGGCATTATTCCCATAAGGCCAGCAGACAACTGCAGAGAGAGGGAGGTAGAGCTTTCCCACTGCTGACAGACATCCTCACTGTCCTCCTTTCCCACCCATACTGAGTCATGACTCTGGAGACACTGCCCTGGGCACTAGAGAAATCCATAAACCACTAGAACATGATATTATGGACAGCTTGGAAGTGATGCTCTTCTTCTTGAGCCTCATGGAGGGAAACTTTGTCAGGATTATGAGGGAGGTGCTTGGTGCATGTGTCCAGAACAGTGCCCTGAGAATGGGACACACAAAAGGGACCCTGGGTTTGGGTTATGGACCTTGGGTTAGCATGCTCCAGAAACCAGGTCTTGATTGAGTTACTGAAACTGGAAACTTTCTGCATCTTAGCTGCCATAGCCAGCATCTGGCTACACATCTCTTTACAATCCAAATAAACTTTTATAGTTCAATAAATGCAACCTAGCCAGCCAGCTGTTTGCTTCCCCCTTAGCCGCTGATAACCAGGGCCCTTATTGCAATGCTGTAATGCCTTCTGCTTCTGCCCACAGCCATGTTGTGGAACATGGAGGAGGTTATAGTGAGGGTGGGGTTGGTCTCTTCTCACTGGTGGCAGATGACAGGATAAGGGGAAATGGCTTCATGTTGCATTGAGGAGATTTAAGTTGGATATCAGGAGAAAATTCCTTACAGAAAGGGTTGTTAAGCACTAGAACAAGCTCCCCAGGGAGGTGGTTGAGTCTCCATCTCTGACTGTGTTTAAAAATCACCTGGATGTGGTGCCTGGGGACATGGTTTAGTGCTGGATCATTTGGAATAGGGTAGTAGGGTTAGGACAATGCTGGACAAGATGATTTTGAAGGTCTTTTCCAGCCTGAGCAATTCTATGATTCTATGTTTGGCTGTGGTGCCCTGTAAAATCCATTTGGGCTCAGTTCCTCAGCCTGTGGCAGTTAGCCCGACTCCCCAGGAGACAGGTGGGGTGATTCTGCATGAGTGTATTTACAGATGGACAGAAATATTAAACCTTCCCCCTACTTGTAAATTAAATGAGCTGTTAAAGCTCTGGTCAGATGCTTGCCTGACCACCCTGCCATCTTTTCTGATTTATCTCAGCAGCAGATGCAGGTCCACACTTCAGTGGTGAGTGTTGCCAGTAACAAAGAAAATCTATTACTCACCCTCCTCTTTTCCCAGGGAAATAAAAACTCAGGTATGTAGACTCCTTTGGAGTGGGAAGAGGGAGGAGTGTGGTTCCATGGCATGGTGGAAAGGCACTCTATCTCTGTTGAGATCATGCCTGACCACCTACCCTGAATGGGTGGCCAGCCAGTGAGAAGGAAGCCCCAAAGTAGCCCACAGCCTGTTGAAGTGGGATTCCCACATGGCTCCAGCTATCTCTCATCTCATCTCATCTCATCTCATCTCATCTCATCTCATCTCATCTCATCTCATCTCATCTCATCTCATATCTCATCTCAACATCATCTCATCATCATCTCATCTCATCTCACTTCATCCTAGGGTTCTGAGGGAGCTGATGGAAGAACTGGCTAGGCCACTCTCCGTCATTTATCACCAGTCCTGGCTAACTGGGGAGGTCCCAGATGAGTAGGGGTTGGCCAATATGACGTCCATCCACAAGAAGGACAGGAAGGAGGACCTGGGCAACCATAGGACTGTCAGCCAGACCTCAGTGCCTGACAAGTTTATGGAGCAGATCATCCTGAGTGCCATCAAGTAGCATGTAGAAGACAACCAGGGGATCAGGCCCAGCCAACGTGTCTAGGAAAGGAAGGTCCTGCCTGACCAGTCTCATATCCTTCTATGACTGGGTGATCCACCTAGTGGATGAGGGGAAGGCTGTGGATGTGATCTACCTTGATTTAAGCAAATCCTTAGACAGTCTCCCACACCATCCTCCTGGAGAAGCTGGCAGTCCATGGCTTGGAGAGATGCACCTTTCACTGGGTTAAAAACTGTCTAGGTGACCGGGCCCAGAGAATGGTGGTGAATGGTGCTGCATTCAGTTGGCATCCAGTGACCAGTGACCAGGGATCAGTACTGGGCCCAGTCCTATTCAACATCTTTATTGACAACCTGGATGAGGAGACTGAGTCTACCCTTAGTAAATTCATGGATGACACAAGACACGGCGGGGGAGTGTTGGTCTGCTGGAGGGTAGGAAGATGCTGCAGAGGGACCTGGACAGGCTGGGTCAATAGGCCAAAGCCAATGGTATGAAGTTCAACAAGACCAAGTGAAGGGTACTACACTTTGGCCACAATAGCTCCATGCAGTGCTACAGACTGGGGGAAGAGTGGCTGGAGAGTGGCCCAGCAGAGAGGGACCTGGGTGTACTGGTTGACAACCAGTTGAACATGAGCCAGCAGTGTGCCTGCATGGCCGAGAAGACCAGTGGCATCCTGGCTTGTATCAGGAACAGTGTAGCCAGCAGGACGAGGGATGTGATTCTTGGCACTGGTGAGGCCTCACCCCAAGTACTGTGAACAGTTCTGTGCCCCTCACTTTAAGAAAGACAATGACATGATTGTCAGGTGTCACATGGTGGGACATCTGTTCTCCCTAGCACCCTTCTTCCTCTCCTGGCCAGCTGAATGACCGTCCCTGTGTGAGCAATCTGGCCTCTGCACTAACTGAGCACATGTTTGGATAGAGAATTTGGGAAGTCTGTGTCCTCCTTAAAAACTGGAAGCTGGACTTTTGGATTTGTAAATGAGCTTCAACCCTGTCTGTTGCTCAAGTCCTGGGCATGCTGCAAGACACATTATATTGCTAAAGTCACCTGATTTACTCTGTTTTTCTCTTCTAACTTCCCTTCTTTTCTTTGCATTCCACATTCTTCATTTTACTGTTTTTTAAGTTGCAGAAATAAGTAAGGAAGCAGGTTTACATTGTGTGAGATGTTAAAAGAAACCTTATGCCATGCTAGCATGGACACTGTGTCAGGGGCAAATGTGTCTGTCTGAGTGTTTGAGACCACTTGCACTGGATGGCAACCACAGAATCATGGGGATAGGAAAACCTGATGTCTTGAATACTGCAGGAAAAAGAGCCAGCCTTGATCCTCATTCTGGGAAACAACAGCTGCTGCCAGGATAATTTTATCCTCCTGCTTACACAAGAGAGAAGATCTATTTTACAAACATCCCGTGATCTTCTGGACCCCTATATGCGGTCATTCCAGGTCAGAGTTGCATCACTGGAGTGGCAGGTCCATATTCTGACCTGCTTTTTTGCTCTCTTCCCACAGATTCTTCCTTCCTTGAGTGCTCGGAGCCTAGACACCCTATTTTTTTCCTCTCCTAATTGTGCTGGTTATCACTGCATCCTCTATCCAAAGACTTTATGTGTCTTGCAGGACAGGAGAAAGGGTTTGCTCCATCATACTCAGTGTAGTGACTCAGTTAACATTGAACAACAAACAACCATTGAAGTAAAGAGCACTTTTCCCTGCTTGTAGGATGCAAGGCGTGAAAGATAAGAATGAATTCTCATGCTCTTATCAATACTTAGTGCTGAACTATTTGGCTTTTCCTGACATTACACTTCTTACTGTCTGCCTGAATGCAAAGGAAGAGGCACAAATTAATTTTAAAGAGAGACATTTTCCAGCTCACTGTCTTCCCCCAGCAGCTATCTGCCCTGCTGCACCTGTGATTGGCACGGACAGCACCTCTGATTAACTCCCAGAAAGACTTCCCAGATGAAAGTTTTTCTACTGAAAAAAAAACACAGAGAGAGAGAAATCTCAAAATTATTCTTATTTTTTTTTTAGGGAGTGGCAAGAGAAGAAAGCCTGAAATGTTTCATTTTATAATCTGGTATTTTGTTATTTTCTCATTTGTTTGAAATAACTCTCTGGCTCCACACTTTCTTTTGAAAACATTCAGAAGATAAAAAAATCCCCAAGCCTTTCAGAGGAGCTAAAAATGAAAATTGTTGGCATTTCTGGAGAAGCAAATTGGCTTCTAAAGGGACAGAAAATGGCTGAAAGTTGAACAAACCTTTGTACAAACCTATGTATTTCAAGAAACTATATTTCTTTGAAAATGTAATTTCCTTCAGATTCTTACAGCACCAAAATTTTTTTTTTTTTTTTCTTTAAATCTCCCCTTAAAATTGCTATGAGTTCAATCACACATTTAGCTCTGTACTGTAATTATGGTATTGGAAGTGCAGCCAAAAGCAAGAGTGCTCCTGATTGCCTCTTGAGGCCACGTCACAGCACTGAGGATGCCTGGGAGGGTGGCTTTCAAGACACGTTTTTATTTAGTTGGCAATGGTCACTTTGCATCTGTGCAATCAAAGTATCCCCATATTTAACACTGAGCTATGAATGCTGACAATGGGTGGGTTAATCATTATGGAAATACTGACTGATTCTTGAGTCAAATGTCAGGTGGTGCCAAAAAGCAGAGCCCCAGGAAAAAGGGCAGAGAATAGTCAGCTCTGACTAATGCTATAGATAAAGTGGCTGTTGTACAAAAACCTGTCTTCCAACACAACACTTGTGTCACATCAACATCTGAACCACAAAGTCACTCTCCTTTCTGGTGAAAAACAGCAAATGCCATTATCTGCGATCTGATTTGAGCCATAGTCCAGGGTTCTCAAAGCCTTCAATGAGATACAACTAATTACTCTGTTAGTCCTGCTGACAAAATGTTCAGGCTGCTGGGGGTTATTTACACAGAGCTTAGAGGAGAAAGAAAGGGAAAAAAACCCCCCAGCTTCAGAATTAGCCATAAATGAAGTTAGAAACTAAAAATTAGAAGGTTTCCAAGCAGCGGAGGCAAAGGGGTCTGAAGCATGTCCACCACAGGTATAGCACCAGTAAAAATTGATACCAGGGTTTAAGATGATCTTAATCAGCCAATGACTGACACAAATGGCTGTGAAGGTAGGGCCAGGCCTCTTGATTTAGCTCTGACTTTCTATAGTCCTGTTTATTGAGGGCTGAAGAACCAAAAATAGAGGCAGCAGTCAGCAGCCAGTGCTTGCAGTCCCTCCCTGAAGTATTTAAAATAAAGACTTTCAACTTCAACAGTGACTCAGGATTTTGAAGATTTCCAGTTTTGGCTGCCCAGTATAACAGAAAGGAAAAAGAGCATGATTTCACATGGGTTGGTCCTCTCTCAGCACTACTGATCTAGATATACCACTGAGCCTTTTGGGACCGTGTTGGTTCACCCATCAACTAATGCCCACAGATGTTTGCTCTAACAGTCCTTTCAGCCAGTCCTAGGGCAGCAGAAGGTGCAATACATTCAGCAGCATTTTTTTGGGAAAGGCAGAAGAAGTTCCAAATCCTATTTTTCTGAGCTTACTGCTGGTTGCAAATACATGACTCTTAAAGGTTAGGGAGAACAATACGCAATATGCAGTTGGGGATCCCATGGGATTGTGTGTAACTATTGTTCACCAGCATTAACAATGGGATTCCCATCATCTAATTTTTACTTGGCTTCTAACTCTGGGGCAATTCTAATTATTTTTTTCAAATCCATGGCTATAGCAGGAGAGAGTGGCTTTTGCTTAAGGGACAACTGTGAGGCACAGCTGGGATGGAGATTGGATGCACTGTTAGAGTGCATGAAAAAAGGCTGACAGCCCTGCATGGCAGTGTGTCCCATTTATAGTAGAAAGCATTCTTGCAAATTGACAGATCTCCTGCCCTTCAACAGACAGGGAGCCTAAATGGCCATCTAAGAGCAGATGCTAAATTTTTAACCAGAGAAATGGCATTGTGATGAATCCCAACTGAATAGAATATTGTCATTAACACATTCTTAAAAACACCTAGTGCCTTACAAATGCAAACAATAAAATCCTTCTGGGAGTGTCAGTCTCCCCCTTCTCTTTGAATGCAGCTCTATTTTTTTAGTACATGGTTACTTCTCGGTACTCAGCCTGATTTGCTTCTTTTGCTTCACAACTCCTGCTGTTCTCCAGCTGTAGAGGAGCAAGATGTTTTCTGTCTGTGCCCTACAAGCAGTGGTGCATACTTACCTTGTCCTCCATAAGGTTTTACTGATCCAGAACCAGTGCAAAGCACATCTTTCTTCGTATTTTGACTCTGCTTTGGTGACTCAGAGAGGGGTACAGCTTTCTGACTCACAAGGACTGATGTCACCTGAGAGAAAGTTGGGTGCCTCGTCACTTTGTGCCACAATCCAAGAGGCATATAAGAAGAATCCAGGAAATTAGGATTTGACCTCAGAATAGATCTCTGGGGAGCACGTGGAGACTAAGTGTACTAAGTTCATACTGGCAGCTATGCCTTCAGGACAACTGGTCTATCTCGGTGGAGTGGGTTGCTGTCATGCAGTTCCCAGTCAGGTGTCTGGGAAAACTTGAGAGGTGAGAGATGCTAAACCAGGAATAAAGAAATGAATCAATCTTGCCTATCTATTTGAACTATTGAACCACAATATATATATAGTCCATTCTTAGAAAATACTGTTATAGTGCTGTTTCTCATCCCAGCAACTCCCATTTCTCTTTGCATCTGACTTCAACTGGGTAACTTTCCCTTGTACCATATTTTTGGGGCAGCATATCCTAAAAGGACTACCATAATCCCACCGATGTTAAAGGAAGGGGAGATGCAGAGGAGAGCTCCTGCAACAGCCCAGCAAAGAGGATACTCACGTTGCAGACAACAACTGGAAGAGCTCAGCTTGCTGAGTTTAGGGAAATGGAGGCTGAAAGGGATTAGGACGGGCTGCCACAGATATGTCAGGGGTCTAAATTTTGGGGATGAAAGAGATCTATTTAACTCAAGTACAATGTTGGCACAAGCGCAGCTGGGTACAGGCTGCCCATGAATGCATCTAGACAATGGGAAGAGACAAAAACAGCAATACAAAAGTAAAAACAACAACAAAAAATCAAGTAATTTTCAGATTATGAAGCCATAGGAATGGAGTTGACAGAAGCCTTTGGAGATCTGCTCATTTTTGGCCTCTTGGTAGTATGACAACTGCTCCTAAAAGAGAAAATCCAGAGACCATTTTGCCAGTTCTGCCAAAATAATTTTTGTTCACAGTTTACTGAAAAGAAGATTGTCCCCTACATGTTCCTCACATTATTTTCCTCACTTTGGCTGGATGTTTGTATAGAAGAACATGAAATATTAAAATTAATAATTTGCAGTAATGTCACAGCCCTCCAATCTGACAGTTCTTCATGCATAATTGGGTGACAAATATTGCTGTACGGAAGCCCCCTGCTCCAAAATCCTGTAATTTTCTGTAGCTAATACATTCTCTGTTCTAGATACACTCATGAGAGAGGTTATGGGGGTATGGCTGCTGCTAACTGTAGGACTCAGAATTTATAATTGCTCCTATGACTAGGCAGGGAAGCAGGCTTGAAGAAATTTGAGACCTATGAGTGTGATGGTGGTAGTGTCTGAGATCTTTCAACCAGCCCCATCACCAAGCAAGAGGCATGTGAGATGATGAACAAATATTCCAGAGAAGTTTCCATGGAACAACTTCATGTAGTTGTTTGGGATTGTATGGGACACCCACTACATTCCCCCAGGAAGGTTTGAAGCTGGCCCTGAGGGCTCATCAGGGCCTTTGGGGCCATGGGTAATCTGAGGAAAATGCAGCTCCCTGTTCTTCTCACCCCCAGGCAACAGAAGGGGCAGCTAAGTTCACCCCTGGCTCCCAGTCCCGCCTCTGCTGCTCCCCATCCCCATGCTGCTGCCTCAGGACTGTGGCAGCAAAAGCATGTTCCCATGCTGCTGAGAAGCCTTGAGCCCCTGTTCTCTCTTTCATGACCTTCTCTGTGCCTCTTTCCTTCTTTCACCTGCTTGTCTTATCCATTTAGTGGTCAGTCTCTTCCAGAGCTGAGACTCATTTTGGCAGTGTGTAGAAAGACTGCCCAGTAAAACTGAGTCCTCCATCCACTTGGAGACTAGAGGTGCTACTTTCCTACAAATAAATATCAGAAAGAGCTTTTTTTGGCCTCATGTCTCTGCCTCTGCACAGGAACCTGTCTCACCAGTGGTTCTCCAGACTGGGGTGAGCTAAAGTGTCAGGTCCTTATATTTCAAATATCCATGTATGGATTCTTTCCACAGGCTGTGAAAATACCCTCAAAAAGCTCTTCTGGGGCTTAGAGCATTACTGTTCCAGTCTACACTGTCATTTAGTTCCCTGGGTAGTAGAGAAACTGGGAGTGGCGAATGCCAGATCTGGCTTTACTTTGGCTATACAAATGTATTACTGAGCAGCAAAAAGTCAGGGAAAAGCATAAATCTCACTGCTGCGCTCCAGTGCTCTGGGAGTTTTTCACGTCCCTCTGGAATACAGAGCGAGTTTTCAGTTTGGAAGCCTAAATGCACTTCACTGACAGAGCCAAATCCAGTCTTAACACAAGGCCATGTAAGTCAGGGGAGTTTCATTAGGAATGCATTAGGAATTGCATCTCTGCTTTAGGGGTTATATATTATGGGAGTTGCTGAGCCAATCTGCCTTTACAAAATGTCAGAAGTAATAAAGAACAAGCCTTGTACCAGTGTGTTTTCACTCCTCACCCTGAGATTATCAGATCACTGCAGACACCAAATCACTCCTTCAAGACAAGGGTAAAAATGTTTTGCTCTGCTCTGCTGTCTGATACACTGTCTCTCCAGACTCCTGCAGAACATTCCTGTAACATTATACTTTCACCTCCTAAATAGCAAAGTGGAATTTTCTCCATTTCACCAAAGACCGAACCGAGCATAACACTGTATGCATTCCCAAAAATGCACCCAGAGCCTGCTCATTTCTGCAAGTCAACAGACAAGTCAAATCTTTAGGGAGAGAAATATACTGGGGATTTATACTGCTGCTCCCCATCAACTTCTGCATGGGCCAGGTGGGTGCCTGTACTTTAAAATGTGTGCATACATGAGTTATGTGTTCAAGGTCATACTGACAGCTCTCTCAAAGCCTGAAAGGAGGGGAATGAAAGCATCCTGACACACCCTCATCCACTGAGAAAGCAGCAAGGCGGGATGGGCAGTTTCCAGGATCTGTGAGCATTTTCCCATTCAAGCAGAGCTGCGTTCCTCACGGACAGGTAGCAGCTCTCATTGTGCCCTTCTTCCTGGCAGTCATGACAAATTCCTGGCCTCACAGAGGCTGGGACCCTGCTGAGCCACAGCAGAGACATCAAGTGCTATTCATGGCTCCTGCAAAGTTGCTACATCTCAGACATCCCAAGTATTTTAAATTTAAAACACAGCTTTGGAAGGCATGTTTCTCCTGCAACATTCTTCCCATTGCGCCCCTATGCATGGGCTTGGCTTTCCAAACAACATCTCTACTGAGGAGCTAGCTTTGTTATTAATAAGATGGTTTTGTTTATGTAGGTTTAAGTGATGTTAAAATTAAAGTGAAGTTATGATTCAGCTGACTTCAAGTTTTCTCAGCTCCTTGCCTTTGCACACACAGTTTGCCCTGCACTTGTTTGCCTTGGCAGGGCCTGAGCTTAATAGTAACAATTTCATCTTCCATTTATAGGCATCTGCACGCCATGTTATTCTTCTAAAGTAGAACACTTCTCAGAGTGAGCAAGGGAGACATGTAAAGCCATGCGTGCAAAAGCAAAAATCTTTGCAGGATCTCAGCTTCTTCACATAAGGAACAGCTTTGTCTCTGGCCTTTGGGAAAAATAAGTAGAAAAGGAAAAATGTCCCATCTTTGACTTTGGATCTTGAAAAAGAAAGGAAAATGGTCACAAGCCTGCAAAAATTTACAATCAGTGTATGTTGCTTGGCAAACTTCCAGGGAAAATGTAGGAAAGCTGTAAACTGGTAGAGTTGGATATGTCACCAGAGATATATTCTGCATAGAGAGATGCATTAATTTTTTTTCTTAGATATGTAGACGTCAAGCAACCACTGTACTTGCAACTATCTTTTGAAAGAGACCGTGTTTGGGTTTCCACCCAGACTTACAGCACCTGATGGCTGTGTAGCCTACAAAGAATAGCATCCCTTCTGTTAATCATGAGACAGTCCTTCTTGCAGGTTTAACCTTTGAATCAGTGCTTGTTCTGAAACTTCTGCTTGATTTTTTTTAAAATGTAATTGATTTTTTTTTTAATTTAACATTTAAAGGAGGCCTGCAACAGGGATTCAGCATTTTGGGAAGCTATATTTAAGGAAGATCTTTAAACTTTGCCTTAAAGGTCCATAGAAATAGAAACATCAATGAGATCCTGGCTGCAGCAAAGCCAAGGAGAACCGCAGGCACAGCATTACCTGGTGAGAGCAGCTTGACACCCATACAAATGTGATTTGTCTTCTTTCAGTGCCACTTACTCTGCTTTGCCTCAGCACATGTTGGACCTTAAGAATGGACCTTATCATCAAACTGATAAAATGAAGTGGATGGGGAATGAAAAATTCCTTAGACTGGGAGGGAGGTAGTTTTGCTTCAGCTAAAACCTAATTGTCTTTGCAGTACAAGCATCTCTCCCTTTGGGCAAGGAGCCTTCCTCACCACCTTGTCCCCCACCCACAGGACTCCAAATGCTTCCAGCTTCCTGGCTTAGCATTGGTATATATGGGGCTCCTAGCTCCCCAGCTTGACCTCTCTGAGAGGCCCTTATTTTCAGAAAGATTGAGCTATGGCCTGCTCAGACAGCACCCCTTTTACAGAATCTCAGCCTACATGGGGATTATGCATGACAGTCAACATGGTTCATCAGGGACAGTTTTCATCAGGGTGATTACCACCTGCCTGATACAGCAGGACTTCCAACTTCTGATGTTCCTGTGGCTGACCCTCTATTCCAAACTCATGCTCATGGCACATCTGACTTGCTGAGACTCCAGATCCTCATCAAAGTGAATGCCACCTCATCCTTTTCCTTTTCTCTCAAGAACATGGGCCAATGCTGCTCTTCTCATTCTCCAGGGGTAAGCAAAAAAATCCACAAGAGCATACCTGGAAGTAATAGAGAAACGATCAGATTTTGCAGTGCTGGGAAAGACAGAGAAAGTGTAATATTCTGGGCAGCAGCATGTGACTGGATGGAGTCCAGATATGTAGGCAGAGCCCATGGTGCAGAGCTCTTTCTCCTGACTATCTGGTCCTGGCAACGTATTCAGCCTTAGCATGTCTTCCATGCTAGGTGCAGTTTGACTCCTGTGCCTATCTGTTGTGCCACATCCCTGTCCCAAATCTGCTTCCCATTTGCCAGGAACCAGATTCCCTGCTGTTTCTGGGGAACCTTCCCTGATCTGTTCAGCCATGATCCAGGCCTGAGGGGTACTGGATGGCAGCTCATGAACCTCACACTGCAAGGACTGACCACAAACTGAAAACCTCCCAATGGAAGACTGCTTTTTAGGACTGTGTAATGCTCCCTTCCAAAAATTACTGGTTACTCAGTCACTTCTGCATAAACAAGAACTTTGTCCCCAGCTCCTTTCCAAGTGCTGCAAGGCCAGCAGCTGGCGTGCTATCCTATCATCTTTAAGACAGCATCATCCCCCAAAACATCAGAGATGCATGTTGTGTTCTGGCTTTCCAGTAACCAGATTCACTTGCACTTTCGCTGAAGTTACAGTCCCTGGAGTAAAACTGCCTACATTTTGCACAAAATTGGCAAGCCAGGATTGCAGTTCTCCTCTGCTTGCCCCCAGCAGATGATCTGCCTGACTCCAACCAGAAGCTCTGTGGAGCAAAGGCAGTAAGAACTGTGCAGTGATAAAGTCACATAGGGTCTGTTTTAATTAAGTTACTGTTTTTCCTTGCAGAATTATCCTCTTCCTTAATGCTGCTTGACAAAGGGCTGTCTGGAAGAACAGCCTGTGTGTGTGTCACTGCTTCAGGGACCCTCAGCAGTAGATTCCAGCTGCCCCTCAGAACTGCCATGGTTCTGGGGATGAGGGATGCCTAAAGCAGGTTACCTTGGAGCTGTTGCTTACTGTGAATTCTGAATGTACAGTACTCTTCTGCTTGTCTAAAGGCTGGGCTTGCAGGTTGAAGATTGATCTCTACATCTAGGATGAGCCCCGGGGACTCCTCACCATGTCACCTGTCAGTAACCCTGCCTGACTGAAACACATCTTGCAAATTGCACACAGTCACCCTGAACAGCTGCCCCTTGCTTTCACTGTGAGGCTGTTACCTTTTAGGCATTTGGGATTGGAAAAACAACAGATGCAGTCAAGTAGCTACCTTCTGGGGATATATGGGCCTTTCTGAGCAACTGGTAAGTTCTGTGCAAGTGTTGAAGTGAATTTTTTTCTGCTGTATCTATGGGTCTGGAAGAGGGGTACTCTCAGTGTACTGTTCATTTTGTCTGTGGCATGGGGTTGGGCAGACAGGTGGGTGAGTTTGTAACTCCTGTTCTGGGTGCAAGTAGTGGGAGTGTAGTCCTCTTATCCCCCTGTGCTTCAGCCAGCACTTTTCACCTTGACGTTTCCCATCCTTCCATCATCTCTAGTCTCATCTGCCCTCACCTTCTCCTTTAAATATCCTTCTCCTCTCTTTTTTTCCACCCCCTATACCTTTCTGCCTTTTAGCTTCACCTCTGGTGTGCCTTCTGTGTGTGCCAAGCCACTGTCTCCTTGTCCAGCTGCAGCCTCTACAGCTGCTCTGGCTTGCTGGGCTTTCTTTTCTTTGGGCCTCCCTCTCAACACCTGGAGGTGGCAAATCTCAGAAAGAGACCAGCAGAAAGGTTTCTGACTCACTGCTTTCTCAAAGGGAGGAGTTCAGGTTTTCTTAAGGAATTTTTGAAGATGCTCTGTCAGCAGAGGGAATGTGGAGGCCGATGGCACTATCTGGGGAAATCATTAACTCCCTCTGAACTGAGCGAGGTGCTGTGAAGAAAGTGTATGAGCACAATGCTATTCATGAAATACTTTGCAGGAGACCAGAGGAATAACATGGGGAAGAAGAATGGACTAGAAAGGAGAGAAAAAGTCAGAAAGAGCTGAGCACCCAGGGGAGAGGTAAATACCTCAGTCAGAGGCAGAGGCCTGGAGGCCTGATAAGACATGTCATGGAAAGGTTTTGGGGTCCAAATGAGAAGCAAAAATCTCTGTAGTGTTGGTTATAATATGTCTGCAGAGCTTAGTAGAGGAGAGTTTGAGTGAACAGAACAGGTGGATTCCATCCTTTAATCCCCAAATTGTGATAGGTTTCTCTATTTAGAAGACATTAATGGATGCTGGGGGTTTTTTTGAGTATTGTTTTTTTGAGAAGCTCATCTGAGTTTGAAATACATACTTCAGCTCCATTGCATGTGAGAAGAAAGGATTGCTCTTGTCCTTTGAGAACTGGACCTAAAGCACCAGAAATGGACTTTATCTGCCCAAGGCCTGACAGTGAATCTGTAGGAGACCAGGGAACTGAGTGATATGGAGGTCAGAAATCCTAAACATCAGCTTCTCTCCTTGGGATAGAGGACTTCTTTCAAGATTATATGTTCTTGCGAGAAAGAGTAAAAAGACAGCTTGGTTTCAGGTCACTGCCAGGAAAAGAAAAACAAAGTGGAGGCAGTTCAGAGGAGGGATGGCCAAAGTGACCAGAGGTGGCTGAGCTAGCTTGGTTTATGAGCTGCAATTGAGAAAATGAAATCTACCCAGCTTGGCAAAATGACAGTGAAGAGCTCAGACTCACAATCAAGTTGCCACGGCTTCTAACAGTAAATTGGTTGAGAGAGTCAGTGGCAGAGTCTTGATAAACCTCCAGGTTGCTGAAGGATGTAAATGCCAACGCTAGAGAGGAAATGGTTTTGGACCTGGACCAGGGCCTGGCTCAGACTCATGGTTCTCTTTTGACTTTACCACTGCAGATGGCCATACTGAAAATGAGTCCCCTGCACACAGGCAGCTGTAGCACAGGCTGACCTTTGCCACCTCACCATTGGAGCGACACGAAATGTGAGAGCTCTTGTCCAGTGTCATTTCCTCTTCTTCAGGTTCTGAACTGTAATCAATGTGTGTTGGCACTGCCTGTGAACCAGAAGCTTGAATGGAAATCCTTGAAGGGAACAGCAACATACTGTTTTTGCAAAGTAATATAGCAGCATTGGGTTTAAACATTGACCAAGGAATGGATGGTCTCAGTACCCCACGCAACAGTGGAACGTGCTTACCAATGTCGAGCAGTTTTTTGCTCATGTTGTACCCTAATGGGTCATCTGAGGGGATAAACTAAATTGTTTGTAGTTTGTGTAAAACATCTGGTCCTATACAAGCTCTCTGTGAGTGATACTGGTGGGGTGTCATAAGTGAGCCCTGGAGTTAAGGCTGTCTTTATAAACTTGAAACAGATTGCTCTACATGAAACTTTTGTTTCTGGATGTGTGGAGGCTCAGGCGGATGTCACAGTATTCATTGTGCTTAAAACATATTTTCAAGATCTTCTTCCGAACCACAAGGGTGAGAAATGTCAAAAGAAACCAAACTAAGCTTCCAACATAATCACCTGACTCCAGGAGATGTGGCTTCAGACTTCAGCTGATAACAAAAGGATTTGTAAACAGCAAATGTTTTAAGTTTTGCATCTAACCTAAATAATAGGAAAGCAAATTATTTCTGTTCTAAAGACAACATTTAATTCCTTCAACCTGAAACAAAACACAGCATTTTATTTGGGATTATTATTATTATTATTATTTTAAATGCTAGTTACAAAAAGTCAGGTGAATTTCAGAATTAAAGGAATCATTTGGGAACACAAAGTCAAACTCATGTGGGAACATATTCTGTTTCCAAAAGGTAAAAGCAGAATTTAGGGTGTGTGTGTGATATTTTTTCCACCTCTTGTCAAGTTGAACTTCACTGATTCCTTTAATTGCATCTCCAGCAAATTCCTCTCTGAAGTCTCACCAGCATGATGTATTGTGAAGTGAAGCCTAGATCCAGTCCCTTCTGCTGAAGTGTCCCTGAGCAGGGAAAGATGGTGCACATTATGTGCCACTACCTCTTCTCCCACTCAGAAACTTATTGGGCTGCTTTTCCTCTTGCAGGAAGATCTCTTTTTCTGGAATCTGGCACTGCTTTCTCAGCCCAGCTGCCTTCCATCAGCACAGGGGTGTGGGACAGAACAGGCCTTGTAAACAAGGTGGTGATGCTCTACAGAAGGAGAAGGCTGACCTCTGAAACATTTGGATTTTGGAAGTGTCTGGTTTGATGAGCTGAGCAAGCTGAAGCTATAAGGCAGACAGCTGTATCACCGTATCCAACCATCTTGCAAACATCCTGCATCCTACCTTCTCAGGGGGGAGAGAAATCAGAAAACAACCACCACCACCAAGAAGAAAAATGTGTCCTGTCTTGCATCAGTGAAATTTATGAGAATAAATTGAATGATGCTGCTCCACAGATGGGTGAATGAAGTGGGCCTTACCTGGCCTAAAAGCTTTGGCATATTAATGTATTTCCTGATTCTGTAAATTACAGCTTCCTTGCTGCATATATATGCACGTAGCATTTAATGATGCATAGGGGAGACAGAACAGGATTTATGCCTGCATTGCAAATGCCTCCTTTATCTTTGCTTTAAAAGCTTGATTCAGCTCTGAGAAATCTCCTGCCTCTGATATTGCTACAAGTCAAAATATAAGCATCCCCCCCAAAGAGGAAGCCATTCATATTTATTTTAGTTAATTGCTTGTTTGCATAATTACTCACTCCTAAATCTAACTTACAATAAAATCCTCCGCTCCATCAATACAGCTATTGTTACTGCTTCCAGCATGTGTGTCCCAACAGTCATTTGCTGGACCTGGGAAGGCTGCTTTGTAAAGGTAATCTTTACAGTCTAGCTTTGAAGGTCAAAATGTCTGACCTACAGAAACCAGGTCAGAAAGATAGTTTCCAACTTGGCTCCAAAACCCATTTGTCGTCCAAGTCTTTCACTGTAATTCAGTGTAATAAAGGGGTAAGGGGATGAGGGGGGGCATTTGAGGTTGGTGAGTGTAAAACAAGGACAGCTTTTAGAGGTAAGCATCTGGTTTTTGACATTGCCATCTCCAGCATAGGTGTATGGCAATGTGTGTCCCTGCATATTAAAGCCAAACCAAAACAGAACACTGCTTGAGTGTGGGAAAACAGTCCCATGAAAGATGGTCTTTGCAGCACTTCAGAAAGTGCTCAGATGAGGCTGGGAGTGGGCAGATGGTGTGTCTTTATGAAACAGAGTTTCTTAAAAAAGGCAAAAAACCCCCCCTCTTTTTTTTTTTTTTTTTTTTTTCTTTCCCTATATATATGCAAACGGGAGAAGAACATTGTAAAAACTTGCCTGGACCTGAGGGGCTTTGTAAGTTCTTGGCAATGCTTACAGCGTGCCTGAGTGCTTCAGCAGTGAGAGATTTTTCCCTAGCACTGAAGAAACACACAACTCTCTGTTTTGAATGTTCACTTCAAGTCAATGAAGAAATGGTGGGTCCTGTTAGGCTAAGAGGACAGCAGAGGGTGGGGAGTGCAGCCTATGAAAGTTAATTTGAGAGCTAACAAATGTTTTGCTGAGCTGCCACAAACATCATGTTAGGCTTTTGGCCTATTGTATATACCCTGTGATTCAAGTTCACCCATTCTCAGCTATTAGGTGTGATTCTGCCTGAACTGCTGGGGTCTGCCAAAGGATCAGGTGGTTACCACATCTCTTTTGGCTTTGCCTAACATAAACCTGGGGCAGCCTGGGAGTACGCCCTCACTCCAAGTGTCCTTTGAGATAAAACCTCCCTGAGCCAAGCTGAACCAGACTGGCAGCAGACAGCATTTAATGATGTACACACATGTGAAGAGACAGTTTATAAACAGCCCAAGCTTTGCTTGTTTTCTAAAAGTCACCAGAGGGTCTCTTAGAAAGCCAGTAGGGTCCTCAACCATGAGAAGATGAAGGTCAGTGCAAGCAGTACACATTCAAGTCACAGACTTGCCAGAGCTGGCCTTCAGGTGAGCAGCTGAAACTTATTGAAGCATCTGAGATTTTATATTTGTGATAGTTGTAGTTGCCTTGGCTTTTTGATCTACTCTGTTTTGCCCCTGGCGATTGTACCTTTTCTATTCAGCAATATATAACACCCTGGTACCCTCCAGATTCCCTTTTCTCAAAGGTATCTATCTGACAGGAAACATGGATAAGATGACAGAATAGTTGGCTTTGGCATCAGATCCAATGTGTGTCTGGACCTGGGAACTGGATATGGCAAATACATTGTCTGAACAGAAAAGGAGAGGACACTGTCTAGGTGACTGGCTGTGTGTCTCTCTGCATGTCCCTGGAGTTTTACAACATAAACCCAGTGGTTGATCCTTATCTGGAAGAGATAGCTGATATCTCCTAGGTGATTCCTACTCCCCCCCCCTCCATTTCCCAGTATCTTTTCAAACCATGTATACCAAGGAAGAGGCAGCACCTGTGGTAGTATGGGAGGTGCAGGAAGGGAGACGGGAACATGTCTGATGTCCTTGAAAGAGTAACAGTTTAGTCTTTGCTCTCAGGGACAAAAACTGGCAGTTGGCTTTGTAGTAACCCACATGACAACAGGAATAACATCAGGCATAATTAGACAAAATGATGGTATAAGTTCAACTCTTTCCCCCCAAAGCACCCAGCCCCCTCAACCCATTTTGAAACAATGGACCTTTTGTGAGCTCCAAGTAGTTTTTAAAAACACAATCGATTTCTTTCTTCCCATCACAGAAAAGGGTTCACTGCTTGGATAACGAATGTTGAAATGTCTAAGGCATGATGGAGGCCAGAGCAGGGAGGGGAAGGGACACCTCTTTCCCCTCCCCCAACTTCTTCTGATGTCCTCTGCCAGATCACCCCTACTTGCCACCCCCAAGTCCCCCCTCAGATAATAATTTCTCCTTGTTGCTATGACTTTAAATGCTCTTCCTTTCCACCCTGCAGCCCATAACAGTACCCCCTATTGTCCTGGTGTTGGAAGTGTACGTGATGTAGTCATGATTCTGCTTTTTCCAAGGCCTTGTCAGGTTATGGATGATTGGTCATGCTTCATCCACCCGATGAAGCCCATCAAAGAACAGAGCAAAATTTTCTCCTGCTGTCTACTTCCCCTAAGTGCAACTTGGCTGAGAGGACTACTGTGCTGGATTTGAATGGAAATTATCTAAGTGTGTGGCTCCAGCTCCCCCCTGCTAGCTCCCCTCTCTTTAAAAAAATGAGACTGAAATGTAATCAGATTTACTTTAATGAGGGGGGACCAAAAAAAATGTGTCCCGTGAAAAAGAACTTTGTGGGCAATTCAGGTCCCACACCATAAACAAAATCAAGTCACTATGTATTAGCGTAGGGAAAGCTTCAACACAGGAGAACCCCTGTTTATAGCCCCTCCTTACCACAGCTTTCCAGCCAGCCCATTAAATAGCTTTGTACCCACTCCTGTGTACACCCCCACATAGCCCAGTGTGTATGTGACTACCTGGTAAGAGAGTTGGATGTGGAAAAGCAGCACCAGGTCAAAAATGGATCAGATTCTGAATGCTATGATTTCAGTTTGAGATGGGCTTGGGTGTTTTGCTGAAATATGAATAATTTAAAAACTACTGAGCAAGGAACTGTGGGGGTTATTGCCTTTGCTGTTTGGTTTTGTGCATCTTTAAAACATCTAGACATGAAGCGTGACGCCAACCACTGCAGTACTATTAACATTTTAAGTGTCTGAGGCCTGTAAATGACTGTGTAATTCTAAGTATTACATCTATATATATGTATGCATGTGTATCATTGACAGCTTTGAAACTGGTTTAGAACTTCACCACATTTATTCAAACCTAGCTTCTTTTTAAGATCCCAGTGAGATTCCCAAGAAAACAACTTTGACAGCCTGCAGTGCAGTTATGTAAATAAAATAAAACTTGTGGAATCTGACAAAGCAGTCTTGAGAATTCTTCATCTAGTTAATGGTCACAGGAAAATTTCTTCCAGAAATGACCCAATAGCTGTACATGTAAGAAGAAAATTATATTCTCAGCATGGTTTTTTTGTTTTTGTTTTTGCTTTTTTCCCACTGCTCCTAATTTTGGGATAGCTATACATGTACTTTCCTCAAGTAGGACAGTCATTATTTCTTATAAAAGTGACTGCCCTGACAAACTTTAGTCCCAAATTGATGCATATTTCTGTCAGCATTGGCTTGAAAATAGTGGAGCAGAATTTTTTTGGAAACTGTAAAATTCCTGTAAGATGCTCATGTAAGATTATATTTTTCACCCTAAAATTTCTGGGAAGTTTCAGGACAAGTGAACTTTCCAGAACTTCTAAGGTTGTGGCAACAGGGGATTGATCATAAACTCTTTTCCAAATACCACTACTATGTTAACTGTTGACCGGATATTACTCAGAGAGGATATTTTATTGACTGTGAATTCATTAATAGTTAACTGTTGTGCAGGCATTGAAACAATGTGCTGATTCTTCATATCGAATCCTATCTCAGACAAACACAATAAGATGCCACGGTCTGTCGCTTTCTTAGCTCAACATTGCTGAGTGTTGATGTCAGGGAAAAGTCTTACTCCATTAATAGCATTCCTAGAGCACTCTGTGGGACTGAAAGAGCTACAGAAAACTCAGAGGGTTCATTGAGATACAAAAGCTGAACCTGCAAAACAGCAGAAAAGTTTAAAACAAAAAGGAAAAAGATGATGGCTCTCCGGAGTTACAACACGTCAGTGGGCTTCCCAAGTCAATAACATGAACCTTGAGGAAAGATGTGGACAAACAATGGGTCAAACCTGCCTGATGTGCTGCAGCATGAACCAAGGATTTCCTGCTATGAAATGTTACCTCTGCCAGAAAGGTTCCTTGGATATCTTTTAAATGGTTACCTGTTTATTTGTTTGGTTATCTGTTTATATGACTAATTTTTGCTCTTGCAGCCTGGAGTTTTTCATTCTTCAGCTTTCTTCCCCAGAGGTACAGAAAGTCATTTGTAAACCTGACTGCCTTGCAAGAGGGAGGGGGCATGAATTCATGTATCTGAAGAGATTTGAAAATGCTGAGTGTTGGATGTGATTGCTACTCATAAAGGAGTTTGGTTTCTGAATGCTGATGTACCCAGAAGCACGTGAAAAACTGTTTATGTTTTAGAGTGCTATGGAACACCAGGAGGACAAACACTCTATATCAGTTGAAGGCCAGGATCATTGCCATAAGATTAACTAGGAAGGAAAAACACATGGCAGCCATCCAGGAAACACAGATATCAGAAGTTAAACAGGCATAATCAACCATGGACTCCAAAAAGCTGCCCTACCAACAAAATGAAAGATATGATCCCCCCTGAATGAAGGCCCTGTTTTCTAGAAGCATGCATCTAAATAGAAAATAAATGGAAATATTAAGGGCTAGGGAGTAGCTTTAAGGCCATGGATGAAGCCAAGAAATAGGGCCAGCCAGCCCTGGCTGAAATTTAAGGGTGGTGATACACTGAACATGGTGTTTTTGAAAGACCAGAGTGCACTTCTGTTCACGCCAACTCTGAAGGAGAGAGGCATTGACTTTATGCAAGAAGTAATTGTTTTTTCTTGCAAGATGTATACAGTTGTGAGGACACAGCATCACAGAATTACCACGGTTGGAAAGGACCTCTAAGATCACCACATCCAATTGTCGACATCCTCCTCCCACCATATAAAATATATTTATCAATATCTGTAGCACCCACTAGACCATGTCCCGAAGTGCCTCATCTACACGGTTTTTAAATACCTCCGGGAATGGTGATTCCACCACTTCCCTGGGCAGCCCATTCCAATGCCTAACTACTCACTTGGTAAAGAAATTCTTCCTCATATCTGATCTAGACCTTCCCTGGTGCAACTTCAGGACATTTTGTCTAGTCCTATCATTATTCACTTGAGAGAAGAGGCCAGAACCCACCTCCTTAAAACCTCCTTTCAAGTAGTTGTAGAGAGCAATAAGGTCTCCTCTCAGCCTCCTCTTCTCCAAACATTCCCAATTCTCAATTCCCTCAGCCTCACCTGTCCTTCAGACTATAAACCCCTCTTAAAAAAAAAAAAAGAAAAACAAAAAGTGAGATCATAATGAGGAGAAGGCTTGTGTCTCGTGTATTTCTTCAGCTTAGACGGGAAAAGGCAAAACAAAAGTTTGTCCCATTGGATCAAACATAAAGGCAAGGTGGCTTAATGTCACAGATCACAGGGGTTTAGAAGACCACAGAACCTGGATGCTGATGGGTTGCATGTGATCTCACATCCATTTTGCATCTGTGTGTACTGCATATCTGTTGATGGCAAGGAACAGGCTCTTGGTTTTCAAGCACATCAGCAGAGAGCTGATTTGCTTTATGTGGAAAGAGACCTCTAGTTTCATTACACACATTTAGTAATGTGGAGCACATCAGCAACATTTCTAAGAACAAAATACAAGTTTTGGTGCAATGTGTGTGCTGATCATTCATCTGTTCCCTCTTCACTGTCAGTCTCTCAAATTTTCAGTGGCAAATGAAGGATTTGTGAAGAAGCTGAAGCTCTAACAAGCTGCTTTACTCTTCCAGAGAAGTCTGTCTCTAGACAATCTGGGGAGCAGTTAGGCTCTCATTCCACTTGAATCTTTACTCTTGTCTGAAAGAGGGGATAGGTAGATTGATCTTATTTATCATTAAAACTTCTTCAGCATGTCAGTGTGGCTGTGTTGAACTGAGTTGCTATGCCCTGGTTGTGTGAATCTTCCCATGGGTGGGAGTGGAATAGGTGGGAGTACCTATTAGGTTGGGTACAATGCAGTATTGTAAACATGATTATAGAAAATCACACCTCAGGCTGGCTGCATTATTGAAAATAATAACATGTATCAGTCACACAATCTATTCGGCCTTCAGAATATATTAAAAAAGATATATTCATTAATCCTCTGTGCTTTTTTTTTTCTCTGGCTATGAGAGAAAACACAGGTCTCTTTCTTACAGTTTTTATAAAGTAATTTCTATGGTATCCATACACTGATGTAGGATTTTGGGTTGTGACAAACTATGCCTACTATAACATTGACTTTAAATATCAGATGCTTTGAGCTGTTTGAAAACGTTTGGGATATTTTTAGTACTTACGTTTATATTTCCTGTCCAGATTGAGACCAATGTGCAAGATGAATTTACTACACAAAACAATGTGACTGCACTATATATGTATTCTCTGTAAAAATGCAAACCAATATGAATAACATAATGGAAGGTGTTTGTGGGGCTCAGGGTTTTTATACATCTAGTTCTGGATGCCAGACCAGTGTCACTGACTTGAACAGCTCCAGCTCTAGACTGCATTCTTCTGCCTACCTGGCTCCAGATCAGTAGTCTGATTTTTTTGCCATGGACTTTGCCCAAACATCCTTTTGGAAGTGACACATCCTGATGCTGAAAGATCTTCCCAGGGAAGTTTCAGCAGGGAGGAAATGGGAGAATATAACAACCCATAAACTCCCTGTGACTCCAGAACAAGGCCCAAAGGCTATCATTACAGAGATGCATACTGCTAGCGTCATTTCCAAACGAAAATCTCAATTTATTGTGTGTTGGGAGTTTCTAGGGTCAGCTCCATCCTGCTATGTGGTACAACAATGCGTCAGCTGCACAATAGAAGTAACTTCACAGTATTCACATGTCACTTCAACAAGAAAGAAAAAAACAGTCTCATAGTTACAGGGTGGTTTGTTTTTCTGATATTCGGCTCTTACATTGCTGGCATTAATGTTCTAATGGGAGAGATTTTTTTGACTGAAGATAAAATAATTAATAGAAACCAAGTATGAGTCTGTGTTTTCCATCCTTAACAAACTTTCCTGTTTCTTTCTTTCCCTTTCATTGTAATGTTATGTCAGAGCTAATTATAAAGGGCAGGACCCAGAGAAGGCAAGCATTACATGGGTGGGCTATGGACTACTGAGCTTCAGACCTCAGTTTCTCTGAAGTGAAAGCCCAGAAATAATTTTTTTAGCTTTGAATCTAAGTTCATGGATTTGGAAATGGAAGAAAAAGCTCTTATTTCATAGTAAAAAAAAAATAATGAAGAAGTTTCACTGTGCTGGAAAACCGAATGGCCAGATTTATTCACCTTTCTCAAAAGGGGAAAAGGGTCTTTGCTTGTGAACTAGGACTGAAAGAGAAGGATAATAAAACAAGCTGTGGGATGACACACCAAGGTTAGAGGGATGGGGTGCTAAGTGAGTGCCCTCAGACTGTTGCTCAGAAATGTGCTGGATATGCTGGACCACACCTGTGGTGTTACAGAGACGATCCAGGGGTTCCTGGGCTAATAGGAGCCAACAGAGAAACACCCATGAAATACCCCCAAAGGATTTCCAGCCACTCCAGCCAGTAAGCCAGCTTCAATCAGGGGCCAACTTGCATGCCTCTATGCACACAGCATGGGAATAAACAAGAGGAGTTAGAGAAGCGTGTGTTCAGGGCTGGATTTGTAGACAGGTCTCTAAAGTATACCAAGATAGATCAAATGTATCATTTTCTCAAAAGATTTGTGCCTCTTGCCTAAAGAGGCAACATTAATTACGCAGTTAGACTATTAGATTATCATATTTAGGCAAACATAAACCCATAGTGATGCCTTCTCTTATGCCCCATCACTTTTTTAGTTCCAGAGGGACTTGGGAGCACTATGCAGAATGAAATGAAAAAAATAGCAAATCACAGGTGTGTGAGGAGACTGGACAATTAACTCCTGCCATTAGTGCCTTTAGCAGCTTTTTGCCTTTTTTGACATCCAGAGATCTCTGAAAAGTAGCAAGGCAGGGATGTGGCCCCAGCTTGGTGAGCATGACAGACTGAGCAGCATGCATTGGCATATATCTGCAAGATGTTACTCTCGGTTGCCTGTGGGCAGGGGAGAGCTGTGCTGGCTGTGCGAGGGAAAGCATTGTGCCCACAGCAACTCATTCAAGGCACATTTTCACCAGAAGTGACACTATGGCCCATGGTCTTTCAAACAATTGTAAGAGGAGAACCCTGCCCGTCATCTCTTACTCTATTTCCTCTTCCTTCCCTCTGCCCAGATTGGGCATCACTGCCCAGAGCAGTGGGACACGCTGGTGCGGATATCCTGCTGGGAGAGTCCGTGTTACACCCCATGAAGGTCACAGGGAGACCTCAGTTGCTCCACAAACTTTTTGTGCCTTTGTGGAGCTCTGAAGGTCAGGTGGGGTCAGAGCACAGATGGGACTCCTACCCCATTCTTTTTCAAACACCCAGCGGGTGACTTGGTTTGTTTCCAGCATCAGCCTTTTGGCTTCTCCCTCCTTGTGTGTGTTTATATGTACGCGTGTGTGTATGTGGGGAGGGATTCATACTGGTGTTTTTTGGAACTACTCAGCTTCTTGCCTTGTTTTTTTGGTTTTTTTTTTTTTTCACTTTTCATAGCACTATTACTCTATTAATATTCCTGAAAGCCAAGCCTTACTCCAGTGGACTCGCATGATTAAAGATAAAATGCTGCAGAGGAGATGACAGTCCTCACATGTGCCAATGAGTCAGTGAATTCCTTTGTGAAGCCTAAGTCCATCCAGATGTTGACCTAAGCTCTGATGCATTTTCCTCTAGTATTTCTGGGTCTACTTAAGATGGGTATGACGTGACCATCAGTGAGGAAAGACAGGCTCTCTAAGAGGGTAAAATGTTTTGCTTCTTTCTACAATAGGATTGTGAAGCTCTTTCCACTGCTGTAATGCTTGGCTGTTGCCTTACAAATGCTTGTGTTACAAATGTTTTTGCTCATTCAGTACTATTTGCATCGCACAGGCATAAATGTCTAAAGGCAATCTAAGTATGACACAGTCACTTAGCATGGGTCTCATTTGGATTTTCAGGTTTGTTGGACAGTCGTAGAGCTACAAGGAACTATACTGGTAGGAAGAGAGAAGAGAAAAACAAGGACCTTTCTGCATGTGGCTGCTAGATATATTCCATTTGCACAGTCTAAACCTAGTATTTTCATTAAATACAAAGGGAGGAAATAGTATTCTAGGCTAGCTAGATTTTTCCAGCAATTTTTCTGTTTACTTCTTTTGGCAAACCATTTCTTAGAAGGTGGAGTCTCAATTACACTTTTTTTGCAGTTGCTGGTCTTGATCTTTCCTTGCTGTGAATGAGGGCAGCTTTATCATCTTCCACTGCAGGCTGCATTGCAGCAGGCCAGGAACTGTGCTGTGCCTGCTGCTTGGGTTTTACTGAGGCTCCAACAGCAGAAATGAGAATAGTGCCGAGTGACTCTTGCTAATACTTTCTTTACCTTCTCCACCCATCTGAGTGATACAAGCTGTTTTTTCATGATGCATGTCAGCAGACCTGGAGATTTTTTCCAGGACTTCACTTTAACCAGATTTCCAGAATGTGACCATTGGAAACATTTATTCTGCCAACTCCTCTCCCAGATGTTCGGACATTTTCTGAAGTGGTCCTTTGTTTTCCTGTTGTGGGATTCAACTCCACAGGATTTACCCTGTGGAGGCAGAGACTATAATTGGGGATTCACCTCTCAGCCTGTCCAGCTAAATCCAACCAAACAAAGCAACTTCTCAGGAAGTTCCTCTCCAGCTGAGGTAACACTTGTGCACCTTGCTGACCTTGCCACAATGTTGTTTCCTGCTAAGACATAACTGGTCAGCTGAGGAGGGGGCTTTAGCAAATGGGAACAGAGTGAGCAGAGCAGTACGGTGCTATGGACCTTTGACAATGTTTAGTCTGGACCCCCATATTCCTTTGGTACTGGGCTTTGCTTGTTGCTAGTCAGTGCATTAGCACTTAGTTCCAGATGTTTAACACCTGGTTGCCCATGCACACATGAAGTCTCATCCTGCTACTCTGCCCTCTGGGCTTCTGACCCCTTTTCCAGGTCCCAGATGACCCTGCTCCAAGCCTTTGCACTTCTGTGTTTGCACCAGCCATTGCTTCCCTGAACTTCAGCAGCAGAGACATGGCCTGCTCTGGACATGTGGCTTTCAGTCTTGAAGGTAGCTTTGGCCCCTTCCCCAAATTGCCCCAAAGACTGACCTTTCAACAGAAGAGAGATAGAAGAAGTGCCAAGGGCAGGGACAGCTGGAGAGACAGAGGCAAATCTGAGCCAGATGCAAACAAAGGATTCAAGTCCCTAGAGTCTCTCTGTGAGCCCCTTATACATGGTTGTGCTGAATACATGAGAAAGCAGCTGTCAGTGGGCTGGAGTACCAGTGAATTGAAACCTATGATACAATTAACACAAATTAGCATCTTTTTTTTTTTTTTTTTTTTTTTTTTTTTTGGTGTGTGTGCATTTTTCACGATCTCTACCAAAAACGAATTGATTTGCTCATAACAAATCATGCCAAGATCAGAACAGCTATATCTAAATTTATGGTCTAATTTTCAAACACAGTCATTTCCTCTTATTTTGCCTGCCTCCTGAGTCAGAACAGTATATTTCTACATACTGCCAGACATGGGCAATTCTTGTTTAGAGATGAAGACATTCCAAACCAGAGACAGAATGCTTTTCAAAGGCCAAATCATTCAGTTCTTGCTGAGGATTTTAACTGTAATGATCCAGACATGTTTTCTCATGGCCTGTACATTACGGCTCTCTTAATTGCATTTCAGAGATGCAGAAAGAGTGATGGAGGCTACTTTGCAGTGCTTTTCAGAGGCTTTTTTGGGATGGGTTTGAATTATTTGTTTGTAAGATTAGTTTATATTGAGCTGCTCCAAAGCTAGTAACAATTTTCATTATGTTCTAGCTAGCTGAGGAGCATCCTGCTAAGGGGATCTGCTCTATCTCATGGCAGAAAGAAGTACAGGTATGAAAGGAACTCCAGATACTTAAAAAGGTGGCACACAAATAGACTTTGTCCCTTCTCAACATCCCACCTTGACAGCATGGATTTGAGAATCAACAGCTTCTATGCATTAAGCAAGCTCCATCTGGCTTAGCAACTCATGGGTATGAGGTGGGAGAGAAGGCTTCTTCCAGCCAACTTTCTGACTGTTTATTTTCAGTCTCCGAGGCCATATAACATCTGTAGCTTTCCCAGTCCTGGGTTTTGGTTTTGGATTCACAGTGTGTGAGTATAGAGTAGGTTATTATACCATTCCAAATTCCCAGTAGTGGACTACGGCATTCAGAATGAAAATAAACAAACAAACAAAATTGTCATCCCTTCTGCAAAAGATCATCTCCTCTTATGGTTTCTAGAAAAGAAAGAAGACAAAAACTTCAGCATTAACATAGAAAAAAATCCACAGGGAGACGCAGTACAGCAGCCGCACGTTCTAGGTGAATATGAAGTGAATGTAGCCTTGCAGACACACATGGTACGATGCCAAATTCCTCATCCAGTGAGAGCCCTGGGACCATAAGCCCCAGTTTCCTCATAGGAAGAAAACACATTAAGGGACACTCACAATTTACTTTGTCCAGTAGAGGTACCAGATCAAACTGTGGCATCCTGTGTAACCCCCACTAAAAGGCAAAGACCTACCTGGAGGACCTCCAAGGCACTGGATAAGAGGCATCCTCTCAAAGATCAACCAAGGCTGAGGCAAGTCCCCAAATCCATAACAGCTGATAATATAGGGAGGAAGGAAATAAATTTCTTTAAAAGTCCTTCTGAAGCAAGAGTAGAAGGGCTGTATTAGGATGGAGGAGAAACTCAGCCTATCTATGCTCTTTCCTCAAGTCCGGCAAGAAGTGGCCCTCTTGACATCTTTTAGTTTATTTAGGGTGTTTTCTGAAGGCTTCCAAGTGTTTCTGCATTTTTTTCCTTGTTTCCTTTCTAGTAGTGATGATCCATAGCTCTCAGGGAAGGTTTCATACCCTTTTTGGTGTCAGCACCTAACAACAGTCTGATTCTGCACCTTTGGATTTTCCCAGTAACCTCATTTTTTGAGGCTGCACTTTCCACCTCTGTTGGCTGCACGCCTCATTTTAAAATAACTGCACCTTGCAGTGGTCCACCCACACCTCCATGTTGGGTTTCTTGGCCTCTTCTGAGTCAAGATGTGTTTTGGTTGCTCCTTAGTGACCACCTCTCAGATTGCCCCCAGGAGGGCATTTTCGCCATGGTCTGACCAGTTTTTTTCTACCCTACGCATATTGAAATATCTTTCACACCTAATATCTGTCACCAAGAGGAACAAACTAAGGATATTGTGGCAGGCTTTGACTTGGAAAGATTTAGTTGTAGGCACTTATACATTTTCCAAAACAGGTACAGCTCTGCATTGCCATGGTGACAGAGCCCTTCTTAATTCTCCTCAGCAACAGAAAGTAGGGAACATAGATGCTAGAGAAGGGAGGTGTGGACCCAGGGGCTCTGGAGATGATATGTGCTTCTTCATGACCTCAGAGACCCATCTAGTCTGGGGAGAGAATGCATCATTCAAAAGTTGCTAGCCACTGGCATCCAAGAGCAGGATTCAGATTCAATACCCTTGATTTTACCATGAAGCAACTGCTAAGGTCCCTCTTGTGCTGAGACCTGGGGAAGAGGCAGGTGGGAAGGAAAAGAAAGGAGGACAGCTGAAGTGGAGAGCAAAGGGGATGAAAGCATGGTAGAAGGAGGGTGCTGAAAAAGAATGGGGAGAAGTGAAGCCTTTCAGTCCACCACCAACAGTGGCACCTGTCCCCATACTGGATTTCTGTTTCAGTGTCTTGTCTTCCTGCCACATCTTTGGTAGCAGCAGCCTGACTGTGCTGGCTGTGCCTGCTGTGGCTTCATGGGCTGGGGTGGAGGCAAGAGCTCTTTCTGCTGCTGAGAAAGCCCCAGCTTGCTTAGGATGTGTGAGTGCTGCAGCTCACTTCTTCCCACACCTACCTCCTTCCCTTGGTGCTGGCTCTTCCCAACATAAGTGGACAAAAAAAAAAAAAAAAAAAAAAAAAAAAAAAAAAAAAAAAAAAAAAAAAATTTCACCACATCATGGCAAAAGTGGCTCAAGAGGGACAATTCAGGTGGCCTTCTGTCCCCTCCAGACCTCTCCCTCTGTGTTCCCATACACTCTTGCCTCTGGGTCATGATGAGGGCTGGAACAAAACCTGTGCACTGCCTTAATAGCAGACACAGGGGTTATCATTCCTGCCTTGAAAACCAAGCCTACAAAGAGGGGAAGGGGGATGGGACAGATTTTGGGAGAAACACGTATTTAAAATGCACGATATTTGTTCTATTGGCCCCTTCCTTACCTCCCTTACAGCTTATAAAATTCCCACTGCCTCCCGTCCTTTTCAGGCAAATGCTTGGCTTATTATTTCTCCCAGCACACAGCATTCCCGTCACCCTGTCCCTGTGGCTACTAACCCACCTCCTGAAGCTTAAAGAGGAGCTTGTGTGCCAGCTTCTGGCCCAGTCCTCTCTGAGGCTGTTGCTTGATTTGTATGCAGCAGTATGTGCTGGATGGAGCTCCTGCTTCTGATGAGCAGAGGGTGCCAAACCGCATGAATCTGGGGTTTGGCAAAGCCCGGATGCTTCCAGCCAGAGAGGCAAGGAATGCTGGGGACAGCAGCTCCAGCACAGTGGGTTCATCACTGATGAGGAGGGGCTGGTTTTGGAAAAGGGGAAATGTCCCAATCCAGTTATTACTCACCCACTGGTAGCTGGGAGTTCCTCTTGTAGCATCCATCACTCAACAAGGCACAGCTGAGGTTAAGAGTGGTGAAGGGCTACTCCCTGAAGCATGAAGGGCCACTGCTCAAACCAGGCTCCACATTCTCCACTGCTCATGAGCCCATGAGTCTGCTGCCAAGAATCAGTAGTGAATAAGATTAACACAGCAGTATAATGATGTTTATTCAGTGCTCATCTAAAGCCATTTGAGACACTAATAGCACACGTAATGTGTGGACCCAGATGACATATTTCAGTATGTGCTTGTGCAAAGGTGTGGGACACTGACAGGAGGAAAAGGGTGTCTGAGATGACTGTGGATAGTTGCTTTTTGCCTGGCTTGCCATACCTTCACATCCCAGTTACTTCCAAGAGTGTGACTTTTAATAAAAAAAAAATACATTGAAAACACATTGGATTTACTTACTACACAAAAGCTGTTTCCATTCCAAAAGTGAAGGACATTAAAAAGGCAACAAGAGCTTCTCAGATATTACAGATGCATATCTGATAGGCAAGAGGTACGTGAAAAGGAGGTTGTTTTCCATAAGCTGTTCTCATGTTCCTTATTCATATCTCTCAAATCCATTTTGGAAAACTCTGAGGAAATGTAGTATCAGGAGAGCTTTGAGGTAAGAGTTCATAGAATGAAGAACTGATTAATTCTGTATGAATGAAAACAAATTCTAAAGGAATTTATCTTCAGTATAGAGTGATCCAAAGTAACTTACAAAACCAGCTGCCTGACTGGAATTTCTGGGGCACTTCTGCTTTAGCTGGCTATAAATGAGGTCTCCAAAGCAGAGATACCTTTGTTTAAACTGTAATACTAATGACAGCCAATAATTAGTTAACTGTAAGTTTATCAGTGGCCTAGAGGACAGCAATACAAGTTTTGATTTCATGTCACATGTTTACCCTTGATGGAAAAAAAATGGAAAACAAAAGTTATGAGATCAAAGGAGTGGGGACCACATCAATAGAACCAGACCCTTGCAACTTGCTTTGGGATTGCATTTGTCTCTGCTTCCCTTTTGCATCCACTTAAGAATGAAAAAACCAAAAAGCTCTACTGTACCCTCTTTTATTTGAAGGCCTATAAAATTCACCCCGAATACTCCATGGCTGCAGACCTAACCCATCATTCCCTTGGGAAAGTGCTAGATAGGTTGTGTGTAACCCTGGCAAGATATGTTGTACTACAGTCTCCTAACTTTGACCTTTTCATAAATCCTTTTATTGCCTCCAAGAAAAACAGACTCATAAAATGCAACTCATTAAATGCCCAAGCATTGTGAGACACTACTACTAAGCCTCTGCTGTTAAGGCTTTGAAATTTCACATGGTATTAAAAACTTTACTGGACACTTGTTTCTCTTTAAGTTTGCAAAACAACCTTTTGGGTCCTGATGTTATAAACTAGCAGTGAAAGTGAACTAAAGAAACTCATATTTTATTGTAATCCATGTTACTAGGAGCTTTGCTTTAGCACTTCAAGACTTGGCCCAGAGGTAAAGGAGCAGTAGCTTTTACAGACTTTTTTCCAGCTGAGAGAGAGGCTGACAAGGTACAGAACTATATAATCCAAAGAATGGCACCTCAGAATGCACCGGATCCCATGGAGACTTTGAGACAGATTGCTCAGAAACCTCCTGTCTTCTTCTTTTCCAAAATACAGGTCAGGAAAAGTGAAAGAAAGCTCTTACTAGTTTAGTTCCATGGATGCCATTTTGAGGCAGCTTAACAATATCAAAAGGGATAGCATTATTCTTTACTGTCCTAAAAGTGTGGAGGTGGGCACTATAAGTCCAATTTCCACATGGCAGAATCCATCTTGTGTATCACAGATTTCTCTGCATCTCATACAACCTATATCTTTTCTGCAAAGACTGTTCAAAAGCCTTATTTGTACAAGCAAGAACAAATAATGTCATCACAGCTGAGAGAAGAACTTCAGAAGATGCAATTTAGCAATGTCATCAGAAAACCTGAGGTCTTTTCGTTTCCCTTTGTCTGCTGGTTTCAATGCATCCCCCACTTATCTGTGTGGATGTGAAAATGGTAAAAACAGCTACAAGCCATTTGTGAGGGACCTGGCCCATGTGAAAGTGAGACTCCTGAAAGCCATCATTAGAAACCTTCAAGGCAGGAGATACTACCTACCTACTAATTTTTAGATACAGAGTTTTGTGATCTTAAATACAGTTAATCCAGAAAGTTAATAAGAAACATTGGTTGGACATGGGGCAAAAAAGGGTAATTGCAAGAAAAATAGTTTTTGAATCAGTGACAGACACTGAAGATCTGAAATCTATGCAAGATGACTTGTGTGTGGGTTCCTTCTTTGTTAGTTCATCCTTCTTACTTGAAAAGCAGGGTTTTACTTATTGACTTGTATCAAAACAGGGGCTGAGCAGCTTGATGTATCAAATGTCATGATACCCTCAGAGAGAGGTGCACAAAGACTGATGAGAAATATTTGCCCAAGGCTTTGGAGGTGTCTCAGCTCACCAGCTGTTAGCTCCTGCTCATGACAGAAGCTATACAGCAGAAGGTACACATAACATCATGGCTTCTGGATGCAGTCCTTTGTTGACACATCTGAGCAACTGGGAACAGGCTGGAGTGTAAATGATGGTGTGCATGCCTCCAGTTCTCCAAGCATGTGGCATAATACTATTAAGGCAGTACAGTAATATGGAGATGCTATTTATAAGCTTGAGGAACTTGGTGACATGGGTCAACAACCCGTCTGGGCGAATGTACAAGCCATTCATATTCTGCCCTGTACATATCTAATGAAGCTGTATACCTCTGAAACAAACAAAACCCTAAATCATCCTGTTTCAGAACAAAAAAAGTATAACTTGGGAGAGTTTTAAAAATATTATTGCATCATGTTGCTGAACTAAACAGAAAGTGTGATTTTTCTAGTGCCCTCATCTCCAAAGAGTTCAGGGCTGCTTAATTAATTAGGTTGCTGATTTTTATTAGTATTTGTTAAGCATGTGCAACATGATCCAGAAGACACAATGCTTAAGGCAGTCCCTGACCCCAGTTTTCAGTTCAAAAATTATTGGACAGCAAATGACAAGGATCTCAGAGAAGTTCAGAAGAAGTTAAGCTTGTTTTAGGAGTGGGAGGATTTATGCTGCAGCCTGGCATTTCATTGTCTGTGTTTGTCTGGGCTGGGAATTTGTGGATGGTTTGTGCTGGTGCTAGGAGGTTTGTATCGATGCTGCAAAACTTCTGCTGGTACCAGAAATATTTTGATAGGGAAATGTGTGGGAAAATGCCACTTTGGGAGAGGGAGGTTGATCCTTGGCTGTAGAGCAGGGGATGATCAAGGAACTGGTGAGGAAAAGGGAACTGGCAAGTGGGAAATCCTTGTAGGCTGCCTGGTAAACATGGTTTGCTTAGGGCTGCAGTGATCCCCAAACGCAGAACAAATGAGAGTAGCTTTTCCCTAATTTCCACTGGCAGAGGTTCTGAAGGGTTTTATCTTTTTGGCATGAGTTGCAGGTCTCAACCAGTCACTATTTCATAGCCCACTTCATCTGATCACTGCTATCACACAGCTGCAGGCTGTAGACAAACATTTGGGTTGCTTTTTCTTTCTATAGCACCCAGTATTTTTAATATCTGAAATGAGCTGGCCTAACCAAAATATACTTAAAAAGTTCTTGTGAGAGATACTGGCCAGTGATACAAAGGAGACAGGCTTTTGATGATCTGTCAGAACTAAATCAATGTTCCTCTTGATACTGTCACACATTACAGGTGGAAGGACAAGATACTGTAAGATTGCAAAGACTGAAAGTCAGATGTAAAGCAAAAATCAGAACCTTAAAATTTTTACTCCTTGTCTTGCTTTTTAGGCACAAAATTGTCCTTCAGGAAAGGTTCTAAAGATAAAGTTTTAGTTATCCTGTTGAAGTACCTACATGTTAGCACCCTCTCTTTGTGCTTCAGATATGATGAATACTTCCATGCTTTATCAGAGTCTGAGCCTTCTATGGCATTATCCATGCCCCACAGGAGGCTATGGTTCACACACATTTTATGTCTTTCTCTTTGTACTGTAAGAACACTAAAAATGTTCCCAGAACAGACATATTAAAAATCATAGTCATGGTTCAATTGAGTAGCTCAGCAATGGCAAAGAGAAAAAACAATTTCAGGTGACATCCATGCAACAGGGGTTACCAAACTTAGGTTTACTCGGGTCTAAACCCAAAAATATCCAGAAGAATGGGAGGTTACAGCATGGAGGCAGCTTTTCTGCTGGAAACTGCAAGAACTTTTCCCTGAGGAACCTCTATCCCAGATCCACATGAGGATAAAGGAGAAAAGTCAAGACTGGAGGTGTTGCCAGAAGGGTAACATACCTCATGTGAAAGCACATTACAAAGGCTAGTGCTGAGCTAGCAACAACCTCTCTCTAGTAGCAGTAGGAACCCCCTCCTGCTTTATTTTGTAAAGTATCTTTCATATCTTCTGCCAAAGACTTTAGGCGACAGCAAGTTTTGCAAGGAGGCGTGTAGTAATAGAGCCAAATCTTAGTTCAGAGACTGCCAATAAAGAGACACTGTAGCCTGTAACAGTGAAAGGTCATCCACAAAGACATTATGAACACTCATTTTTTTGCCCCAAATTCCGGACCAAATGTTCTGAGGAAGAAGCAGAATGCTGGGCTGGGTCCAAAGCATGGGGAGAACTTGTAATGAATCTTTTTGTAAGTCTTTTCCCACCCTAAATCTTCCATTTTTTCTGCCTTACTTAACTCTTTCCAAAGTATCCTCCTGCAATGTCACAGTTGCCAAGGCTTGATGCAGACCAGAAACTGCTGGCAGGAGTCCTCTGTGCAAGTCAGATGGCCTCTTGAATGCCACCCTTAGGCACCTAATACGGGTGACTGGTTTTGGTGTCACAACAGCCACTTTCCAAGTGTTCTAGAGGCTTGATCTGAAACATTAATCTTGCCCTTGAGCTTCAATAACTGCCTGACACTCACTTTATTCACCTTTTCTGGGCATTCAGAGTAAAATCCTCTTACACATATGCACATTTTTTAGAAACAGGTTCAACAAGATGGTGCAATGAGGTTCATCAGTGCACAGCCGTACACATCAACCTGTCTTCAGGGGTATCTAGCGGGCATGGGAACCACAGAGTCTTTTGAATTAAAAGAAGTGTAAACATACTGCCAAGTTTAACATTTTAACACCATCTGCTTGGCTTTGCAGTAGTGAAATCTGAGTTTCAACTCATTTTCTCACTTTTCTCATTTCCCATGTGCTTCTTTTCCCCCCCTTTTTTTCTGTGTCTAGCTAGGGATAGGAGGACAGAAGGTGCAATGCAACAACCCCCACTCTGATCCTCTTCTTCGTGGATGACTGCCCCTTGCTCCTCAGGCTAGTGGTTCAGTTAGTGCTTAAAAAGGACCAGAAAGCTGGAAAGGGAAACTTCAAAGCACATCACATACACTGGTTGTTCCTATCACATACACTGAGCTTGCTGCTTACTGCACTTACGCCCTGGTAACAATGGCTACATTGCCAGTGGTTACAGCAGGGGTGATGATGGAAACCTGCTGTGATGAAAGTCAGAAGATAAAATTGCCCACCTCTCTGTTCTTCTTGCACCTTTCTGTTTCAGGAAACTGTTTTCAAGACCATTGTTTCCTTGTTACAGATGGGTCCAGCATGTCTTGTGGGTCTGCTTTTCTCAGTAAGCAGTTGCCTAAGTCTTTCTCAAAACAAGATACAGTTGCAGTGCAAGGGCTGGAAAACTCAGAAGACACACAGGGAGGCACACCATGTCAGTGTTCACTGGACTCATGACCAGCTGCCTGGTCATGAACCCAGCCACAGAGCTGGATTCTTTCCTGATAATAATGAATAGGGAGAAGTGACACGTTCTTTCTGTCCAGGAGAGACTCTCAGGGGAACACCCGGTCACCACTAGTGCAAAGAGAGGAATACACTGTCGTCTTCAATAACTTCCCTTCACCCTGTTCCACAGCTTTCTGTCAGTTTCTAAAGCATCTGTTACTACCTTGCACCCGTTTAGATTAACATCTGCACTAAAAACCTAGGTGCAAGATGTCAAGGATTTCTTGGCCAAATAATCCTCCTGTACAAGGCGATATTGTTTGTTGGGAGCAGCTGCTGGCTCTGCTCTGAGGAAGACAAAGTGGACCTTGGTGCAGATGGATGGTTCCTGAGGTACTTCAGGGTGAGGTACTTTGGCAGGGTAGATGCCTGGCTTTAAGCATGCTGTAGAAAGGGCTAAGTCCCTCCAGGCTACTTCAGGAATGCATTCCACTGGAATAGAAGAGAAAGGGATAAGCAAAAAAAGGCTCTGTGTTCTCCAGTCCCTGAAAAGAAGCATTTTTTTTCTGGAGTGAGAGAGGGAAACTGTAAAACGTAAAATTTTAACCTGGTAAATAAAACAAAGATAAGAAAGAACCAGTGGAAGGAGGTCACTGGAGGCACTTTGTAAAGCTGTCTACAGTATCCAACCTTTACAGGGAAGGTCAAAGTCTTGGTCTCTGCTACCTCTATTTCTACTTGCCAAAAGTTAGGTTTTAATATCCAAATTTCCATCCCCTTCTTCTGCCTAGTTTTTGTTGTTGCTTTTTTTTAATATTTTGAGTGAACTTGATGCACAAGTAAAATTGTGTAGTCAAATGCTGGGAAAATTTCCCAAAGATACCACACAAGAAGTACCTTTGCTCTGTTTCTCAGCAATCATGTGCCAGCTCTGTAAAGAACAGCTCAGACCCATATGTGCTTTCCTTATGAATTTGCTATCTTGCTCCATACACCTACAATGAGAACCTTCTATCCTGTGTCTCCTGTTGCTCCACAAATGCAGTGAAACTGTATTTTCTTCATCTTCTGCAAATTGAGGTTAAAAGTTTTCTGCTAGAAACTGTAATTATGTTTAATATTTAATAGGCAAAGTAGAAAACTTTAGAGAAGGAAAAAGTAGGATCTCTGCATGGCTGTCTCTGCCAAGCTGAGTGCAGAACTACTGGTAGAAGAGGGTCACATCACTTTTCACAGTTCACACTTATGTTGTCCTGAATCTATGCATCTATAAGATGTCTTCCCCCACACACATGCCACTACAGTCGCATCGTCCAGCCCTGTCACATCTTCCCCAAATTCTTTTCTGACTTAGATCATCATACCCCCCTCTTTGAAAACAAACCAAGGGAAAGGAAGTCAAGGGAAAGGAAGAACATAACCTCATATTTTAAGGTTAGGGGCTGCAGTATTAGTTTCAAGAGAGAAGTGCTGTGTGAAGACATGGTGCCAGGAATATAGGGCAGTTTGCAGACATCAAAGAAAATGAGTGAAATGTCTATTCCTCTCTAACCGTAATTGCTCATCTTTATTGAAGAATGGCATGAGTGCTTTTAGGCAAATGCTGTGCTTTATGGTATTTCGTGCATCTCAGGAAGCCAGAGTTTTCCTTCAGGTTCAAACTCATGTGCAGCTGTTTATTTGCAGATAAATACCAATGAGGTTCAAATCCACCTAAACTGATCTTCATAGTGCTCCTTTCACCTCTGATAATCTCTCTTCTATCCCCACTACTTCTCAGATTGGTTACTCTTTCTTTGTCTTTTTGTTTCTCTGGTCTGGGCTGCTGAAATATCCAGCCAGGCTTCTCATTCTCCAAGTATCTACACCACATGCCTCTGCAATAAGGTTGGTGTTGGACTAAAACCCAAACAGGATCCTGAGTTCTTGTCCTGTTTAGATGTATAGGGGTCAGAAAGAGGGATGGGGATGGAGTCAGGACTAATATAATATGAATAGCATCATATGTTGAGCCTCTCTTCATAACAACAACAACAAAAAAAAATCCAAAGACTACTGATCATTAGAGAAATCTGGTTTTAAGTTAGATACTGAACCAAATTCTGAAAGATGACCTGACATTGCTGCATGGAAGAAAACCAGGTAGTTGAGAGATGCATGAGAAAAGAGCTAACTGATGATTTTTGAAGCTAAAGAAAGGTATGATCTCTCAATAGAGTCAAGAAGCATGAGCTACATAGGTGATTTGGCCTCAGCATGTTATGGTGATAAGTGTAAGAGCAGCTGGAGGTGGAAGGATTTCTGAATTATAATTTTCTTTTTTAGCCCCAAACAACCTTCTTGTCCATCCCTAGTTATTGCCTGAAACCTCTGAAGACCTTGCTTCAGAATTGTCTTCCTCATAATTTTGCAAATAGGACTTGTACAGGACTGAACAGTTAGACTAGCCTCTTGCTGAGCCCAGCAGATTCCTTTCTTGTAAGGGTGGCACCTTCCATAATGAATAGCTAAGATGATCTGCTCAACAAGCCATTTGCAAAGGGCAGTCTCCCTTTAAAGCAAATACTGCTACAGGAATTGTTTCTATTATAATTGTTCTAAGCTCTAAATACACAGTAAATTATTGGTCAGGTATTTTTCCACACGCTGCACGGTATTCCTAGCTTTGCACATAGGCATATTATTTAACCCTTTCTTTTCTGCTCTTTGACTATTCCTCACAAGACCAAGGGGAAGACCTACCATGACAGTCAAACTCTTCAGGTTTAGTGAGAAGTGCCAGAAGACTGAAGAGTGACTGAAGATGGGATTTTGAAAAGCCAACACTAGAAGAACCCTGTTGTACCCTCGGGATCCACGTATGATACATATATACAACCATGATGTAGAAACTAATGATGATAAATTTTGGTGACTTCTTTTAGTCCTTTTGACAGCTCCATGAATAACAGCAGATCCAAATGTAATGCTTGGTCTGATCCTGCTCTCTCCATGAGAAATCATGGATTAGAGCTCTCTGCAATTCAGAGAAAATCCCCATTGACAAGAGCAAAATGAAAATCACCAGAATGGTATAGTGGTTTCCAAGGTTGGGGAATCTCTATGTGACTGATGAAGATAATATTTAAATCAAAAACAGTATGAATAAAAAGATGTCAAATGCACAACCCCACACTGAAGTCTAATAATGAAGAAACAGAATTAAGATTTTCCAGGTTTTTACCTGGGACTTCAAGGAGAAACAAATTTGCAATATAAGATGATGCATCCAGTTGCAAAAGTTTGCTTTAATTTTTAATTTCTCCAGACTTTGAGCATTCAGAAAGGAAGACTGTGCTGAAGTTTTCAAAAGGTGTATTTCCAGGGCAGGTCAACAAAATCCAGAACTCAACACTGAAGAAAACTTGGAGTCCGTATGTCCCTCAAAGCATGGCACCTAAATCTCACTTTGACTATCAAATTCAACTGGTAGTCATCCATAGTATGAAATTCAAAACCACAGGAGATGTGTATGTGGCAAAGACCTTTCTGCCAACAAGTCTGGAAATCTGAAGTTATTTATTTTGAACTATAGGAAGCCTGAGAGTTGAGATATTTAATAACAATCAGAAGAGTCTCTGTATTTCTGGTTTGGAATAAAACAAGAATAACTTTTCGAAACCATATTCAGTAGTGAAATTAACTACAGAGAGTGGTTGCCTCAGGTTGAGATTCCAAGTTTAGAGACAAATAATAGCCATTTTGCTGTCAGAATTGTTTAGAGCAAGGAAAATACAACAACTAGGTCAGAAGGATTTTATTTCTCAACTTCAGATTAAATTAGAGCTGCTCCAAAACCACATTGCTTTAGAAGCGACAGATACATTTGCTCCTACGGAAAGCCCAGTGTGAGTCTTGGCAGAGAGTGAGGGCTTTTGCTATGTCCATGAAAACATCTGCATGGGTTTCCTGGACCCTGAATGTGCTAGCAATGGGGACCCAGCAGGTACTGAGGGGAAGGAGTGGAAATTAACATCCCCTTGGGATGCAAGGTAAATTGGTTTGCATGGCTCACACCAGCTTTGCATTGACAAACAGCACTAGCTGGAGTCCTGGAGTCACTAGAGAGTTTGTTTTTCTCAAGGTCATGCAAGGTTCACTCATATTCTTATTGCTTGTTGGTTTTGAAACTACATGTTAACTCTGTGCTTCTGTTGCTGTGTCTGTGCACATTTTCAGTTGTTTAATAAGCACCTGTCAATACGCAGCTGGAATTACTTTTGCAACTGGTGATGTATTTTCTACTTGCATTGCTTTTCTTTAAAAACTGTGTAATCTAGTGCTGCTTATGTGATTTTTCTAGATGAAAGTTTTCTACAGAAGCTTTTTCAGGCTCCATAACAAATTTTGTCTCAAAAGGCTTCTTTGCACCTGAAGTAAAAGTCACATTTTGCAAATGACACTATAAATTTCCAGTATACACTATGGCAGTGTGCTCTGGACCAAATAGGCTTACTTTTAGGTTAAAAAATGCAACTTGTTTCCTGTGACCCCAATAGAAGCATGGATTGTGATAACTCGGTTGCTGATGAACTACTGAGAGTACTTTCCAAGTCTTTATGAGGGACAGTATTGTCTACAGCCCAATGGAATGGTGCTAGAGCCAGTATATCTAGTTACTGTAATCTGGAGGTGTTGATAACCATTTTCACTGCTTTTTTTTTTTTTTTCTGGACCATAGCTGTGGGGGTTAGGAAGAACAGGAAAAATATTTTGGGAAGCCAGAGAAAGGTGAAGGGATACCTTTTGGACCTGAACTATATGTATTCTGGATGAAGTGTTGTTTGACATGTTTGGAGCCAAGAAATAATGACTTGAACAATGCAGATGGGACATTGTGAGACTGTATAAAACCTCTCACTCACTGAATTCCAACTAACCACAGCACAGCTTTATCTTCAATGTTACTTGGAATTGTTTCAAGGAAGCTATTTTTTCCTCCCTCTTTTTAATTTCTTTTTCTTTCATTCCTTTCTTTTTTTTTTCCCTAAAAAAACCCCCTCAAGGTCAAACAAAACATCCACTTAAAAATAAAGCTTTATCAAGAGAGATGGAGGACTACAAGGTTTCCTATTTTTAGTAAGGACAATCTAATCTAAGCATAAGTTGTTCTGGGCCTCTCTCTGTTTTCCATGAAAGGTAGGTGCTTCCAGGACAATTCCCAGGGCTTTCTATGGCTTCTGTTTTCAGATGCAACCCAAGCCACTTGAGTTTAATTGAGTAAGTATCCTGGAAAGTCCTGAGCAAAATGAGAGACAGCTGATAGTCCTAGTATACAAGTAATTTTATTAAGGTCCTGCAGCTGTATCTCTGGGTTGTGAATTCTCATAGGCTTTAAGCCAAGCTCTGTTCCCCAGTCCTCCCTGAGCTACTGATATGGTCCTTGATGGGGGAAAGCACAAAACACAGAAGTCCAGCTCAAAGCACAGAAAGTGATTGAGTGCTTTCTTAATAAGGGCCTTATAGCTCTTGTATTTAACTCTTGACTTAGTCAAAGACAGGGTTTTAGGTAAATTTCACGTGGAACTGGATGGAAAAGGTGATGAGATAGGGAACTTTTAACTTCTAGGTCATCATGAACAAGTTTTCAGGAAGGAAAACCCTATAAAATTATTGTTGCTTGAAGGCAGTCAAGAATGTATTTGGAACATTGAAGCACAAATATCTTGGCTGGCCTGACTGCTTTGAATCTCTAGCATTATGGGAATCAGTTTGTGAGTTTACTATGCTGAGACAAGATAGTTACTTTTGAAACACCTAAGAGACAGCTGATATAAAGCCCTAAGATGGCAACATATAAAACACAGTTCTGTTTTTTGAACCAGGGGAAAAAGAATTTCCTTTCTCATTACCCTGAATCTTTAACCTGTATCCCATATAGGATGAAAAATAGAAGATGTCACTAAGAAAACTAGTTGGTGCATTTTGACCTGCGGAGCCTGGGCCTGTGGGGTCTGTCCACTGCTTCTTGTAAGAAGCTGTTGAACAAAAAAAAAGAGAAATCATCTGAGTGCCAGGAGGCTTAAAAATGCTGTACAGGAAAAAATATAGCAGTCTGAAAAATGTTTAAAACATCTGCTTTAGTAACAAAATTACCACCGAAATGTTCAAAGAGAGGGGAGGTAACACAGATCCAGGGCTGCAAACCATCCTTTTCTGCATCCTTATACAGGAGTCAATCTCATCTCAGTTCACAGGAACTTTTCCATGCCTGGGTCATGGCAATCTGAATCAGGATGCCTTCTTTTACACCTCTTCAGTTCTAAGCAGTGATCTGCATCCCTTAAAGTTTGGAGAGGAAATATGAATAAAGCCTGTAAGTATTTAAGACAGCTATAGACAAAGAGTTTTGTGATCGTTGACATGGGAAGTGATGAAGGTACCCTACAAGCAAAGGTTGCAGAAAAATGAGAGAAGTGATGCCAGAAGGGAATGTGGCAGCAATCTCGAGGTAAGGATAAATGATGTCTAGAAGCAGGAGTTGTGAGAGGGAAAGTAAAAAATTAAATTGAGGCAGACTGCAAGACTTTTGGCCCTGGGGAATAAGCCACAGAGGCTGTTCATCTCTAGCTTCACAGACACAAGAGATAGGTGATGTCTCCCCCTTCTCCTGACTCAGAATTTACCAGTCACATCCTGCAAAAGAGGAGCAAGCTCATCAAGATTTGCTTGAATTTGAAAGGGGTCCATTTCCCAGGGATCTCAGCTTTCTACATCTGTGTTTACACAAATGGGTCTTGGTTCTCTCCAGAGCTTAGGAAAAAGCTACTTTGAATAAAAACATACATATGGACCATGTTGTCAGTGAGGATCTCTGTGAGTGACTATTTCTTTTTTTCCTGTTTAACAGGTGGAGCATGTGTCCAGACTTGTCCCTAGACAGCAACTTGAGACATGAATATTCACAGATGAAATGACAGAGGAAGAGAACTCCATTATCATGATCAATCATGGGTACAAAAGTCTAGCTTGTGAAGCTTCAGATTGAGAGTCTTGAAAAAATACAATAGGGAATCGCTCTTCATGTCCCAAGTGGGACAGAAAAGGTTCCTGTCCAGATGCCCAGAAAATGTGGTGGAATCTACATCTACAGAAAAGTGGAATGGTACACAGAAGGGGAGCACAATAGAAAGATATAGACATATTTCAACACCATTCAGGAAAGAGCTGTGAGTCAAGTGTGCATTTGCTGAAACTGGACCAGCTAGAGGAGAATAAAGCAAGGGCTGAATTCATCCAGCCATAAAGAATGAGTTCTTTAGACATTAGGAGTTGCTTTATGTTGTCCCCAAAAGTAAATGATCTGCTACCTTACTTTCATCAGCATTTACATATAGCACTTTAGTTTTTGTATAGGACCTGCATCAGGGTACATTGTGTCTCCTGCTGCACTGCTGTGGTACAAAGATGAAGTTCAATAACACTGAATACACTCATTGATCTGCAAATACAGGGCATGTTTGTCTTGATAGGCATTGATATTGATAATTTAGTCTTTGTCACTTTTGAGTTCCCTTCAGTTCATGCCAATGTTAGGAAGAGCTTAAGTTGCTGAAACATGCTGAGAATCAGGGTGTGGCTGTAGGTTCGTGTCCCAATTCAGATATCAACAAGCTGGTTTCAGATCATCATCTTGTTACAGGATCACAGCTGGTAAGATTCTGAAGTGATATTCTCTGAACCTGTTACTATTCAGGATTTTTATTAATCATCGTGATGGAACAAATGGAGAATATGCCAATTAAATTAGCAGATGAGCTAAACCAGAAAGGCGCAAGGACAAAAGAATACAGTCTTGAACTTCAGAATTATCAAATATAAGTATAAGAATAATCTTAGGGTTTGGGAAGGGATAGGGTGAAATTTAATAGAGATGAATGCAAGATACACAGTTCTATACTTAGACAGGAGCAATCAGGTGTACAAATATGAGATGTCAAATAACCAGCACGGAAGGATCTGGGTTTGTTGTGAATTGCCAGTTGAGAAGTCAGAAGAGTTAAGATTGCCATGAGAAAAGCAAACACCATACTGGGATATATTAACTGGAGCACCATCTGCATGACATAGAATGTGATTTTTCTGCTGTCCTCTGTTCTCTCCAATTTTGGGCACCATGGTTCAGGAAGAATAGGACTGGTTGGACAATGTCCAGAAGAGACCAACAAAGATGATGAGAAGTCCAGAGAATGTAACTAATGAGGAGAGATTGAAATAGGGGGGTTGTTTAGTCTGGAGAAGATCAGACTGAGAAGGGGTATGATAACCATCTCTAAATACGTAACAGATAGATGAAGAGGAGGAGAACAATTTGTTCTTTATGTCCAGGGAGCAGAGAACAAGGCTTAAAGTATAGCAATGGGCATGTAGGTTAGATAGCATGGAAAAAATCCTTCCTAATAGGACAGATAATGACACTCTGGAATAGCTAGATGTTTGGATTGAATTGGAGATTTTTAAGGACAGGTTGGACACAACATGTCTCAGAAATGACAGGGCGAGGACAGCTTTTGTTGTGGGCAGTCAGACAGAGATGATGGACCTTGATAAAGCCACCTCCAGCTTTATTTTGTCCAAAGTCTACAATCAAGTGTAGCAAGTTCTTGCTAGGGTATGACTGTTGCAGCTAAGTTCCTAACACTGAAAGAGTTACCAGACTATAGAGAGGATCCTGAAAGATGCACAGGTTATCAGCATTGACCACCGTTATGGTAGTCTCCAATATGTTGGAGAAGAAGTACTAAAATCACACCTAGGCTTCCAGTCTGCATATTTATTTGATGAACTGCATTAAAATAATATATGAAGATGTATTTAATGTAATGACATATGCTACATAAGAACCTGAAGAAGAATGCTGAAGTGTTTTTAGGACAGTTGTGATTTGAGGCAGGTCCTTGGTGACAGGTATGGATTCAGTTAATGCATTGTTTTCTGAGCTGATGGAAACTCTAGGTCTCCAAGGTTCTTCCCAACCCCTTTCAGTCTGGTGCTTGCTCCCATCAATACCCAAAAACTCTGAAGGGGTCCAGCTTCCTCCTGTGATTTATGAGCCTTTCTGTTCCCCCAGGGGGTTGTGGTCCCAACAGAAGGACCTAGCTATGTCCCACCTCTGCCCACAGGAGTGAAACCCCTGCATAGACTGTCTACCATGAGCTGCAGCTGCTCCCCAGTGCTGTCCCACAGGCCATGGAGGAGGGCAGACTCCCACCAGCCCAGCACGACTCAGGGAGGAGAAATCACAGAGAGAAATAAGCTAAACTGTGCTTTAGGGGAAGAGACTGAAGAGGATGCTTCGAGGCCTCTGCAGACAAGAAGTGAGCTAGCACATGGGGAAGCTTTAATATTAATTTGCCTCTGCTCTATAGTAAGGGGTCACCTATGATACACCATTTTGTCACATGGGCCCAGGAAAGTGGTTTTGTCAGTATTAGTGATGAATGCCAACTCAGTTGTAACAGCCCCAGAAGGAGACAAAGACAGATTTGCTGTGGACAGAGGGCCAAAAATTTCCATAATTTTTCCTTCCCTCCTCCTCTGTGCACCATCCTCCCCTCTGGCTGCCAAAGAAAAGAACCCCTTAGAGGTTACCCTCCGCCTTTCTTGAACTCCCATGACTTTGCAGCTTCGGATCCTTCACCCCCTGCGTTTAACCGAGGTTATGAAAACCAAGCTGCTTGTTCTCTGTTTATTTTCAGTGATCTCCTCTGTGTGCTGCCAGCAGCCAGAGCCATGGCCTTTCCCAACACAGGCCATCACAGTGAGCTCGGAGTGCACCCAGGGTTGATGAGAGCAGTACATGAGTCAGTGATCAAGCTGAGATTATGTAAAAAAATTAAGGTTGAGGCCTCACCAAGATTTACAGTGCTTGTGTTCAAGGTACTGGTGATCGGGTTAAGGACATGTTTTTCTTGCTTCTCTGAGGCAGGGACCAGCAGCAGGGTACAATGAACTTCATGACACAGGAGATTTCAAAGAGGGTGACCAGCCAGCTTTGCAGCTGCACCAGACTGAACCCAGGGTGCAAGGACCAGCAGCAGCTGGGCTTTGCACCACAGCAATTTCCATAAAGCTGGGGCATACTGTGGGCATGAAATTGGTGGTGGTTAAGGAATGGGCTAGTTCTTGGGAACTGGATTGGGCAGCTGTATACAATGGTGGCAAATCTTCTGTGTTCTGGAAAGTAGCATTTTAAAGCGTGTTTTGGTGACTTGGAAATCTACATCCCATTTTTTATCATGATTTTGATCACTTTGCTACTTTCCAGCAAAGCATTTCTGTTGGGAAACAGAATCCTAAAGCTTTTGATGCTCAGCACTAAGTTTACTTAAATCTCACTGCTTTTAGAATTAATTAAACATGTTTCTTTCTGCCACAGCCTGAAAAGGAATCCTAGCAAGAAGGAACAGCGGGTGAAAAAGCTGGAAGAAAATTAGAAGGGGAATAGTTTATAGAAGCACTGCTGGGTGAAATCAGAAATGCATCCATTTATTGCTGCTGTTTCACTAGCTTCTCCTTCAGTTTTGCCTTTTGTGGAATATATCTAGTTCTTCTTGAATGTAAGAGTATGAATGCGGTGCTGCTGTCCCATAAGTCCAGGGCAGAGCACGGGCTTCTCACACAAAGCAGGGGTGCATGTGTGACATTATGTGTGAAGGGTGCCAGGAAGAGATTATTGAGTTTCAGGAGGGCTTTCTACACAGATCCTATTTTCTGGCTTCCATTGAGACCTCAGAGCAACAAGAAGAGTTCTTCTTTGTAGTTTCCCATTCAGCTGCATCCTGAAACCTAGGAGCACTCTTCCTGTTGAAGATTACAGAACCACAGAATTAAGATACCATAGGCTGACTCTGTGATGTAAGACACTTGTCTTCTATGGCAAACAGAGTACTTTGGCCAGAGAATCCCTGAGGCTGGAGATGACTGGGGACATGGTGAGTAATTCACATCAGCTTATCCTAAGCTGCAGCATCTCCAAAGTTCTCCATGCAGATGCACATTACAACAGATCAGGCTCTGCCTTGAATCTTGACATGCACTTCAATGAGAGGCACCAATGAAACTTGTTTTTTCAAGGGTTGGTTGTCCAGCACTGATTTTGTGGAGGTCTAAAGCTCATAACACATCTTTTCCTACAGATCTGTAGTGTCTGTGTTCCTCACCAGGTCCACAAACCCAGAGGGAAATGGAAGAATCCCTTTCAAAAATGGACTGGCCAGTACAGGATGCCAGACAGACTGAATATGTGCACAATCCAAGATAGCCTGCTCATCCTTTTTTTCTCCAGGAAAGGAAGCTGGGCCTCAGGCTAAGCTTGGAAATACAATGTTCCCTGCAAATAAGCAACCCTACAGTTGAAACACTATTTTATTTTATACTCTCAACAGTTTTTCGTTGAAGTCATGGGAGTTGCCCTAGGCAACATAAGGATAAAGATACGTGTGATTCATCCTGTGTCACTGTAAGACTCTTGCCCTTCTCCCATGGGGGAGGTTGGTCACACCAAGCAGACATCACTTGACTGAAAATAGTTATTAATTCCATTTTTTTCCTCTCTCTCTTTTTTCTTCTTCTTTTTATCTTTTGCTGTTTCCATCTTATCTAACTCAGAGAAAAATTTCAGACAGATGATGTATTAACCTTGTTTATTTTTTATTTCTTTTCCTTTTGACAGAAGTCCCGTGTACTATTACCTCAGCTCCCCAGCTAAGCATGACAGTGGCACAAAAACCCTGGAGTCAAGTGGTTGCCCTGTGACCGCATCTGTGAGTCAAGGATCCACATGAGCTTTGTACCCTGAGTCCTTTCTTGCTTCATTTTCTAAACAAAAGAATCACGTGGCTTCTGTTGAACAACAAATACAATGCCCTCCCTCTAATGAACTCCTTCGTGTATGTCAGGTTATCCACCTGATTTGATTAATGTTAGAACCCTTCAAGAGTTAGGAGGCTTAGAAGAAATCATGGAATGTATTTATACTCTTTTCCTTTTATTTGTTTGTCTGTTTGTCTTCTATGAGTCAGAGCAGAACTGCTTTGCAGTTTCTTGTGCCTTCTGTCTTATGAAGACCTTAGATAGGGGATGTTGACATAATTGGTCCATAATGCCAGTGATCTATAGGCAGGTATTTCTCTTTGCTGAAAAGCATCACTCCAGGCCATGAATTTGATAACAAAATGCAAAGCATTAAGGAATCTCTTGCTGCCACAGCCTAGGTATATAGTACCTGTTTCGCTACAAAGATTATGCTCTGATTTGTCATTAGATTTCATTCAGAGTGCTGGTTCTGGAATGCAAAACTTAAGAAAAAGTGGGTTTGGCATTTGTTCTTAGTATCCTTCATGCTTAAGTTAATGTTACTGCTGACCAGGAACTGTCCAGACTGACCTTATGCATTTCCTACACCAAAGAATTTCAGCCAGTCTCTCAGTCTAGCTAAAATATCTATTCTTGAAAGACAGAAAACTTGAAATGTGAAGAGCCTAACTGACAAATTTTCCACCTTTCCTTTCAGCTGCTTTGTTCCACTATGGTTATTGTCAGAAAGAGAAATGGATCAGATAGGGAATCTATGGGTTTACCTAGAGATCTTGGAACAGCTTCTGTGCCAATGCTTTCTATGGTAAAGGCACTCCAGACCGCTCACCGTTCTGTCATCATTATCAGTGCCAGCTTATTATTGTCACCAACTTCTCACATACTAGGAAAACCCCAAAACTTTGATTATGGGATATGTTCTTTTAGTGCCATAATTTGCCCTATAACTCCATTTTCTCTTCTTGTGGACAGCCCTGAAGAGGAGAAAGGTCTATTGCACAGCTAATAGTAATTGGTTTAGTTCTGGCTTGTGTAGGGCTTGTGTTTCTGTTGTCATGGCTGCCAGGTTTTGTTCCCATAGCACTGTTTGTGTGTATGTGGATGTGATTCATTACCTACAGACACTAGTGCCTATACCCGTGCTGTGGTTTGTACTTGAGCTAATTCCATGTAATAGAACAAATAAATAACTCGAATCTGCCTCTCTATGGGTTCAAGCCAGTCTCCAAATTATTTGGCCTTGGTCCACCTCCAAGGACCTATCAATTAATTTACAAAAGCTGTGTTGACAAAAACATGGAATATTCCATTCTGAGCAGTAGTCAATGTATGTTCTATAATTTCACATATACTGATGTCTTGCATTTCCATGTTAGAGAAGGAAGCATCCACCAAGGTATGATCTTTGAGGTTATTCATAAAAGAGAAAAAATCAACAAGTTAAAGATGTCAGCTGTTGGTTCTGTGGTGGGAATGTGGCTTGCTTGATATTTGCCTACAACTCCTGAGTGATTGGAATGCCACATGCAATATTGAATAGCAAAACATTTAGTGAGCTTATGTATTCTCTACATTGCCTATGCAAACAAAGCATACACACTTGGGTATTTTTTGCACATGCACATCTTACAGCATAAAACCCCTCAACAAACAGCAACAAAAAGAAATTACTATAAAACATATTGACTGCAAATAGTTGTGGGTGCACATTTAGGCATCACCTGTGAATGTGATAATTAATGGAAAAATTCTTGTATATTCACTCTTTTATTATATAAGTTCAATAATTAGTTCCAGAACCTCTCAGAGTGGAGCTCCGTTTCGTCAGCTCTCACAACTATGAAACAGAACCTTCTCTCTTCAAAGCCAAGGCTCTTGCTTTGCCACTAAGCCACCCCCCTCCCCTTGAATTTCCTCCAGAACTTTTTTCTTTATTTTTCCCCTTCTCTGTTTTACTACTAGTTCCTTTCTCCTTCTCCCTCCCCCCAGTACCCCAAACAAAGAGCAAAATTTCCTAAATGTTTCTGCAGAATCTCACAAACAAGTTCAAGACTCTGAGATCTGCCAACGTTTCTTTTTTTATTTTTATAAAAGACAAACAATTCCCATTCCCTTCTTTCCATCAATGATGAACATTCATTTTGCAGAATTAGCCTCTGAAAAAGCCCGAACTCCCCTGACTCCAGCTTTTGAGAGAGATGAGCTGTGCCTCTTCATGGAAAGAGCTCCCTGGAATTTACCACTGGAGACAAAAAATTCTGGGAAGCCTTGCCATATTTCCCATGTTTGAATCCTGCTGAGTGCTTCTCTTTTCTGCTATTTTGTGGCAACAAACTCCATCTGCTAATGTGGTAATGGAGGACTTTACAGTCAAGTAGCCAGACATACCACAAGGTATAATAAGAAAATACAAAATAATTTTAAAGAGAAGTAAAATAATAATATTTAGGGAGTGGAGAATGCATCTATGTCATTGTGAAGGTTTAATTCAAGGCTGGACGTTTGACTGAAGGATAAGGAGTATTCGAACTAGAATTAGGTGAGAAGACTCCTATAGGGTGCGTTAGGATAGCCTCTTCCAACATTTATTGTAGGAAGTATTTTCATTTCCCAGAACTGCACAATGACTTTCAGCTTCTTTGGTTGCTGTCTGGCAAGATGCCAACACAGAAGAAAGGAAAACTATGTTATTTTTCTTTCACTCTAACTAGAAATCTGGTTTTGAGGAAAATATCTACTCTGCCTTTCGTCAGGCTCAGTGTTGGGCAAGTTGACGTGTAAGGGTTTGTAGCACTTTGTGTCTACTTCTCCTAGAACAGAGTCTTAGCAACAAGGATCTGTGCTCATTTGACTGTCATGTAGGAAGTGTCCTCTGTGTGGGACACAGGAATGGTCAACTCTCAGTATGTTTTATTTTGCTAAAGCAGAGAATTGTGTTCTTCTCATGAACAGGCCATTCACAGCTTTGCACCAAAGTAAACAAACAGGACCTGATCATGAACAGTTCATTATCTACTCGATTTTCTGAGTCACCACATCCAGCTTGGAATGGGAATCCTGGCTGAGCTGGTTGTTTTTGGCAAATCTGACCATCCCTTGAGACCAGAAGTGACTGGTTTCTTTCCTTTATTCCCCCACACCCTGTTAAACATAATATGATACTTTCCATCCTCCATTGTGGGTAAAGACAAGAAACCAAAGGGACAGAAAATCTAAGTTCAGGCAGCTCCTTGTCAGACTGGGAACAGCAGCAGAGGCCAGATGAAGTTAGGTGGCGGTGGCAGAGATGCAGAAGAAGACAAGATGTGGACTGGAGTGTATCCACTAGGTGTTCAAAAAAGAGGCAGTTTTCAACTGGATCCTGAGATGCACTGCAATCCAGTAAATGTGTGTGTCAGTGGCAAAGGCTCTGGGGAAATTAGGATTTCTTTTATTTCCTGGAGGTTCTGAGAAACAGAAAAACAATAGAGGAAAAAAAGAAGAATCACATGCAGGTTTCTGTGCAAAATGTGGGAAAGCATACTTTGTATCAGTGAAATATTTTATCTGTTCTGAAATAGGCCAACTTGTGTCATACTTGAGTGCTTTCAAGTATAAGAAAAGCTGGAAAATTCAAAATTAAGAGCTCTTTTGAACACAAGAATCTAACTGTTTCAAAAAAAGTTCATTTTTATCATCTTAGATTTTTCAATAATACACAATGAGCATAAATGAACAGTGTGGTAAAGCTAAAAAGAAATGTGTAAACTTGCAAAAACTCCCATGTGAAAAAGAAGGACCTCTTTTCTCTTGGGAAAAAAATTACAACACATCCAAAGTTAAGAAGTGAAAAAGTTGGGGTCAGTGTCTTTTAATCATGCTTCCTATTTCTGGAAAAGTGAGTGTCAGCACCACTGCTTTTTTCCTTCTTGGATCTCAGTGGCTGCACAAGAAGCAATTTGTCTAACAGTGCTGAGAGGAGATAAATCCAGTGGAGGAATTTCATCAGATTTGGAGTCAGTGCTCTGAAATAGCATGGACGACACTGAGGAGGTGCTGAAGTATTAACAAAAGGAGATTCACCCCTGCAGATGCTTCCTGGGACACAGCTGAGCCAAAACAGTTAAATCCCATCAGAAGCAAGCAGATCTGGGTCAGTGAGGGTGGTAGAAAGAAATGACTACATCAGAGCCTCCCAGTTGCACATGATGAGCCAATGGCAATATCAGCACAACTCAGCCTTTCTCTCCAAACACACAGAGATGCTTTGTGCATCCCTCACTGTGCAGGGGAGATGGACCATTCTCAATCAGGGGAACAACAAGAAAGTCCAGCATAAACATACCTCTGTCAGAGCTGTCACTGCCCACCTCCTCCCCATCACTTACTCATCCCTCCCACGGGCAGGAACGGAGAAGAAATAGCAGTGGAAAGCAAAATACAGGCCTCCCAAATGGAAATTGTCTGCTGGAGCCCTAGAGTGGTACTTCAGTAAAAAGGTTGTGTCTGTAATGACAAGAGCTTAATGCATGTAAGCTCTCCAGCATCATGATTATGACAGGCACTCGGTCCCTTTGTGTTGTGGACATACGGAAACAAACAAATTCAATTAACCTCACGCTTCTGGATGTGGTTGTTGTGTGTGCAGAACCATTTCAGTGCAGAGTCTGGGAAGGCCCTGGAGAAACTGCTGCTGTCTTTCAACAAGTACATCCAAGCCTCTTGGAAAAAACTCACTGGGGAATTAGCACTTCAGATATTGTCCTCCAATACAAATTGCATTTCAGTATGGTCCTAGATTAATGCAGGGAAAAAGAACTCCTTATTATGTTGGGCTCAGATTGATGTCCTATAAACCAAGCTTATGTTTTGCTGCAGTAGGGAATGTCCCTGCTCAACATGAGGAAGAACAAATGGGCAATGAGAGGAATAACTGTCTAATAAATGTCCTGCTTTCCTCAAAAGTGACAATTTGGGAAAAAGGCCATTGAGTGAGGATGCAACACCGTGAAAGAAAATTCTTAGCTTGTGACTGTGTTCGAGCACTACTGGCAGCAGAGGCAGCTACCCACCCCATCAGTCTAACTTGGAATGAGTCTCTGTCGTGTAAGCTCCTTTCTCAGTGACAATTCCAGAGTGAATGTCTGTAATATTTCAGTGGACAAAAGTAGAATCTTCAGCAATACCTTAATAGTTTCCACGGGAATTAAGCAGTGCCCCAGGCATGCAAGGTTTGGTGAAGCACCTTTTCAGTGACACTAATTTTTTATGTTTAGAGGAGGAATAAGGCTCATGTGCCTCAGCAGCTGGCACCCAGCAGAAGAGAAGATTACTGCAGAATTCTCCTTTGCTGATGGTGAACCTTTGCAGCTGTAATACCACTGCGTTTCACTGGAGGTGAAACATGTCTGACAATGGGAGCAGTTTTAGGAAATATCTAGTGGGGAGAAGGTGGCCTGAACAGGGCATTGAACAGGAAGGAGAAGTAATGCATACAAATAAAACTATAAATTACATTTTGTGTCATAATTTTCATTTTGGATGAGCCCAAGACAGCCAAATCATCACATACCCTATAACAACAGTTTATTCCCCTCTTAATGTCACATTACTTAGCAGCTGGCAAAGTAGAGGCCCTTTCTTGCAGCTTTGGTCCCCATATACAGTGTCTGCCTAACTAAGGCTAACTTGTTTTCTGCAAGATAAATGGAAAATCTTGAGGCTGCTCAGCCAGAATGTGCTAATTAGAAACTGAAGGGGCATTTTGCAAGGTATGATTCACTGTTCTTGGACACTGAGTGAGAGCATGCGTTGGCATAGTGTATGCAATTTGACAGCAAAAAGGAATTTGCGCCCACGATATCTTCCCCCAAGTATTCTCAAATTCAGGAAGGTCAGAATTGATTGAAACAGAGCTCTCTTTCTGATGATGCACCATCAGAAAAAGGGATGTGGTTCAACATTACTGTATACTTTCATGAAGAACAGGTGATCTGCTAACTCAGGGACTGCCGAGCCAGGGAGCCAATATTCTGCATCCCATGAAAGAGCAAACTGTCTCAGCCTGGAGAGAGATGGGTACAACACCCACTTAAGACACTGCCAAGCAAATGGACAGGCTGCTGCAATGAAGGCACCAAAATCAGGAGAAATTACGTAAAGATGAAAATATACACACATGGAAACAACTTGTAGCCAAGGCCAAAATCAGGACGATACCAGGAGTTCTTCAGCAGATGGAGGAGTCAGATACAAGAGATGCTGGATGCTGGGATACAAGAGACCAGGATGCTAATCAAGACTGTAAAGGCAGGAACTGGATGGAAAAAAATTCTTCTACAATTACAAACCAGACAGACACTATTAGTTGGTTAAAAAAAAATCCCGGACTTTTGAAGCTGAACTGTTCACAACAAGATTATTGACTAGGCTTGTCTCCATTTTCTAGACCTGCTGCTGGTAACAGTGACTCTTGCGCATAGACAAATAATGGCACAAAACACAACAGCAGCAGTTAAAAAGCCGAGATGTAGAAATCCGGTTAATGCTTTGCAGGTGAAGTGCAGATTGGAACATGGGGGAAAGGATATGAATAAAGTAGCAGAAAAGTCAATCTGTGACACCTGTCTTGAACAGCATCTTGCCTATATCTCCTTGATGCATTCTTCTAATAAACCACCCCTTTCTTCTTGATATCAGAGGAATCTTTGTGTTATTTTCCCAGAACATGATGCTTAATACCCTTCAGCCTTTACAGACAGAAATCTTACATATCAGGGTAAAGAGTTCCAACAAGGTGGAGGATACCACTCTAGAAAAGATGAGCTGAGAAAAGTGAGCACTGAATCCCACTGATAGGTGAGTCAGTTGATGAGGGTGAGAGTATGACTTTCATGAAACAAATATATTTTTTTCCAGGGACAAGGAAAGATTGAAAATAATGCCCAGCCCCCATTGAGATCAGATGGAGCTCTGCCATAGACTTAATGGGTGCAAGATCTTCAGTCTTGCTGTTGATCTGGACCTTGCTTCAGGCAGTTCCTCCTGGTTTCCAACCAAAAGGTTTTGCATGTGATCCATTCCACCAACCTTTTTTTTTGTCATGGCAGACCAGGCCATGTAATATACCGCTTCTTTCCTATGGGGACATCTTCATTATCCTGGCTCAGGTATCTATGAATATTCTACCTTCTATCCTTCCTTCAGCGATTCCCAGTGACTGCTGCCCATTCCCTTCCCATATCTGTCAAAAAATTATCTGAACCAACACTCTAGATGCAGGGCCAGATTGATTCAAACTGAGATAAAGAAGGAAAGAGGCTGAACCTCCAGATAAAACATGGTGCTGCAACACTTGGGCTGGAGTGGTGTGTTACTCTGCATGGTGTTGGAGGGAGTAGATGGGGAGAACAGTGTTAGTCTTTTCCGGAAAATTCATGTCTGATGTATAGAGACATCTCCTACTGATAAAGCAGCTTGTGCAGTGCCAAACAGAATAGAAGCCTCATCAAGGCTGGGATGCTCTCCTTTACCTGCAGCCATCTTGGAGCTGTTCTTTTTCTTTATATAGCCTCACACACCACTGGAAAAAAAAAGATAATCAGGAGGACAATGTCTTCATTTAGAGATTGGTAGTTCCCCCTCCTTTCTGGTAAAGGCCTAGGCTTGTGGCTAGAGGTCAGCTGGGATCCAAGAGCAGCCAAGCAGCTCTTTCAATACATTAAGGGGATGGAGCAGCCATTTTAATAAAAGGGAAAAAGAACTGTTTCCTCTGTAGCTGCAAAAGCTTGTAGTTGACCTGGCAGAGCACTCAACCCTGGGTTTGCATGGGAAATGCTCTCTTTTCCCTTACACGTGTACTCCTTTGTAATACTGCTGGGGGCTGCTATGCTGCTGTCTGAAGTACCTAGCTCTTACTTAAGCACAGCAAGCTCTGTCAACACAGTGAGACAGAACAGGAGACTGGTGGTAAAGCCCTCACCAAAGACAGCTCAGACAATGCAGCCAAACCTGGAGGAAGATAAAGCAGCTAAACCAGAGTCCCATCTCCACGCCCACCAGCATGATCAGAGAAGACTGAGGAATCTTTGGCTCCAAATTCCATTCCCTTTCTGCTCTACTCATGACCTGGAAAATACGAGTGTCTCCCTAAACCAGGCTCCAAAAATATCTTATAAAGAGATGCAGATCAAGGTGAATACCACCTGCTGAAAGAGGAATTGTATTAATTACTTTCATGGCATGATCAGACCTCTGCTGGACTCTCCTTCCATTTGTCCTAAAGGCTGCATAGACACAGATCTGAAAAAAGGGATCATATCCCTAGAGTTAAGTATTTGACAGAGCAGAGAAGTGTATACAGAAACCGAAGGACACAAGGGTTGAAGCTGGTTTTGTAGCTATCATTTTACTAAAATTCAGCTTCAATAAAAAGTTTAAATGAACTGAACTGGGGATGGAGGAAGGAGCATAAAGTCTCAATGTGTATATGAATACATATATAAATATAATGTAAATATAATGTACCTGTTAAAGATACATTGACTGTGCCATCCCAGCATTAGCTGTTCACTCTCTCTTCCATGGAAGTGGGTGGTTCGAAGTAAGCTTCTTGAATCAGTGTGTTAAACCTCAGTATTCATTAGATTCTGTCTTTGCTGAGTCTCTTAGCTGTGGGGAGAGACACCACTGCCTTGTTTCCAAATTCTAGTCAGGAATTCAACTTCCACCCATTTCTTCTTCCTCAGTTTATCTTCTGTGCTTCACTCCCTCTTCAGCTCCTCTTGTATTTCCTTTCTCATCATCTATCCCCAAACTACTGTTTGTGTGCTGAAAAAAAAAATAAATTAAATATTGCCAATTTATGCTTAAGTCTCTTTTCTTTCTCTCTTTTTATAATACACTGAGTCACAGAAAACAGAGCTGGGAGAATCAACCTGCCTCAAGGGAAAATTGCCTTTGCCTAAATGATTAGTCTAACCTGCTATTAAAACCATTCAGAGATTCCACAACTTCCCTAGGCAAACCTATTATCTAAAAATAGACTCCTGTTTATCAAATAGTCTGAAACTATAATCTGTAGTAAAGGATTATATTATGTGCCCTACAGTATCAAGGCTGGGACAAACAAAGAGGCCAGAGTAATTTTCTGCCATCATTCCGGGCTCAGAAGAAGTCCTTCCAGCACAATCTTCTGGGTTTAGACACATCAAGTCTCCTGGCATCTCTGTGTACTGAAATTAAGCTGCTTGAACTGGTTCTGGTAGGCATATGCAAGACCCCATGGTAAACAAAAAAATCAGTATCTTGCTGGCTGAGATTAGAGCTCTGAGTTGTGGCTACTTCCCTCCAAACTCAGAGAGCTACAATCACACACACACCTTCCTTGAAAATTATCTTGGGTTTCAGTTCCAGAGTAGCAAAATATGGGACAAGAAGAGATAGGTTTTCTGGGAGAAGACTGTCTTTGTTGGATGGCTGTGATTCCTTTTACCCCAGCACAGACAATTAAAGACCTTCATATGATTTAGGAGTGAAAATGAACCCTTTTCTCTCCCCAGTATTAAAGTGAACACAGCTTTTCCAAAGGTGAACACTTTCCTAAAGCCTCCCCTCAACATCACACTGCTGGTTGAAAGCTCCAGGGTTCCATGCACCATGGACCTTTGACCCTCAAGGAACTGTTGGGGTTTTTCGTCTAGCATGAAGCAAGTCAAGAGTCAGCCAAGAAAATATATACTCTGGTTTCATGTGCTATGAGGATATCAATCCTCAGATCTAGTATTCTGGCCTCTTCTAAAAGAAGTTATAAAAAGATGCATATTTTCATAGGAAATGCAAATGTCTGTAGTTCCTATGTATATGATCCACACCTTGCTCAGCCCAGGCTTGTGCAGCAGATTTAAAGACCTCAGAAACACCACAACAGTTGGTGCCTGGGTCAAATACTCAACATAGTAAAATGCAGTCAAGCCCTGTCCTGTTCACTGGTGGTAACTCTGGATCTAGAACAGAAAATTTTGAGTACTCAGTGGAGCTGAACTGAGACTGAAGAGGCAACATAAGGTCCCACCTTACTTTCCTACACACTATATTTCTGGTGAAGGTTATGATTTATTTGTTTGCATTACTTTAATCTCCACTGATTGCAGTCCTGTCTGATATTCAGACAGAATCTCTATGTTTATTAAGAATAATGGCCATTGTCCCATGACCCACGCTTTCCTCTTTGACAAAGCCATTTAATGCACTCTCACTGAGGTGCAGGATTTCCTTTGGCTGATCTACTTTATGCTTTTTGGCTATGAAATAAATGTAGGTTTCTAAGATGAAAACGATTGACACTTTCTTTGCAACTACCCAGCCGGGGTCTGTTGCTAGAATCAGTGACAGCGGAACCATTGACCTAGTGGAGTTTTTCCCACCTACTTCAGCAGTGAGCTTGGCTTCCTCTTTCTGTGCATATAGAGTTACTAACCCCAGAGTTCCTTGAATTCATCTTGACTTTCATTGCTCTTAAACAAGCATCCATAAAGTGAAATGAAGTTTCCATCCAGGATTTTCCTTTTCCAAACAAACCAAGATCCAGCAGATAAATACTAATCAAGGTTATCATTCTTATAATGATTATCCATCACTCCAGACCACATCTTTCCATCAGTGTTGTTAAATCTCCAGCCTCCTTTCCCAACAAGGGGGAAGTCAGATGGGAATATTTATGGCAGCTGTTGAGATAAGGCAAAAGGCGTCCAGCTGCGATTCTGAATGGCTTTTTGCAGCTGCACACGGCAGTGCTGAGACAGCCTTGATATGCTGCTTAGTGTTCCCAAATTAGCTCCCAGCAAAGAGTTTAAGCCTCTAAGCTGAATGATGGCAAGTGTCTCAGTGTTCTAACTTTTGCTTATCCTGGGAATTGAGGTAAACATGTCTGTCTGCTTGGACTGTGAAAAATACGATTTGCCATTGAAATGCGTCTGGCCTAATTATCTTGAGGCCAACATTCCTGGTTCCAGAGTGGTGTGATCCTCCTAAGGGTGTGATCTCAGACATATCCCCTTCCCCACGAAAGAGATGCTGAGGATCTGAGCCTCATATATATAACAGTGTAGTGCCCTAGGCCTAATGCTGCTGGAAGAGGTGGTTTGGTATCCAAGAACTTGAATCCCATGAGGAAATATTGTCTGTTTGGCTGATACCCAATGCCAATCAAGTTCACACAGGCTGGGAGGAATCTGGCAAAGCTCATGACTTATGACCCTGAAGAGGAAGACTATTGTCTAGGAAGGGATGCCTAGGAAATGTGCTTTCTTGGGCCAATGATGCATGGTCAAGTTTGATGAATTAATATGATGATGAGGAACTTATTTGGGTCTCTCAGGAATATTTTCACTCTGCAGAATAAGGCAATTGCTTTCCATAATGCTCTAAGCCTGTAAATTCCTTCTGGCCTGAACAATATTTTTGTTATTATTATTTTTAAGCATGTAGACTAAACACAATCCATACATCTCAGAACTGTCCGACAAGCTCTTTGCCTTGAATTGGGAAACAGGGCTCTTTGGATTGTTTATAGACAGATCTGTGCTTTGGCTATCTGACTTTGCAGGACCTCTCTTGGTTTTTGGTGACACAAGGGAGACACTAAGAAGGTCAGAACACTCCCAACTTGCCATGCTTTATTCTTAGCCACTTGAATGAGCACCGTACAGAAACTCAGCTGGGACAGCTAGTCTCTGAGAGGACAAATTCCAGTTTTGCATTAGGTGGCACAAATCCAGTGTCAGTTCACTGAAATAAACAGAGTTATTTTGAATCAGGACCGAAGAGAACATAGCCTAAGGTCAGAATCTGAGTTGAGAAGTCCTCAGAAGCTGCAGAGACTAGATGGTATGTACTTGGAAAGCCAAGGCATATCTGAAGATATTCAGACTTGAGCCATCTGACCTGACACAGCTTGAAAGCTGTTTTAGTTCCCTAGCTCCTATCTGGCAAGAGACTTATAACTTCTATGGCTTATCTGCAAGGACATTGATCACTTCACCGTCTCCAATGACTCTTATAATTACTTTCACAGGGTCACTGGAATCATCTCTTTTTCTTGTTACAGTAGTGGGTCCAGCACAGGACATGTTCAGTGGTGGATAAATAGTGCCTTAGGTGGAGAGGGACTGAATATGGATGAGTGAAGAAATGGAAGTATGGGGGGGGATGTGAAGAGGAATGGTGGGAACAAGAGAGAAATCAGTCCCTTCCACAATGCCTTTAGGCCTATGTATGCATTAGATTAATATAGTTACATACCCACACACAAAACATTATGTTACCTTTGGTTAGAAATCAAACTACAGAACACAGATTTGTTCTCAAAAGCATCAGTTCAAGAACATCTTCTCCAGCACCAATGATTCTGCCCTTCAAGTTTTGCTCTAGGATTCCTGAAATCCTACATCTGTCTCCATCTCCACCACAGTTTTACCAAATGACCTCAGAAGAACATCTTAATCTCCAAGGATCTATTTCCCCATCTGTGATACTTTTTCCCAACTTCCTGAGAAGTTTTCCAGGATGCAGGTTATGCAAGTGTTGTTTCATTTTTTTACTGGTATAGGATGCATACATTCCTGTAACATGCAGCTCTCAGGACTTTGCAGGTGAAACTTGACTACATTCACACTCTATCTGGAAACTTCCAAGTAGGATGAGATTAGGTAAATTCCAAGTTCAGAACTAGATGTCAGAGAAGATTCCTTCTTGTGGTCCATTATACATCTTTCAACACTTCTATGCTTTCCAGGGCTGTTCCTAAACTTCTATGAAAAACTTGTGAGGTGGAAAGCGACGCAGCAAAGATGTCTGAATGACTTGATTTAAAAACCCTTTAAAAACTCCATTACATGTTAGAAACAGACAGAAAAGACTGCAGAAGCTTTTTTAAAAGCTTTTCCTCTCCTTCTCACCATTATCAGAAACTCTTTTTTCTCACATATTAACCCTTTCTGGTCCAGTAGAACCTGGGCTAGAAACTGACAGGGAAGGAAAAAAACAGGTCTTTTCAGTTCAGTGGGGGGCAGACAGGCAGACATAATTTCTCATCAGGTACCTAAAAAAGGAAGTCAGATTCTTTTGAAATAAAATGTTTTGAATGACCAGAAAATACCCTTAAAGTTTTTTTAGACATTAGAAATAATCATTATTAATTGGTAAGGATTATTATTTTTTATTTTAGTTTATTTTTAAGAAATTATGTTGACTCCCTCTTTGCAAAACTAACCAAAAGCCTTCAAGTAAACTCCATTCTTTTTACTGCTGTTCTGGTGAAGTTTGGTTCAGATTACTAAGGTTCCATTGAAAATGTCTATTTTGTTAAATTTTTTTTTTATTGTCTAGGAATATTCTAATGGCTTAATGAAAAGCAGTACTAAAAAAAGACTCGAATGGAACCATACTTCATTTGCAGCAAGATATCAGGTCTTTACATTTGGCCCAGAGGTTCAAAACAAAATGCTTGCAGCTTGATTTCTAGATTCATATCAAACACAGCTGGCACATATATCTGTAGATGTTGTATTTTTGTATGTGAGGCCAACTGTTGTAGGTGTGTTCAAATATTGACATGAATGCCTATTTGAAGTGCGCATCTTAGAAACCTGTCTATATTACTGTACTCAGGCTTAAAAATAATGCCCTGGAGTTTATATAAAAGCAGAAAATTTTTGCCTTCCATGGCATTTAAGAGAGAAAAGTCAAAAAGCATCAAAGAAACTAAAACAGAGGAGTAATTTATGTCTATTTTGGAAGGCCCAACAGGTAAAGAGTGCAGTCCAATCCAGGAATTCAATATCCATTCTATTTCAAAGGTGAAGATAAAGTTCACTCAGCTTTTCTTTAAAATTATTTATTTTAATAAACCCATTCACTCACTGGCCTGTTGGCTTGGCAGCAACTGCTTAATGCTGTCAACTGGAACATCTGAGTTTGGGAATAAACTCAAGTTCCCAGGACCTAAGCTGGCAGAGGGTAAGTGCATTTGGAGATGCTGCATTTGAGTCCCTGGAGGAGGGAGAATGCCTTTAAAGCTCTTCAGGGATATGAGATTCATGGAGTCTTGTTACACGAGTGTCCCTTATGTCTCATTTGTGTGCCTTCCTTGCTGAGCAGAATGGCATGAGTGGATGGGGCCATTAAGGGAAATGAGGGCAAGGAACCAGTTTTTTTCTGGGCAGCAGATATCAGGCTCTAGATGCTAGGCTTTTTATGCCAGAGTATGGGACAGAAAGAATAGTTCTTAAAAGAGGGAAATTAACTAGGGATACAAATAACTCTGGGATGACTGTGAGTGTAGTGTTGGAAACACCTAGCTGAACTATAGGTCCTTTCCTTGTTTTGTGACCACAGGTAGCGGGAAGTTATTCTGGCACAGTGTAACATTGACATTCATGACCCAGATTTTAAGAAATTCAGCATTTGGTACGATACTTTTGTGTTATGTGGTTACCCATCCCTTAGGAACCCAATCAAGACTCACTACCTTGTTATGATGAGGACTCCCTGGAGTCCTTGGGTGGAAATGTGATTGAGTGAAATCACATTGAGCACAGGAGTTATGTGAAACACCACATTCAATTCACCCACGTTGTATTGATCCACTTTTCAAGAAGCTGTGAAATTCTTACTGGGTCCTTCTTATGAATGGGACTTTGGTCCAACCACAAGAAACTCTCTGACAAGAGAGAGTCTCTCGGCATTTTTCTAGTTCATCCAGTTAATTCCATTATTTTTCAACTGCAGGTCAGTTTGGAAGAAGCAAGCAAAGACAGGGATTGTTTCTTTCCAGAAAGACTTCCTGGTCTCTCTTTCAGGAGAGCCATCTGGACTCCAAATTTTCAGTACCACTTTCCTGGGCATCTTACCTATCCCCAGTGCTGTGTTTCTGTGGCAGTGAAAATCTCTGGCATGACTCTCATAATGTTAACACTAAATCCATCAATAGTACTTGGGGTAACCCACACATATTCCTTTCTGATGCTAATTTAGTTTCCTCCCTCGCAGTCCTAAGTATCAAAGCTAATCCTTTGCAGCATTCCTTCAGAGCAGGCCATTCTAAAAATGGGATGGACAGCATTTCTTTCCACCTAGTGCTGATGTTGCAAGTCACTAGTTATCTTTTTTTCCCCTCAGTGGACAAGTAGAGTCTTTAAAAGAGAGGAAAATCCAAATATCCTTTGGTACCAATCATAAAAATTAAAGTCCAGTTGAAAAAAGGTATTTTCCTTTGTATCACATTCAAGGCCTCCCTTTTCCAAGGATCTGGTCTTGCTCTCTCTGTTTCTATGCTTGTAACCACAATTATAGCCTTTGACCTCAGGCTTCTCAGGAGAAATGAAACCAGAAGGAACATCTTGCCTGAAATTCAGTAGCACCGAGGTTGGTGGCTTGGAGCCTTAACGGAATATCTCAAAACCATTTTGGCTATTTAGTGGCAGAGGCTGAGTTTCTGGAGTGGGTGTGAGAAGTAAAACCCTTTCCTATGAAAGCCAGCCTCTGAGGCAGGAATCAGGAGATGGGCTGGATGTTTTGCAGCATTGTGCTGTGGGATTTGGTTGGGCTACCCGGAAGCAATTGGCTTCAAAACTATCCCTATGCTTCTTGCAGAAAGATTTCACCACTAACACTTTGCAGAATTACATCTACTGATTATTGGCTGGTATTTCCTAGCAGAAGTAATTTGTAGTTGTTTTTGCCTCCTTAAAAAATTAACAACCACTGCCTTTCTAAGGGAAGATCACAGTGCTTAACCAATAAAGTATTTTCTTTCCTTCGGGGGAAAAAATTCTTCTTCTACTTCATATAGATTTTACATGCATTGCAACACCCTTTTAACTTTTCCAGGCTTAGATTACAGTGCCTGCAGTCCTGGCGTAAAGCTGATTTACACCCCATAGTAAAGTAAAATACTGTCAGACTAAGAGCTTTGAAGGCCTTGACTTCATTGAGGTTAATGGAGTGCATCCCATTAATGTCAGCTCAAGGATGGCTCAAGGGAAAATGGAATAATGTCAAAACTAAGCAAATTACAGGAAAAGTGACACTTAGTAGTGTTGTAAGGCTTATTCTTGGGACAAATATCAAAACCTGCCCTTTGCCTTATATGCTATGCATTCCTTCAATTTGTTCTGAGATGACTAAGTGACTGGACTAAACTTTTCTATATTCTGCCATAAAAGGAGATTAAGCCCCCTTGTAAATCTTTCTTTCAGATAACCATAGTACTTGCAATTCTGAGTACACTGCGGACTTTAGTCAAGAAAAGACAGACCCAAATAAGAAATCAATTTATTTGATATAACACAAATTCTGCCCATGCTGAGGGACTCAGGTGTCAGGATTTTGTTTAAACTCTCCTGTAGTGAACACTGCATCATTAGCAGTGGATGGTTCTGTTATGGTCAATAAGTTGACTTTCTGAGAAAACTTCTGTCATGGGCACTTCAGCTCCTCACCACATTTAGGATTTGCCTCTTGTGGGTAATACTGTGCTCCTGTCTCCAGATTTTTCACCACCAGGTAGAGTACTTTGACTCAGAATACAGCCTGGCCCCAAAATAGGTATTTATTAATTCTTTGCCTTCTATTATGTGTGCAGCCACATTACACCTGAAGAAATGTCATCACTGGAGAGTAAGAGAAGTCCGGTGAAAATTTCTGTTTGAGATGTTACTGGATAAAGGGAAAGAGGACAGGACTTGAAGATATTGTAACCACAAAACAACAACTTTGAACATGAGCTTTCCATGCAAGTAGTCTGAGTTGCTTCAACTCTCAGGTAATAGGGATGTTACTGCTCTCAGACAAGACATACATATTGTGCCAAGTGCAGATTCTCATGTTTAAAAAGAAGAATGGCTTTCTCCTTGCCTGTGCCATTTCCCATCCCTCATTTCTTCCTCCCCCTGTCCCTACAGCTTTGATGGCACTCTCCAGTGATTCAGTTTCTTCAGCTGTAATATCACTGGCAGCAGAAAGCTGAGAAATGCTTGTTTGGATCAAAACTTCCAAACTTACTAGGCAGTCAAATGTCTAGCGAGACCAGCTGCCCTCTTCCTCAGATACACTAAAGATTGTCCTAAGAAATTATTAGGTCATTCAGATAATTTTCAGTATCATGGTGGGCATCTTTACTTCTTAATTGGGCCTAAAAAAGAGGCTTCATAGACTCTAGGCCTCTATCTCCTTTTGCAGTACATTTTTCCTTTATTATTCCTGGGCAAGTTTGTAAGTGACAAATTCCTTTTCGTACTGTAAGCCAACTGTTTTTAGTGCATCCATGCTGTAGCACCTGCTGTTATCTCTGATGGGTTTTTTTTTGGTCTTCAACAGTGTTGTGAAAACCATGTTACACAGTGAAACTGAAGTCTGTCCCTTGCTACAGCAAGGACACTGAATGGGTGATTGGGGCATTGACAGATCCTGGTCTTTTAGCACTCCACAGGTTACATTCTTTTGATTTACTTTAGTAGGAGTAGCTATGTGAACAAGAAGGTTGTAAAATTAAGTAGTGTAAGGAAGGAGAGCTTCCAACAATTCCCACAAAGCCTCACCAGATGCAGGGTGTCAGATTGCTCTAGATGCATCACAAGAAAGATGATTGTAGTATTATTTTCCAAGAGATTCCTTCTAATTTTCACTTTACAGTGAGCAAGTTCTCTCTTGGATGAGTGATAAACATGTATTTTTGTGCCTACGCTTTTGGATTAATCAGCAACCTTACTTTGACTCACCCTTTTTCTGTTCACTCCTCATTAAATGTTCCAGCAAATGACTTTGCATTCAGTCCCGTGCTTACCCAATCCCACAAGTTTTGGCATTCTCTTATGTGGTGAAAGGGTGAAATCCATTCCAGTCTGAAAACAAGTGAATGTAGAGGACACTTAAGAGGAGTGAATTTAAAATTAACCATATGTCCAAACTGCCCAATCAGAGTGGATAAATCCCAGCAAGAAATTGCTCATGAACAGACAAGGGAAAAGGACTATTCATCTGAATGACTTCACAGATGAACTCACACAATATGTACATTTGAATGCAGAAAATGAAATACTAGTCACTCAGGAAACAACCTGCTATGAATCACTGACAAAGAAATACATTTGCAATAGGGAGTCTCAAATAGCCAAATTCTTGCATGAGGCAGCATGTTTCAGGTTTAAGTCATACATGGGACCAAGGCTTCTGAATGGACCCTTAATGTAAAATGCAAGAAAAACCTTCCATACCTTTAGCTGGTTTATATATTGGGCAAGACACAGGTACTAACTCGTTCCTTTCCCTGATCTGTCTGGTGACTTTTTTTGAATATTGACTGTTTTGCAAAATCGATGTTCTTTTTTCTTCTTTGGGAAAGACTTGGGCAAGGCTCACCAATAAGGCCCAAGCACTGCAAGCAGAATGACTAAAATCCTGTACAAGGCTCTGAACACATGATCTCAGCTAAGTCCCAGAGCTGGCTTGCCAAAGGGACACGAATGAAAACCAACTTAAGTTCCTGCTGGCAGCAAGCTTGGAGGAAAGATGATCTGTTTAAGTCTAGTCTCTTTCCTTGGGCAGTCCCTTGCTCAAAATAAAAACTAAAATAATATCAGAGTGCCAATGTGTTTACTGACAAGCCCTTCATGGTGCAGGCACTTTGCAGTCCAGGACTACCTGCCAGAGAGTCTGGATGGAGGGGGATGGCAGGCTTTTCCAACACCATGTGCTGCTTGCTCACTCCTCTTCTTTAGTCTCTGTACCTCTGCAGTCTATTGCGCTCCAGTAGTAACAGCTCTAAGGACCTGAAAACATCCAGTTCAGTTTTCAACCAAACACATTTCTTCCAAGAAAGCAAAACACGGGGCAATTAAAAACCAATGTCTCCTTTGCACTTCCTCCTTAAGGAAGCAATGTCTCCAGCAGAAGCAACATAGTTCAGCTTCAAAAAGTATGGGATTGAGGCTGGGTCTCATTTCATGTCCATTTCTAAAATCTGATGGCCACTGTGAAGCCCAGAATGCTTTTATTTCTGCACTGGGAGAATGCAATGTTTTTTTCCCATCAGTTTAGAGGACTTTTCTGGGAATGAGAGGGCAGTGGGGTGAAAAGTCACAGCATTAATAGCAAGTTACTCAGGCTTTCTTTGTTAGGGATATGTGATATATTTGCATGTCTACAGAATATTTGCCACACTCTTCCATGAAGCATTGAAGCCAGACTTTCAAATGCTGAGTAAATCTTTATTCCTTTTTCATGCCCAGTTTAATTTATTCCATCAGCACTGGCTACATAAGGACATAAATCTTCCCATGGAACAGTGCAAAACAACCAGCACCCATTTGCTGTTTCTAATGATTGAGCTGCCACTGGCAGGTGGCCAAGAATTAGTGCACTACATCTTTTCCTTAGGTTTCATATAATAAAGTGAATAATTGAAATAATTGATTTGGAAAAAAACAAAACAAAAAACACCCAACAGAACAACACAAACAAACAACAAACACACACACACACACACACAAAAACCCACAACCCCCCCAACAAAAACCAAAAAAACCAAAACCCCAAACAAACAGCTGCACCTGTCTTGCTTACAGCAGAATTTGGAGAGGAGAACCTACTGGTCAGAGACTACAACATCTGCATTTGTAAGAGGCCCTGATTCATGCAGAAACAAAGAGAGGTCCTGAAGTTCATGGGGAAAGCAAACACCTTAAATGTTCAGTCATGTCTCCAGAGTTGCCTAGCCATTTGTCACTAGAGATCTGCAGAGGGACAAGGTGTCTCATGAGGTTTTCAGCTCTGCTGACTGGGGAATGTGACAGAAATCATGAGAAAAGTCAAGAGTCATCCTTTCTAGCTCTGGTCTTCAAACTCTGCATGGTGCTATTGATTTCAGCTACTCTGAACATTTGCTTCAGTAGCAGGTAAGGTTTGAAGAATTAGGCTGTTTGAGGGAAGACATGTCTCTAAATATGTCTTTGTAATAAAAGAACTCTTGAAGTAGTCTGGATTATCTCCTCCCCTCTCCTTTTTCATGTCTTCCTATGAGAACATACCCCAGAGGGAACAAGATCCTACTAGGAATGGATTCCTCATGGTTTTCAGACAGTGGCTGTGGGTAACCAGTAGTTTGAAAGAGAGGAACCCATGGCTAACATGCTGTGAAACTATTCCAGGACCAATGTGAGAGCACATTCAGAAACTCTTCTTCCATGCTGGTTGGCAGACTCAACAAAATGGAGTGAACTCTGCAGTAGACTTGGGTCTTTAATTACTCTGGGTAAGCATGTGGTAGTGAGGGAAAAGGTGGGGAGAGGACATGAAACTCATGCATTGGTTACAGAATGACAGAATTGTCGTGGTTGGAAAAGATCTCTAAGATCAGTGTGTCCAACTGCCAACATCCCCCCACTGTCAGAGCCCACTGCCTTGGAATGGGCATTGTTCTCTGCCACATGAACTGAAGGAGAAACTGGCAGAAGTCCCGTGTTGTTACTGTACCAGAACAGATGGTTAAAGGGAGATGTGATACACTGATGTCTCTGCTAGACAGCAAAAATATATGAATATTCAAAATACTGGGTCTTCTTCCTGATTCTCAGAGGAAACGTGGCCCACACCAGTCCACTCAACACAATCAATCACTTAGATTTAGTGTGTAATCTTCCTACAAGGCAGATTGTCATAAAAGGGATCTTAGCTCTATATACATCTTTTCCAAAACCTTTACAGAAACTTATTTTTAAAATGTATAAATTGTCCTTAGCTGTCACCTCAGGCAGTGATATAGGGCTGACTTAAATGGAAAACTAAAAAATGAGGAGTTGAGACTAATAACCATGACCTTCTATGAGACTGGCAGCTCAACACACTTATCTGTAACTCAAAGACTATTGTGACCACCCATGTGGATGGATTTTAGTTATTGCCTTCTATTTAGGATTTCATACTGGCACTTTTCAGTCACAACAAAAAGATACTTCAGAGGCTGAACCACATTCACCTCTTACAAGCTCTGAAGACCACTTGAACATTGATATGTCCAGGGGTTTAACCCCAACACAACAGCACCTTCTTCTTTCCTGGTTCATTCCCTCTCAAGTTTCCCCTTGAAAGCATTGAGATTTCAGACTATGTCAAGAAAAACAGTAAAGGAAAAATGTGTGGTTTATAAGAACAATTATTTTACACCATCTCTTTTTCAGAAATTACCAGACTGTTAGAACATTAATTAAAAAAAAAAAAAAAATAAACAAAAAACAAACCCACAAAATAAAAAAAAAATCCAGAAAAAAGCCACCTTGTGGCAGACCATGAACATGGGAAGTTTCAGTCCAAAAGATTAAAATTTAACAGAGCTATAAATTCATAAAAAGAAGAACATACACTGGAGAGTATGAAGAATAGTTTAACACCCATATTGTTATTCTCAATGTTAATTACCTAATGCATTAATAAATGGGCAGAGGTGCATTTGGCCAGTACTATTATTCACAGAGGTGCATTTGGCCAGTACTATACTTACTGCCCCTTAGGAATTCACTCTCTCACAGCAGCTGCTGGAAGAAATGCTATCTGCTGGGCAGACACTGCTGTGTTGTTTGGAACTGCAAGAAAGGAGTAAGATTCCATGTAAGGTTCTGAACCCCTTTTCACCCTGTGTTATGCACCATCAATCTTTAAACATGATGTTCCTGGTTACATTCTAGCAAATAAGCAACAGGAGTTTCTGACTGGTAAACTGCCATAAAAGTTCCTTAAAAATATATAAGTAATAAAATTATCAAACCAGTTGTAAAGGTAGTGAACAGAGAAGCTGATTCACTGTAATAAGCTCAAATGAGAGATAATGATCTAAATACCTCCACATTTTAGGAAAATGTGCACCTGGAATCTACCCAGAGCTTTCACAATGGGCTGAACCAGCTCCTTCAGACTCTGGGAAAGTTCAGGCCCACATTCCCATTCTCTGGCTCGGAACCATCTCAGCTTTGATCTTGCGTATATTTCATCAAGTTGCACACCACTGGTTCCCCATTGTGGCTGATTGCATCACTTAAGAAAAGTGCTATGGAAGGTGCATGGAAAATAACCATTTTTGGTCCACACTCACAATGTACACAAAGTAAGAAAAAAGAAAAAAAAGAAAAGAAAGAGAGGGAGAGAAGGAGGAAGTGGCATGTGATATCATGCAAGCCATTTTCACTAAGATGCATTGCTGCAAGGGTGAGATGCTGCCATTGTTAGATTTATTCATTCTCAACCAGAAGTTATGGGCCTGAAGAGGGGATTTCCCAAGGAAATTTTGTGGTTGGTGTTATGCAGGAAGCAAGACTCATAGAGTCTTAATGGTCACTGAGATCTCTAAAGATATTTCATCATGCTTGCAAGATACACTCACAGAAGTTTGACTGAGCAGAGAACTACATGCATCACAGTAGACTGGTAATTCCCACTGGCACCCCGTTTGCTTGAGCAAAATTCACAACTTGGGCTCCTAATTCCTGCCTCAGACTGTAACCAGTTTGGGTCTGTGGTGATGTTTCCAACAGCATATTTGTTTGGGTCTCTTCATGAACTCAGCCTGAATCCTACTGACTTGGAAAAATGAGCCAGAGCAAATGGCCCAGGTTGGCAGTGTTCCATAGGCACAGATATGACACATATTAAAAGGAGTGTGTGCACCTAAAGGGACATGGGTACCATAAGGGATCTTTGAGCAAACTTGTCACTGATCTCCATGTGGACATTGAGCCATTGACCACTACCACAAGGAGTGGCTTTTATTCCCAACTACCAAGCTTAGAGTTTCAAGTTAAGAAAAGTTTTGTGTCAGTGTTTCCAATAGACAGCAGAAGAGGTGGACTCTTCACTAGTGAGCACTGAACAAAAGGAACAGATGTATCTGCCTCACACCTCTGTTCTACAAATGAGGCTGTAAGTTATTACTAATCTTGAAGGATCTTTGTGGAGCAATGCAGGGAAGGGCCACAGAGAGCAGGAGACTTCCTCTTTCTCATTTCATTCATCTTAATCCCATCATAGAGCAATAAGTGAGGGCACTGAGATCCCTCAGTTGTGATTTCAAAGGAAGGTAGCCCTATATCCATAGCAAAGCCCAGCTCTAATGACTCCTTGGTAAAAAAGCAACAGGAGTTTCTGACTGGTAAACAGTCTTAATCACCATTTCCCATTGCTGCAGCCTATTGTGAAGTGATTAAACCCTGTTTACAATGAGAGAGGGAGGGTGTCATGTGGGTGGTATTTGCTTTGACAACCATTCATTTCCCAAAATCTCTGGGACCGAGACAAAGTATTATTCCTTTTTCACTCCCTTGTGCCACAATCTGTTTTGCCTGTCTCCATCAGCCTGTGTCAAAAAGTGACACTGTCTGCAAAGACCCTCAGCTGTCTTCCAGAAGGTGATTGCTGTCTACTGCTAGGACCCCATGGCCTGTGAGGACGTTTTGGAATTTTGGTGAACTGACTCCAAGACCTGTTTACTCAAGTCCACTTAATTTTTTTTGGCTTTGGGCAAAATCTTGTGTTGCTGCTGTCACTCTTCTATTCCCCAATACAAACATTTTGAGTCAGTTTCTTTGTAGAATAAAATGCCAACAAACACTTCAGGTTGGTGGCCTCATGCATGGCAAACATCCAACAACTAACCCATGTCCTGCTAATTTTCCAGGAACCTTCTGTAAATAAAATTAATTGTTACTTATGTGGACTTTATCATCAAGCCAAAAGCATGGGGATGAGAGCCAACTAATTATTAGAAATAAACAGAAGCTGGGTGACTATTAAATCCACTTTACTGTTCTTTGTAATTTTCTGGTTGCTGCAATATTGAATCAAAGGGATTTCACACCTTTCCTAGCTCTGAGTAATATTCCTTGTTGCAGATATCTGAGCGCCATAACTTTTTTCCAAACAGAAAAAAAGATTTAAAAGCACAAAACTGTGGTTTTCTTCTTCAAGTATGAAATGCACCAGTTTGGGTGTGGTAGTATTTGGCACTTTTATAAGGTTTTGGCAGCAGTGGTACTTACCAATGCTAGCAAGCAACTCCATATAACTGACTCTATATGAAGACTCTCCCACTGTGGCACATGGATGTATTCAGAGTAAGAAACCATTCACTGTGCAAGAGAAGTTGTCATACTAGATGTGCTGGGCATACGAAAGACAAAAGGGAGACAAATATGCTATGTTAATCTCACAGAAGGTCAAAGAAGACAGGAATGTGATATGTCTGAAACATGGCTTAAATATCCCAGCTAAGAACTCACAAAATACAGGAAAAGGCATGATCCACATCCTCTGGGATCTCCACCCGACAGCAAGAGCTGAGGATAGTCAGCACATTGAAGGATTTAGCTCAGACTCTCTTCCAGCAAAGTAAAGTGGATTGAATTTGAGGTTTGTAATACGTGTTCTACCACTGCAGGAAAAGCGCTGAAGAAACTGCAGTGCTGTGCTGTTCCAGGTCTTGCAGGGAGCACCTTGTCTGCAGTGTTATAAAACATGATTGTGAATAGGTGCAATATGCAACATCAGGAACAATTAGCTGCAGGGGCAAGATTTAATGGCTTTTTAAAGCTGCCATCACTCAGTCATAGGGAGAGATTTTTTTTTTTTTTTTTTTTTTTAACATAAACCAGTGACAAATTGCTGGTGAGAACAGAGCCAAAGGAATGGTTCTGTTTTAACATCAGGAGTTAATCAACCCAGCATAATCACACACTTTGGTTGTATTTATCTAATATAACTCACTGAGAAAAATTCTTGAGTCAAAATAGCAGGTTTCCAGAGTCAGTCAGGGAGCCTGTTAAATAAATACCATGTTTTGAGGGGAAATATATCAAAAGGAAGTTTCGCGTTTCTCAAGCAAAAGGTCTGAGCCCTGGCATTTTTCTCTCTGCTGTTCAGTTCCACAAACATCTGAAATAAGGCAGTCTGCTTGCTACTGAAAACTCCCAACAAAACCAGAAACTGAGGGAATATCCCAAAAAGAAAAGACTGGGTGATCTGGTGAGGCACTGCACAAAAGCTGCCCCTTGCATGGGCTTCTGATTTCCTTCTCTGGGGAAAATTTCAGTGACAAATTACAGCATTGAGTGGTCATCTTTGCTCCAGCTATGACAAACCAGGGTTATTAAATACTTGTAAAGATATAACAATTTAACTGAGAAAGGTTGTCCTTTATATATGATGCTGGAATGATAAGTTTGTGCAGCCAAACTATTAGTTCTCACCACATCTGCATCTGAGGCAAACAACGAATTTCTGAGGCAACCTTACCAGATACTGAAAGAATTATTGCAGGAGCTATAAGAAACCTGGTGTGATAATTTACACTCTCCCTTAGGCACCTGAGGTAGCATGAATCTCTCATTCCTGCACCAGATGCATATGTCAGCTTCAAGACTCCCAGGTAGAGATACATGACCCCTTTTCAAACAGACACTTTTAAAGATAAATTTATCTTCACAACCTTCTACCAAAAGATTCAAAAAAGAAAAGCTTCTCTGGACATTGTTAATTTAGGAAAGCCATATTTATTCTGTGAGTATTTTTGGTGGTTGGTTGCATACCATGACATAGTTCACTGATGTGGGCTCATCAAGATCAATATTTCATCAGTCCCTATGCTGCCAGTAGCTGAAAGAGCACATTCAAAGACAAAAAAAAAACAACATGTGGCCTCTCTTTTACTCCTTTGGTAAACCTCAGGTTATGATCAACTTCAGAGATAGGATTTGGGAGTCATGGATCTTTAACTTGACCATTCTTATGTTTTTATGTATAATAAGTTCTTGTTGAGGAAGGCAGAGAAGGAAAGCAATTCTGATGGGATTTCTGTTCTTGGGGCTACATTTGAGGAATATTTGAAGCTGAGATGTTTTTACTTAGGTATTAATTGAAAGATTCTCTGAAGAATCTCTCTTTCACCTTGAACCTAGCAATTAAGTAAAATTTTGGACCATTTTTCTCTTATGGTAAGGATTCACATCCAGGATATGTACAAATGCTTTCACAGAGCATTTTGTAGGTGCATTGCAAGTGCAAGCTGAGTGGAAGATTATTTTCAATGGTGGCTTAGATCTTACACAAACCAGAATAACACAGCAAAAGGAATTTTGGAGAGATTAGGAAAGACATATCATGAATAAAGACAAATGGAGTGGGGAAGAGTGCTATCTGGGAGACTGACAAGGATGCCAGAGGGGATGGAAAACAAGAGCACTGTCCAAATCAGGTAACAAAGAGTGTGTGTGACTGATGATTCAAGGACTTTCTAGAAGGCAGCCAAGGTCAGGGAAACTTGGAACAAAGGGACCCAGGGAAGACCCCTCCAAACTGCTGACACTGAGAGAAATCAGTAACTGGAGACACCACTGGGAGCCTTGCCTTGAACCTTGCAGTGAGAATCCGAATGATGTCCAGGTTATATGAAGAGATGGAAGAAAACTGTTCTGAAAGAAGAACTGTGAAAAAGTTTACTTGAAAAAACAAAGGAAAGAAGTAGTTTTGTTAGAGGGGCCTCTTGAAAAGCCTTTTAGAAAGATCTGCAAAGAACTTTTTTCTCTCTTTCTTGAACTCTTACAAAGTGTGTGCTGCCTGGCAAGTTCTCTGCAAAGCATCCGTATCTCTGTATTCTCACAGGTTCTGTGGCTCTGTTCCCCAGCACACAGCTGAGGCAGAGACTAGAGGATGGAGTGTAGAGACTTCGTAATAGGGGCTTATCGCTCAGCCTCAGGTGGGTATTAATCACTCTGCCTGGCCCAGCTTGGTGCCAATAGCAAATAAACACAACACATAGATCTGTGCTCAGAGGAACTGCTGGATTTGACATTAATCCCTTTTGATTTAAAATTCTTCACATGGTGGAGGAGGTGAGTGCATTTTGTCAAAACTAAGAAACACGCTGAAGACTAGAAAAAACATTGGAGCATCTTACAACAGTCAATCTTTATTTTGCCAAAACCTCCAGAGAGCTTGAAGCGTTTTCCTGGGCCCTTTCCCAGCATACTTCTAATCCCATTTCCCCTACTTGGATATTTCTGAGCTAGTGCCCCTTCCTAATGTCTGTGCTTCTGGAGAAAAGACTCTCATAGGTTTTGCACAATTCCTGCACCGACTAACCTGAAGGAACACCTTCATACTTCTTGCAATAATGCCTACACATTAGCTTGGTCATTACACATTTCCTTCAACAGAAAATCAACATTTTCTCCTTCCCTCCTCTCAGTTATCTCAGTAGGTTTATTACTATCAAGGGACTGCAACACATGACTTTTCAACCTCTACTTTATTTTATGCTTGCTGTAATGCTGTTTGAGAGCTCGTTGGACTAGTAAACATCTGAAAGCCAAGGAGGCTTGACCCAGACTAGGTTCATTGCCCTTTTTGGTTAAGATGGAGATCTACATGATGTGCAAAGGGCTACCTAGCAAGAGGTCTTGTGGCTGACACAGCCTCCTCCCTCAGTAAATGCTGGAGAGGGTTAAATACATAATAAACCCAGTGGGGAAGGAGAAGAGAGGGCTGGCCAAGCTGTTTCTTGTGCAGCAGTGCCAAGCTTGTTATTTATAGCATCCTGGACCAGAGGCTGCCATTTTCCCTTTTCTCACTCCCTGTGAGGTGAGAGGCATTTTCACTCTCCCCTGCTCCCTCTCATAATTTTGGCAGCTCTTCTCCTTGAACTTGACCAAACGCAGCCAACCTCAACACAGCTGTTTGATAAACAGAAACAGGGGCAGCAGGCTGGGCTTTGAAGAGGCTTTTGCAGAACATTAACTGAAGGTTTGAATAATGTTGCGCAGTTGGCTGAAGGCTCCTCTTATTTGGAAGGACATCAGGCACAAGCGAGAGTTCGTCAAATAATTAACAAAAATGGAGAGGAGCAAGATGCCAAGACAAACAGGGGCTTTTGAAATGGTGCTCACTTTGTGGCCTCTCTTCTAAACATTCGGTTTTACACACGCACACACACACATACTAAAGGAATCACCTCACACATGTGTGTTTAAGCAAGCTTTGTACCATGGTGAGACCTCAGAGGAAGCTTTTGAGCACTCCAGGCAGAAGAGAAAGCATGACACAGGTGAGACAAATTGACTCCACACAGAAATCTGAGCATTTCACCCATCTTTGTTCTTCAACATTTATATGCTACTACCTGCAAACACCTTGGAATCATGAAAGAAGGTTTACTAGCCTGTTCATACGTAAGTTCCCATCCTCTGGTGTTGTGAGTGAGGCAGAAGTGGAAAATTCTTTCAATGAGATGGCAGAGGGAGGTATTGCCATAGTTTTAAAAGATATTCCTTTACTTACCTGAGCTTTTAGGTTATTAGGACTGCATCAGGATGTAGAAAAGGTTTAAGAGGCAAGGCTGGTGCTATCAAGATGGGTCAATACCCACATTCTGGAGCCTCTGGGACATCTAACTCAGACTTCAGTTCTCATTTGCCAAACAGGCCTTTTTTCTTAGAGCTGGCCTTGAACATCTTGTGGTAAATGAGTTTCAGGCCTGATTATTTAGACATCATCCCTTAAAGGGGAAAAACAAGCTCATGTTAAGACATATTGCCCCCAAAGCTTATGTTAAGCCATATTGCCCCAATCAAATCTTGAGCTTAAATAACCACTTTTGTACATTGCCCAGTCATGTTTTCAGTATCCCAGGAAGTGGCATTTCCCTCTGATACAGGAACTCCACACCAGAAGCATTGGTAGACCTTTTTTTTTTCCTGTCGAGATGAATTTTTTTCACCTAGGGAGGGAGGAATGAAGTAATAAAGGACCATCCTATAACTATATTTTTTCCTCAGCTTCTAGCACAGTCAGGACTCTGAGGTTCCATAAGCAGCTAGAACAATTGCCTTCTGTGAACCTGACAGGGGATTAATTTTGCACAAGGTGTTACTGAAGGCTTGCAAATAGTTCCTGAATTTCAGTGTCAATGAGTGCCTCTGGCAATCGGTTAACAAGAGTGTTAAAGAGAGAAGGCTTGTCTTTCTTCAATGGGCTGACATAGCATGGTCGTTAGCAGTCCCCACTTTCCACCTACACAGCCCTGGCCTGGAGTTCTGTCTCCATCACCTGATCAGCCCATCTGTTTGGAGGCATTTATTTCTGCACTCATGCTGGAGCATGCCAAGTCTGTAGGAACTCTGTCCATGATACAAACATTTCACTTGGGACCCAGGCTCCCCCCCCTGCATCATGCAGGGAAATGCTTCCCATGCTGAGGATATACAGAACATTTTAATGCATAGCAAGACCTGGGATCAAGCTCTGCTTGGACAAGAACTTTGTGGGTAGGCTTCCATTGCTCCAAGCAGTGATATTTAAAGATTGTGATGAGATATTGAAAATGTTTGGGACCCAAGGGGATTCTGGGAGACTTGGTCCAGCACTGTTTTGTCTGGCAGAGGAAATTCAACATCTGTACCAGGTGCCAGGAAAGGGATTTTTGGGTGGCACTTAAAGACAAAGTTATACTTTCCCCCAGGCCTCAGCATTGGGTGTGGACACAGGCTGTGCTGACAGAAGGCAGCTTATACTGGCAGAACAGGTCGTGAAGCCCAGGCCTAACACTGGCAGAAAAGATTCGACTTAGTGCCAGCAACAAAGGTGTTTTTTTGGACACTCATCTCAAAGGAAGGGGATGGGAGACCAGTGTTTTGCTGAGCAGCTCTCAGATCCTAAGCACTTTCAGCACCTCTAGGTATGAACTGGATTTAGTCTGTCAAGTAAAGCACTCCAAAACCCATTAAGTCCTCTCTTTGCAGTCACACTAATAAAGGTCAGCTGGAGGTGCAACCCCACATGAAAGACCAGTCTCAAGAGATAAAAGAAGGGGCTGCTTTTTCAGAGTCATGACAAGCCTGGTAGTGTCATGTTGTTCTGTTGTCCCTGGAACTAGACAGTGGACTACCAAAAATGATATCTAGCTGCTCTCCCTCTTTCCAGGATTTGTCCTGGGAGCAAATTGTCTCATTCACAAGGTCCTTGTCTGTGAATACAAGTGAAATTACTGTGTCATTTCTCTCTTTTATCTCTTCCTAAACTATCACTCACTGTAGACTAATAAATGTTAGTCTATATTCCAGGCATTTGGAAAAAACATAGGTGCAATTCTTTGGGACTGCTTTTCTAAGCAGTTCCCTTCCAAAGCAGGTACCATACTGCAGTGTAGAATTTTTTACAGGATCTCTTTTTTCCCTTATCACAAAGAAAACTAGACTCCAGGAACCCACAGAGGTGTTGATCTGCTTTGTTTGCAGTGGATAAAATAACAATCCTTTGCAAAATTTCTTCCAGGTTGTGCAAGACCTAGAGCAAGATCCAGGCCTAGAGTTGAACCAGAAAGGGTTCCAATGTGGTTCACTGTAGATAAACAAGACAGATGGAAAATTTGACTGAAGAGAAGGAATTAATGCATTAAGACATTGGCTGGATCTCTTATCGCTTCTGAAATGTTCTGACTTTTGAGGCCTTTCAGCAGGAAAAAAAGGTAGATACCCACGGAGTAGACTTCTCTAGAAAGATACATTGGAGAGCTAATAAGACTGGTCAGCTGTGAAGGACAAGTGTAGAAACCCGGACCCATCCAAAAGTCATGAAGTGGGTATGTGCCAATCAGCATTACCAAGAGACCAGTCCAGGTATGATTCTCTGTTTATGTACACAAATAGAAACCAGAGACACAAAACAGTGAAAATGTAACAGAGATTTAGTTCTGTCCCCACGTGTGATCTAGTAGCCGCGAGGGAGAAAGATCTCTAAGCCTTCTGCTGTTGAACAGCTTTGGAGCCAACAGGGTGCACCTTCTGCAAAGTCACAGCCATTGAAAAAGACAGCTGAAATCACACCCACATTTGTGTCCTCTGTGATGGCTTGTTGTCCTGGACAGTTGTCCTGGAGAAAGAGGTGCTAACATGAATTCACCTCCTTCAGGGAGGCTAAAGTATATGGTGGGGTCACACTACCTCCTTCTGTCTCAGTGGTATGACAAGTTGATGTGAAGAGGACAGGCATTAAAATAAAATTTAAACTGATGGAGAATAGGTTTAGACTGGATATTAGGAAGAAGTTCTTCAGTACAAGGATGGTAAGACTCTGGAACAGAATGCTCAGAGAAGTTGTTGATGCCCCCTCCTTGGAGGTATTTAAGGCCAGGTTGGATGAGGCCGTAAGCAACCTTGGCTAGACGAGAGGTGTCCCTGCCAATGGCAGGGAGGTTGGAGTAGATGACACCTAAGGATCTTTCCAACCATTCTATGATTCTGTGGCTCTATGAAAATGATGCTATGTGCATGGAAAACATCCCATTGGTTGGTAAGGGACATGAAGAGCTCGTGGCCAGCACTGTTCCTGGAGCCTCAAGCTCCAGAATAAAATCCTTCCCGTATTTCTTTGCCTCTGTTCAGGGTATCTAAACATGCCAAATGGTAAGGTAACCTGTACAGAACTGGAAGTGCTTGCTGAATGCTGACTCAAGGCTTCAGTCACCTGTTGACAAACACAACTATGATTCCTCCTGTGTGAGATGAAAGGGGCAGAGGGGTTTACATTGTGGCTACTTCTTTGACTGAGTCAGCCAAATAATCTAGCATGACTGTGTCTTCTCTTCTGGATAAGCCTAAACCATACTAATTAACATTTTCTGAATAACCAAGCCCAGCTAGCATCTTCTGTCCCTCATTGACCTTTGCACAAATACTGATTCCAAACATATGCCCAAATCTCATATAGCAAACATGACTAGGCAGTCTCCTGATGTCATCCCTGGTTATGCAGAGCACACCACAGCAATCCATTTCTAACCAGTATGCATATGATCTGTATGGTCTCCTTTTATTGCTAATGATTCTTTAAAATGACCACTTGTAGATGCAACAAAGCAATAAGGAACAGACAGCAAGATACCTGTAGTCCACCTCCTGCCTCAAAGAATCTGATAGATTTGGTTCTTTATAACTGTGATCTCAAAAAAACCCCAAAAATCCCCCCAAACAAACAAACAAAACCCCACCAAAAAACAACACAACAAATGAAACAAAAAATTTCCCCATGTTATGGGCAACTGCTCCAGTCACCCGGAGACATGTGCAGCAATCTATTGAAACTCATGGAGGAGATGATTGAACAAAATGACTCACTTTGGGGCTTTGGCTAGTCTAGCAGAGATAATGTCATGATTCAAACATGACCAGCACTTCTGTCTAGCAGAAAAGCCTGCGGCACTGGAGACAGAAGTGCTGGGTTGCTCTGCTTCTTCTAGTGTTGGCTTCCTTTTGGATTCTGGGCAAGTCTTTCTCCATTTGGAAAGAAAAAGAAAAAGGAAAATAATAGCATGGGTATGGAGAGCTTGGAAATCTTATAAAGGAAAAGAAGCTGAGTGTAACTGCTACACAGCAGTGTCTATGGAACCACTGTGGTATGTTTGCATGGGCCCAAGCCCATGCGCGTGGGCATGGACATAGGCTGACTGCCAGGGGAGAAACTGTGTTCTTTAAATTGGGTCCGAGCTCTTGTCCACGTGAGCCTGCACAAATGGGAATTGTAGATGATGCCTTAGGCTATGGTCCATGCCATCAAGAGTCATTCTAAGTTTAGCCTGTCCTAAACCCAAGCACAGGCATTTTAAGCTTGAGCTGCAGCCAACAGCGTGATGAAGCTACAAGCTATAGGGTGCTTAATTCTGTTCTTAGGCACTTTTTGACCTGTGGTGTAGACTTAACCTTCTTAGAGACTGTTGTGTCAGAATACCTGCAGGAGACTCCCTGGCACTGATGGTATGAAGGAATTGCAAAACAGAAGGGTTGTGTGGAGGGGACGGGAGAGTGGCAGTCCAGCCCTGGCCAGACTGGTGCTTCCTTCAGGTCAGTGTGGAGAACGTGGCTGCTGTGTGTGTGCTGGAGATCCACCAGCTGGGCTGTCAGTGGTCATTCTCAGAGGGATTTGTGCATGGTGTTAGTCACACTGCTGCCCATGGGGCTGCTGACCACAGAAACAGCCGTCCCTAGGCAGGGTCATCCAACTGGCTATGCAGCACAGACAGTTCTTGGAGCAGAGGTTTCCTCAGAGAAGAGCCCTGGCTGGGGGTGTTTATCTGGTTTTCCTCACTCCGGATAAACACTGAACCTGGGTTTCAGGTTTGAGAACTTGTTTCCAAATGAATGAATTCTGTCTTGTGCTTTCCTACAGAAATGACACTGCAAAAGGTACCTCTTTCTCCTTCCTCTTAAATGCCTTTCCAGATTTACACCCTCCCAGCCCTACAGGCAGGCTGCCTACTCATATTTAAAGTCACAGTACACAGTAATCAGAATTACAGCTGTGCACCCACGCACTCATGTCTCCAGGACAAACATGTGCATCAGTAGAGTACAGGAGGCAATGAACATGTTTTTCCTTCCTTTTTTTAAAAAAATATTTCTTTTTCTTTCAGGTGCTATACGATGAAATGGAGATATGTAAGAACCACAGGAAACATTTATTTAAGTACAGGCTAATGCCATGAATGTTATTTGCATTACATAACAACCCAATGAACCACAATATGAATAAGGAAAGGAAAAATTGGTGTTTTCCTGGCCAGTAAATCTCTCTGTTGCTTTCTCAGGTTTCCTATCAATACCAATTTGCATTTCCTTGCAGCCCATTAGATATGTCAATAGGTAGCAGACAGCATCAATGAGGGTTTGGAATTGCATGATGGCTTGTCAGTAGATGCTGATATATTTCTGGGAGGCAGGAGGTGGATGGATGCAGGACCTGAGAAAGGAGGTGTTGGTCTGGCTGATAGGTATTTTCCTTGTTATAGAGCTGGTAACTTAAGCCCATCAAAGTGAAATCAGTTTTTATATCCTGAAAACAATGTTCTCTTTGTTCAGCTGAAGTAGAAAGACAAGCAAGGAGGCAAAAGCAAAATATTCTAGTGCAAATATCCTGCTGGTTATCAGGCAGATAGAGAAAATAAGGCAGAGGATAACCTCTGAAATGGTCAGTGTCCTGGTAATTATCATCATGAGTAACTGGAGTTCATCAGCCTGTATTTACAATTGGATACAGACACCCTATCCAGACTTGGAGTGCTATCTTTCATTAAACTCTCAACCACCTGAGTACCTCAAGTGAAGTGTGATTAAGTGTCCTGCTGACCAGCTGCTCTGTCCATCTGAGAGCAGCTTTTCAGCAGTGGGTAAAATCCCTTCTCTATAATGTCAAGTTGGCAGCCTACCAGGAAGCTGGAGATAATCATTCCTCCTACTCAGTGAGTCACAGACTTCTCACAGCATATATGGATGGGAGGCTCACTTGGTCTTGCTTCTCACCTGAAAGATGCTGCCTCCCTTGTGGTCCAGGAATGTCACCAGCTTATCCAGTCATAAACTGCTACTTTTACTGCCTAGGATTTCTATGAAGGGGTGCCTGGTTGTCTGCTCACACCTTGCTGCAGCTTCACTCAGTGAGCACCTGCAGAGATCTGCAGAGATTCCAAGTGGCTGGTGTCTCTAAAACGAGCATGGAGAAAGGCACCCAAGAGTGGACACCAACTCTGCTATCTCGCAATTTGGAAGGTACCTTCATGGTGGCATATAAAAAAATGGCAAGTGAGTTTCGTCTATACAGAATGGGCACAGAAGGACATAAAAAGTGACCTCTTAAAAAGGTGTAATATGAGCAACAGTCACTTGTTCTCTTCCTACAAAGGCCACCCACAGAGAAACAGGAGTCATAGTTTTCATTAACCAGAGGGCTAGTTTAGTCTTTACTGTTCAAATTGGATGACAATTTCTTCTGCATCCTAAATTACAGAGAGCATGTAGCTTCTGGAGTAACTGGATTTTGACATCCCCACCCTATTTCTCACCCTTTTGCTCTAGGCAAGGATGACAGCAACAAGCACCACCCAATTCTTGCATTAAGGGTTATCCGATACAAGTGATGTCCATGGCTGTGTGAAGGTGGTTTCTCTGGTATGAGAGAAGAGGCCCATTTAGATTCAAGCCAGAATCAACATGACTCATTGGCTAATATATCCTTCACCGCAGGGCTCAGGAGGTCACTGTAGGTTCAAGTCTCACACTGGAACTTGGACTGGTGCTTCAAGCTGTGGAGAAGGGAGGAGAGATGGTGAGCTCCTGGAGGTTCTTCCTACTGGAGGAGAGAGATATTTTAATCTGAGATCCTAGCTGGCAACTCTTCCAAAGGGTAATTAATCACACCAGGGCAAATTCATCCCTGGTGGAGGCACCCTTACTTTCAGTGGGACTGTCATGGGGCTGATTCTGTTGTAATTTTGGAGATAGGATATGTGTTATTTCTTTCCTTTTTTTGTTGTTTGGTTTGGGCTCTTTTTATTTTTGTGGGGTTTTTTTTCTTGGTTTGACCTGGTCTTCTGGCTCATGTCTTCTCTGGCAATCAAGAAGGTTCCAGCAGCCAAAGGTGTGTATGTTTGTATGAGCCCTCTCAGAGTTGCTGCACAGGCTTCTGGTCTGGCTAAATCACTGCTTTGTTGCTTTGTAGACATTTTTCTTTCACCTTTCTGCTAGCACTGGTAGAGTGTGGAAAGGGGTATGGAGTCCATCTGTCTCTCCACTTCCCAGCCATAGAAACCTTATCACAGAAGAAGTGATGGGATAGCCACATCTGTACCCCTTCCCATGCACACCTAGCTCTTTGCTGCTTTTCCATCATCAACTCTGATTTTAATGCTGTTGTCTCTGCAGAGAAATGCATGAAGCTGCAGACCTTGGGGAATTTTTCACCAACAGCTACAGGTTTGGCAGGGGACAAGGGCTGAAGAGGTACACCCTTCTCTTCTGTCATTTCAAAGGTCTTGCTGGATCTTGGTTAAATAGTCTTGCAGAGCAATGACTGCTGAGGAGTACACAGAAAAGACAGAGTTCTTCCTCAGCCAGCTTCTGATGGCTTAAGCTCCTTTTTCTTCATGAAGCAGAAGGGAGTATTCATCTGGACCAGCTCACTTGGCAGTGAAATGCAGCCAACCCTGAGTGAAACCCAGGGCTGTGTACAAGGAAGGGAGGAAAGTCCTCATTTTTAAGCAAAAGGGGTCACAAATTTAAGCAAAGGTGGATGTCAGTGTTGTCTGAGCACAGCTGGGATACCTCTGCTTTGGGAAAGGGATTTCAATGGAGTTCTTTAATTTCAAAAGTTTTGCAGCAACTTGTCTTAGAACATCATCTAAAAATTAGAGAAAAGTGGAAGCTGTCAGAATCTCTCTTTGTTGAAATATGCTGAGGTATGAGACAGTCTTCCTTACAGAGACAACATCTGGGTATAGAGTAACCAGTTAAAAGTATCCATCCCTCAGCTCCTGCTGCTTCTCCCTTCCAAGTGGCCCCTTTTATCTATCCCCTCTAAATTATCCCACTGAGCTGCTTCCATGACCACTTTGAATTTTCTTCCTTACCCTTTTTCAAGCAAACAGGAATTACTCTGTCCATCAGTCACCCACTAATAACCTTGATTCTGTTCACTGATCAAAACTGACAGAGGGTAAAAAGAAGTATTGTGTTTCTACAGTTATTGTGAAAATAGGCAACTAGGGTAGAGGGAAGATAAAACCTCTGCAGGGAAAAGTTACAGCAGGGAGAACACTATATTTAATATGACAAAATCAAGCCAAATAACACTATGCCCCAGAGTGCACATACACAGTCAGTTCTCCTCATCACAGGGCTGATCTTTTCTGAAGCAGTTGCACAGCAGATTTGACTGGCTACTGCTTGGTTGTTTCATTCCTCATTTTCCTCTTAAAAAATCATTGTTGCAGGACCATGGGAACAGAAACAGTTCAAGAGATCAGTTTAAGGGGCTACCACTTTGGGAGAGACCTTGTGCTAACCTGGCTGCCAGTCCATTTCAAAAGACAATGAAGTGGGTCAAAGCCATCAGCTCTGAGGTCATTCAAATAGGGAGGAGTAAAGATGGGTCAAGTAATTTGTTTTCATTGAGTTTGTCAGCACTCCCAGATGATGCCGACCGGATGTTTTTAAAGTCTCTCTTCTAAATCATCAGAACTGAGGCTAGATGCTAAACCCAGGGTGTTAGTGCTGTCTTTGGTCAGACCCAGCTCTCCTGATTGATTCATCACAGGATGGGTAAAGGAGGATCTCCAGCAAGGAGATCTTGTTCTGAAAGAGTTAATATATTTTATGAGGAAAGCTGCCATCCCTCAAGGTCATTTTATCTCTTACTTACATGAATTCTAGGAAAGCAAAGATTCCTTCCAAGTAAGTTGCTGGTTTATCCAAGTGATGCTGTTACAGAAATTGTTGTGTAAGATCCAGGTTTTTCCAGGGTATGGCAAGTGTGTGTGTTGTTTAGATTTAGGCTGTGTGCTGCCAAGCTACTGAGTCCCTCTTTTCTTCCCTTTTTCCTCCTCCCACCCTCTCTCCTCCAAATCACAGCCTAAGAATAATTAATAATAATAATAAATAAACAGATGAAAATGGAAACATTCCCAAAACCTGTTATCACACAAGCAGTCTCAGTCCAGACCATGCTAGTTTTACATCGAGCCTTGGAATTGTCAGTTCTCATTACTTCCCAGTGTTGAGTGCTGGAGGAGAGAATTTCGATCTCTGTTTTCCAGAATCAAACCCTCTGTTTAATGCAGTGGGGAAAGTTGAGATGAAATATAGGTCTCAGGGGACTTTCTCTGTGTGAAAGCTTATTACAGCTGTAACAAAACCTTCTAATCGGAACAGATTGTGTTACATGCATGATATTCTGGTCTTGATCGGTGTGGGGGGGGGTGGGGGAATGAGAAAAAGACAACAAAAAGCTTTAAAACCCATTAAGCGAGAGCTGCATTCATTTCCCGCCTCCTCCTCCTCACTGCTTGCATTGGCTGCTTACACAGAATGTTTTCTCTTCTTCATTTTCTTGGGGTCTTATGAGATCTGTAGGAGTTTTGCTGGGTCAGGTTGTTGAATGACATTGTGCAGCAAAGCAAAATTTACAAACTTGGATTCAACCACAGGAATGGAAAATTGTTTAGTGGTGCTTGAAATATAGAATCCATATTACCATAGCAAGAGAGCCTAATGAGCTATCTAAACGCAATATTCAGTTACAGCTGAAGGCAGGGAAACATTTAAAATGTGTTGTGGTGTCCAATGTAATAATAAAGTATAATAAAATACAGAATAAACACAAAGGCACCATCCCTGTCCAAATAAAAGTGTTTCTGGGTCTATGCTGGTGATGTGAATGGCTTTACTAAAGCAACTGAGAAAAAATGTAGTGCCAGACTCTAACGCAGACATGTAGAAGTTCTTTTTCCGTGGTTTAGATTTAATGAGGTATATTGGCTCTAAAAAAGATGCAGAGAAAATCTGAGGGGAAAAAGATAGCAAAGATTAAGTGCCTTGCTCAAGCTCGGGGATTAAGTCACTATTCCATGCCATGCCCACTGCATTGCACTACTTCAGTTTCCTGTTGCTTGTGATGCTTTTGGGTGTCTTACCATGCCAGGGGTGCTCTTCAGCCCAGTGGTCCACATATCGGAAATAACATCTCTTCAGATAGGAGAGTGGGGAAAGGGATTGCATCATGCAGGGGCTCATTTTAAAACTTGGAGAAAAGGCTTGTGAGACAGACCTTACCTTTGGGTTCTGTATACCTCCCTGCCCATGATTTGCAGGATGAGGCCGGGCATACTTTACTTGCTAGTGGTGAAGTAACTACCCAGTAATAACAACCCAAGCTGCTGGTAATTTTGAACACCATGAGGACACTGGGTGAAAAGGACTAGATCACGAATGTACCTTTCAAATTTACTATGTCAATGGCTCAGTGAATCATTTCAACTGATGACAAAGACATCTGAGAGAAAGATGTCTTCATATATGAGCCAGTGTTTTATTTCTAGAAACCAGTCAGTTTCTGTCCTCAAGTGAAGCTTGCCCAAAGGGAATAAAACCCTTTTGGAAAGGGATGACACTCGATTCTTGTGCCCAAACTTATCAAATAAGAAATAAGTTATGACTCTCAATACCCCTGGAGTAAGAGTCTTCACGCCTCTCTTTCTTGTCTTAATGTGATTTTCATCTGAGACTCCTGGATGAGTCACAGTTCCACCTCCTTAGTATTTCTTTGTTTAGACATTTACTTGTGAAAAAACATGCAGCAGTATGCAACACCAGTGATAAATCCTGCTGGTAGGTGAACAGAAATGAAAAGATGCTTCCTGCCTGTGAAGATTTGGATTCCCACCTGAGTCTACTCTTTTGTCTATTGTAAGCTCTTCTGAGAATGGGTCATCTCTAGTTTCACATAAGTCTATTAGTTGGCATGAATTTGAGGAAAGATTAGGAAGCTCCCCCTCTGAGGGCTACTGGGACACTACTAAAATAAAAGCAGCAAGTGCTCTGGTGTTCAGAAGCAATCCTGCAATGATGGTGATCCAGGGAACAGATCAAAAATCATCTGATCCTCCCTGCTATTCATGTGAAACTCTGTCTGCATGCTGGGGCTTGGAGGAAACAATCTTGCTTTCCTTCTGCTCTCTCATGGAGACCTCCCCCTTTTGTCTCCAGTCCGTCGCCCTCAGAAACACAGGGTAGGGCTAGTAAAATTATAAATCTGCCTTTTCAAGCTGCTCCATGCTGTGAAATGAAACACAGATAATGAATGTTTCTAGACCAGTCAGAGCACTCTCCAGGGTATATTTTTATCTTCTCAGTGCCAGAGATTAACTGTACATTTGTCTTAATGGTAACACCCTTTGGTGTTAATGGAAGCTATGTGTGTAAATCCCTGACCATCCAAATGAGAATACACTTTGAATGATCACAATAAATCAAAGTAAATGGAAGACCCCTGCGGGCCAAATTCATCCCAAGAGCAACTCCTGAGGCTTTTTGGAAGCTTATGTCAAGCAGGCACTCTACTACAGCAAGAACAAACACAGCAGATCATGTCACCTGCTTTATGATTTCAAATTGCCATGATGATGATACTTCCAATTATAATAAACTAACTTGCTCTTGAAAAATTACATAAGCAGATAAAACATCACTGGGTTTGGTCATTTTGGGATGTCTATGTATTACTTTAAGAAATGGACTCTGTTTGTTTTAACTTTTTTTTTCTCTTCTTTTTTTTTCCTTTTTTTTTTTTTTTTTATATAGAAGGTTTATCTGTTGACATGTTTATCATTTACAAATGCATGTTCTTTCTGGTCTACTTTCCTCTCAAAAAATAGAAAACAGGCAAAATTACAACAATGAAGGTACCAAAAGAGTGATGCCCTGACTGGAGAATGGGAAATATATTTATTTTCACCTACTTAGATATCTTTGGACTGGTGAAATTTTGCAAAAATATGACCATTTAAAACACAAAACCTATTAAATTCTCAGCAACAGCTCCAATTCTCTTTTCCAAGAAACACAATCAAGAGACACAAAAGAATAAAGACACATAGTGTTCCTGAGTCTGTAAAGTCGAAACAAATATCATACAGTATGATATATTATATAAAGTCTTTGTGCTTCATTGCGGCACTGTGACGAACCACGGTCCTTTCCTAATTTGGAGATTATTTCTGGTTTAGGTAAGGGACAGTATAACAAAGGATACTGATGAAAACAGGGATAAGCATAAGGCAAGAAAGAAGTTTCTTCTTCCAAAATAGTCTGCAACTGTCCATATGTAGAAATTACCTAGAATTATATTTCAGACTTCATCAGCAACTCTGAGTTTCTTGAAAAATACATGAATTCCTATTACTCACAGTTCCCAACCAGAACTGTTTGAGCAGAAAAATGAAAACTGAGACGTTAAATTGGTTTGCTTATTTTTATTGTGAAATAAAACAAAATGCAGAAAGTGAGACAGAGATCATTGTCAGGCTGTTTTAATGAGCCAAGTGTTTCTGGGTAAGTCTCAGCTGGGACAATTTATTAGTATATTAGTAGTATGCAGAAGGTAAAAAAGAAGTAATGTTATTTTCTGTTGGTGTAATCCGCTACACAGATTCTCATTTCCTCTCTGGATATTGATTAGAGATGTGCAGGCTGATGAAGGTGAAACACACAGCACTCACAATGAAACGTTCACTTCTCTTGTATGCATGCTTTTTTTCAAAGCCTTTTCTTTTGGTGGATGGGAAGAGGGCTTGGAAATAATTTTTTCCAGTTTCACATCTCGTTTTCTGTTCAGCTGTCCTCCAGTGTAATTCTAAAATGAATTTTTGTGTTATTACTGCTCGTCAGAAAGATTGTGGCCATTTTCCACCCCTGGGCCTTCTCCATCCTTGTTTTTCTCAAGAACATTTATGAGCTTTGGGCAATTAAATGCCTTCTGTTTTATGTAGGAACATTTTATGCATTTCCATGTTTACCTAGGCAACCCGCAGCTACCAAGCAGTCCCTGACTGCCCAATTCCTGGAGGAATACAAAGTTGCAGTCATGAGTAAGCAGAAACTCCTTTGCAGTTTTGAACAATACTCCTTGGGTTACACTACTGTAGAAGTGGACCAAGCCATTGGAGTTTTAAAGTTTTTGAGTGTTTCCATCCTCTTTCACCACTCCCTGGGTGCAATCAAGACTGAAAGTCAAAGAGGCAACAGCCAATAGGAACAGTTCTTGGCCCAAGTGACAATGAGGGAGCGCTGAATTTGTTGTGAGATTAACTAAATTCCCAACCTGTTTCTGCAGTGGTGAGAGGAAATCAGCTGCGAATTTGATGGGGACCTGCATCTAAACAGAAAAAGGCTGCGCTAAAAGTATGGCCAGGCAAGCATTGTTAGTGTCCCTCCATTGACTCCTGTGATACTGAACTTAAAAATGGACTCATAAAACTTTTTTTCTGAAAGATGTGAGAGTCTGGGGACAAAGCTGAGGGAGTGAACAAATGGTGCTTTTATTGTCTCTGAGGAGGAAAGCAAGCAGCTAAAGAGCAACACTTCCATCCTGCCCTCCCCCTTCTAGTTGGCAGCCCCACCTGTTATAAGCCAGGAGTAATCAGAGAGACGAATGGCACAAGAGGTATTTTTACAGGATGAACCCACCGGGTCAGCTGGAGGCCTGCTGTAACCCAATATCGAATTGTGGCTGCAGACAGGCACAATGCAAGGCTTGGGGGAGAAGGGTGGTGAAGGATGGGTGGAGGGAAAGCAGGGCAGTCCCGAAGGAGGCAGAACTCCACTTAGGAGACTTCTGTTTCCCTTTGGTGCCCCTGAAAAATGAATGGTGGGGATTGTTGATGAAATGTGTGAGCCAGGGCTTGTTTCAGGGGAAGGATAAGGGAAAATGGTGGGGCAGGGACAGGGGAAATTAGAACACCACCCTGAGGAACAAAGAGCACATGTGTACATAGGCACTGGGTGCCCAGTTCACAGGGGAAGGGGGTCACACAGAGGTATCTATTTCGTTCATCCACCTGCTTCTCTCTTCCTGTTGTGCACAGTAAACAGAAACCTGTACAGCTTCAGACTTCCCCCACCCCTCCTGGTACTGCCAGTACTGGACCAGCCCGTTTCTTCCAGGGAAGCCTGCTGTCTGGCCGTGACAGAGGTCCCCTATGCCTCTCATGCTGCATCAGAGACTTGCTGCTGATGGGGCTGCCTGGGGGAGAAACACCTGCAAGGAGCCACAGCTGTGGTGCGAGCTGTTCTCCTAATGCTCTGTTTAGGATTACAGCACTCCAGAGCATCACATTACCCCAGTGGCTGCACTGAAACCTGGTATTAACCCATATTAGTGAGGATCAGATGAAGCATGTTGGGAGGTGGAAGACTGTTATTATTGTTTCTAAAACTGCTAGGACTGGTCGTTCATTAATCCTGGCATTGACCAGAGGAGCTTCTTTGTCCATCCACATCACTGTCCACTCACCCTGACTTCTCTTCTATGAACACCTCTAAATACAGGCACTTGGTTTCATGATGGGGTTACTTGCTTATTTTGATTTTTGATGTGCTCAAGTTAGTAACTTTCAAAGCAAATGTCTGGATGTTGTGGAATTTCTTTAGATTGCATTGCAACAGTGCAAAGTCTTCCAATACTGGGAGGACAGCTACAGTATGGTGGGCAGCCACCTCTTGTCCATGCCCACCATGGAATATCCCAAGGTTAGAAACAGGGAAAGAAGGTCTAAACAGGAAGAACAATGAAACCTTGTGACAGATTTGCTCAAGGAGGTCATGGAGTCTTCAAGTAATGTTAAAAATATCTGTTGGGTAGATTTGATTTTGTCTTTGAGTAGTAATATTCCACATGCCCTTCAAGATCCCTTCCAACCTGTTTTTTTGTTTTGATGCAACCATTGCAAGAGTAAGGTGGAATCACTTTTCTCACCTGAATATTTTTGGTAGGATACTGTTTTTGCTTTCCTTACCTACACCTCCTCTTTTTTACTGAGTGTTGCTGAGGCTGATTTATCTGAAGAGTATAAGCATTCCTGGGGCTTATAGATGGCACGTAGAGCAGTGTGTTTGGTTGTCCCTGAAGGGCCACATAGTATCACCCGGGTGTTTTTCCAAGAGCCATTCCACATATGTATAATTGACCCTTGATTTCAGATGGTGCTTCTTGAGCCCAAGGGGATGTAAACATCAGTAGGAACAACCACTGCTAACTACAGCTATTGTTAAATATCACCTGAATGCCTTTGTAACACCTTGGAGTGGAGATGAAAAAGGAAGTGAAAAATGTATTTGAAATAAAGTCTTCAGAGGCTGCAAGTCCCAACCATGTTTGTTGATTTTACATATTCAGAATAATCTTAAAATGTCATTAATATCAGCTGTGCTACAAAATTTGGAAAGGTACCTATGCTTGACAAGAGAGGTGTGGACTAGAACAATGGGAGCAGAGATGAGACATGAGGTCTTGTGTTGTATGCAGTGATGAAACTACCTAGAAGTCTTGCACATCAGCTACTGACTCCTGCATGGTGTATCTTTGTGTAGGGGAGAGAATATATCTGCCATTTAGAATGTCAACCTTGTGCAGAGAAATCTACAGATCATCCAGATTTGTAAAGCCAGAAGAGGAAATCTGTTTTCACCTCCTGTACAAACAGAGGCCATCAAGTTTTAGCTTATTACTTCTCTACAGAGCCTGAATATTTTTCTCTGAAAAAAGCAGCCTAAAGATGGGAAATTAAGTGGTCTTGTGGTCCTTTATTCTGCTTAAGCTGATGAACCCCAGTTCCCTTTCTCTGCTCCCCTATTGTGGTCCCACACCATCCTGGTGGGAAAGCATGTACTGCAGAGGTTAGTCTATCCTCAGAAGTCTTATTGGCACCTCAAAATCAAAGTAGTGTAAGACTGAAAATCCATCTTATCTCATACACACCATGCTGCTGGTCTCAAATGGCAAACACAGCAGACAGCTTTGCCATCAGTCAACTTGGGATCATATTTAGTGAGTCACAGTAATGGACTGTCAGAGCCTGGCACCCTCTGGAATTGCTGGAGAAAGGTAGATGCTGTCTGTATGTTAGGGCCTCTATTGTGGACAGTCTGGGTATAGCTCTTAGTCTTTATTCCTCTGTGGGTCTCCTGAGCCACAAGCAGGTCTCCTGCTGATTCTGTGTTTTTAGCATTATTGCTTTCTCTTCCTTTCTGAGCTCTGACACCCAAATTTATTGATGTTCATTTGAATTCTCATCGAATAAAAAAAAGGGAAGAGAAAATCCTGCCTTCAACATATACATGTTTTTCTGAGGGCCCCAGGATTACACTGTTGTATGTACAAGCTGAAGGCAAGACTCTGCCAAACTGATTTATCTCTTCAGTGTGTTATCACTCTCTGGACAACATGACTCCATATGGGGCAGAACTAGTAGGCTCCTGGTAGAGTCACAGTGCAGCTTCTCAAAGGTCATTCTGTCTGGGAAACTCCAGGTATATCTGAGAAACCCTGGAATTAAACAGGTGACTCCAGGAAAATCCAAGAGGTGAGAGAACTCTGTTGGGGCTGTCCAGGTGTGTTCTTCTAACCTAGGTTTGGGTATATGCAAGAATTCATCCCTACCTCTCTTCTCTGCAGATCTAGGTGTATGAGTACAATGAGTATTCTGGGGGAAAGGAAGAACCAACAGAAGAGGTTTAGAGGTTTAAACATTAGTAGGAAGTACTTTTCTCTCAGAAAACATCAGACACAATAGGGTGTTATGCTGTCCTGCCTGTGGATCTTGATATGTTTGTGGGAACTGAAAGTATTTCCATGGAAGGAGAGGAGGTCCAGTGGAGAGCACTGAAGGAGCTTTTCTGATGAGACACGACTGCAGGTCCAGTTGTTTTGGGTCATTTAGGATCACTTGGCATTTTCTGCAAGAAGAAGAGATGACCATCAGTTACTTTGTTTCTGCTTTAAGTTTCTTCTTTTACCATCAGTCGAAGGCACATACCTTTTCTCCTTCCTTTCCTGAGGTTTTACAAACATTGTGCTGTGAAACATCTACTTCCATACCTCCCTGCATTTCATCAGGGAGCAAATATCTCCCTGCTATGCTTCTTGGCTGGATTTGCTCAGAACTAAAGGTGCTGACACATTGTTTCATACCAAGCAATACTAGCAAACCAAAGAAAAAGGACGTTCTGCAAAAGCACAGAAAATAAAATTATACAGAAATAGTGATCATCAGCTAAACATTAAAAATAATCAAAGTAAAGTCACCTAGTTCTTTTAATTGGGACATTACAATCAAGTAAGTTGCCTGACTGTCATTACAGCATAGAAAATCCAACATCTGTATAAGTGATGAAATTTCATAACCTCCCCTGTATAACCTTGCTTGGGTTTGACACTTATGACTTATGGAAGGTTTAGAGGTCAGCCCTGAAGCGTGAGTATTGTTTCAATCATGCTGCTCCCTCTCATGAATTACGTTAGCAAGGGCTTGGTCACAGTTATCTGTGCAACAAAGAAATATTGTAGTAGAAGTTGTAGCACGGTATGGTAGTTACTGTGGTGATGTAGTTAAAATGCCTGGGAGAGAGATTTTCATTGTTGAAAAGTCTACATAATAAAGTTTAATGTAGTCCATGGGACAATTTTTTCTCAGGATTTATGACTGGAGCCTGGTGAGTGATACATATTTTGGCCTGGTCACCAAAATGGAAAATCAGAAGGGAAAAAAAGGCTCAAGAAAAGTGGCTATCTTCTGAGGTTTTGGGAGGAGAAGATTGATTTTGGATCTGACTGATGTGTTTCATTGGGCTGAAACTGAAATTATTTTTTCACTTATTAGTTACTCAGATCTTTAAGAAAAGTTTTTTGTGTTTGCTTTGGTTTGGTTTGGTTTTGTTGTTGTTGCTTTTAGATGCAATGCCTATTTTTGATTATGAAGTGCCATTTCAGAACTTTTCTAAAAGTTTTGTTTTGAAAATGTGTGAGAGATTTTGAAAGATGTAACACTGATATGTTCCTTGGCCAACAACATTCACCACATTCTGCCCAGTTTGGTGATTTCTTTTAGTCCTACCCTAACACAAGCATCTGGCACATTTACTATTACTATTATTAATAAAAATAACAATAATATCATCACCCAGCTGTGCTTAGAAGGCCTGGGCACCGGTCCCAGATCTGCTATGACAAATCTTTTCAACTCTCTGGGCTTCTGTTTTACCTCCCACACTTTGGCTCTCTTATCTAGTTAGATTTAAAGTCATAGGGTCAGACACTCATATACTGAGCCTCTTAGATACACATTGATGCTTGGATTACTGATACTGCTGCAGTAGATTTTCTGCTTCATCCTGCCCCATCTACCAGCTTATAAGAGATTTTGGAAGTCTCTCAGCCTCCTAAAACAGCTACCATGCAAGACAGAGGGGAAACTGAGAGTGAAATCTAGTAGGAAAGGCTTTTGTTTTCATTCTGTAAAAGAGATTGAGTTGTTAGTTGGTGGAGTAGGCAAAACCAAACTGTGACTATAAGCACTGCAGCCACACTTTAATCAGGTGTAATTAATTCCTACATGAAACAACATAGTATGCACCCAATATACTGTTTGCATGCAAGACCAGCAAGGATCTGAGGATGCATGTTTTGAGAGGCTTGTTACATGAAAAGCCTATTATTTGGTGAAAGAAGGCACCTGTTCTCCCTGTGTCTATCTCTATGATTCTGGCTAGGGACTAGGTTGGGGTGTCAGATATGTGGGAGAAGGAACCAGAAGCAAACAAGGCAAAGAGCATTAGAGACAGTCTGAAAACCAGCCTTTGCAGGATGCAGAGATGCTGGTAGAGAACCAACATATCTCAGATGCAAAATGGTGTGGAGAAAGTCTCAGAAAGGACTCAAAGAACCCATCTCATTTTGTGTAATGTCCTTCTGCATCTGGGCCACCAGGTTTTTATGTACACCAGGTTTTTATGTAAAGCCATTAGGGTGAAATCATCAAAAATACCCGACTGCCGGATTTCCTCCTTCCTTACTATTTCAGTGCTTGGCATCATGTTAGCAGGAGAGGTTTGGACCTTCTGCATAACATGCTCTCGAGCAGGATGCTTAGACAAGAACCTGCAAGAAGGACATGCAGGGGAGAAGTCTGAATCTCAGAGGTGGGCTAACCTGCCTCGTGTTTCAGCTCTTTTTTTTCTGACTGTGCTTCTCAGAAAGTAGGCTTTAAATAGTGTTTTTAGATGTCAAACTACATGGAGAGTCCATTTTGGTGGGTTCTGTGACTTATCCCAGCTTCCTGGAGCAACAGCTTCTGAATCCTGCTTCCCAAGTTGCCTTGGAAGTGCTGGGCTCTTAAAATGAACAGGCCTCATTTACCCATCTTCAGCAGGAGCTTTGCGGGGAAAGATGAAAGGGGCTACCTCTCCAGAAAGGTTGCTGTCCAACAGGCTGGGAACAATGGAAGCAGGTTCACTGTGGTGTGAACAAAGGCCTCCAGGCACACAAGAGAGCATCTGCTCAGCAGCTGATGGCAGTGCACCTGCTCCTCTCCCTGTGCAGCAGCTCTCTGCAGACCCAAGACCTGGTTACCCACGCATCCCTGTGTGACGCTGCAGAATGCTAGTCCCAGCACATGGGAGAAACACTTTGCAGGAAGAAGAGCAGCTGCTGGGAGCTCTGTTGGCAGCGATGTGGCAGCTGAGTCAGAATCTGGTCCTAGCACAGGGCTATGTTTTCAGATTTCAGATGTCTGTCCTGATGAAGACATTTTAGCTAAGCCCTGGTTAAAGCTTCTGCATCCATACTGAAGCCCAGGCCTAAATTCTACTATATCAGGGGGTGATTGTTCCTTAATTATTGCAATATTTCTTCTGGGACTGGTCACCAGGGCTGGCATCAAAAGGGTGATTTTGAGTTGAAGAAAACTTTTGTGGGTTTTGTGCTAAGAGTGACTGAAACTTGCTACCAGTTCATTTCAGCTACATCCACCGAACCGTAACTCACTACTGCACACAAGTTCAGCAGGAACATTCCCAAAGCCCGCGCAGAAGAAATTTACGGTTGCTCAAAGCTCTGTTACTGGCGGCCACAACTGTGTGCACTCCACATGTCTTTGTAATCACTTAATGACTCATTTCCTTAATCTCTCATTTCCTATAGCCTTATTACAAGCAATTCAGAAACCCAGATCCATAGCTGTTCCCTGGCTGTAGTCAGGAAGCACTGAACTGACTCTGCATCTGGTTGGTTGGCTGAAGTACCCCCTGTGTTCCCCCCTGAAACTTTCCACTGGACCCTGTCTTTTGCTGCAGTGACACCTACTGATGAGGTAAGAGCGCGTTAACTACAAGTTCCCTTGTTGCCAAACCCAGCCAGCAACCACTCCCTGGCTTTAACCAGATGTTTTTGCTCTTCTGGAGCAAATTTCACACAGCATTGGGAGAAGTTTTGCACAGTCTTGACTGTAATGCATCAGTGACCAGTGAACCTGAACATAGATCACTGCTGCAGGAGGAAATGTCTCTTCATGTCCAGGCTTCCCCAGTCTCGTCAACCAAGTCATCAACGAACGGATGGCCTTGGGAAGAAAACTTTGCAAGGCTATGTTCCCTGAGGCACTGTGTGGCATTGACTTGGGAAGCAGCAGAACTGACAGCCTGCCTTTGCTTTTCTCTGCATGTTTTTTTTCTTTTTTTCTGAAGAACTAACTACTACCAGGAAGCCGTACCCTTGATACCTCCTCATAACACCCTGTGGTGCCTAGAAGATGAGGAGTGAAGACCTGAGCCCCATTGATAGGTTCATCCAGGCCAACGATTTCTCTTCTAGTGAAAAATATTTTCCCTAAACAATTATTTGGAAAATTTCAGCTTCAGCTAAAACAATACAAAACAATGACCTGCAGCACCTCAAGAAGAAGTGGAATGGGGTCAGTACTCCAGCAGATCAAGCGGAGAGTCAAGGAAAGGAAGAAGAAAATAAGTAGACTTTCTCACTGCAGACCTTGGCCTTAACCCAAGGGTTAACCCATAAGGGTTATCTGTTCTACAGGACACCTAAATGTTGATTCCCAAGGCACAGAGCGTGATAAAGGAATGAGGACAGGATAAGAAAGGAGAAGAATTATCAATACATTCCTCAGCCTCACCCATGCTATCAGCCTTTCACTGCAGGCTGACATCTTAAAACTGAAGCCAGTAAGCCAGGGCTAATTGATAAGCATTTTGAAACAGTGCTGTAAATCCATGATCTGTGAAAGAAAGTACTATAGTAATTGCACGGAGGCTTTGGGACATAACTGCTCTTCACAAGAAAAGGGTAGTGGAGAAGCTCTGTCTCACACCAGAAAACCTGGCTACATTTTTAGCTATTGCTTGATAGGATCCAAGTGCCTGAACATTAATTCCCTTAGTCATTTCAAGGCAGCAGCAATGAATCTTCACCATCCATCTTTCACTTCACTGTCGCCACACCACAAGTGGGGCAAATACATTAAGAATCAAAATGACTTACCCAGTGTACCAAGGAGCTTGCTGAAATGCAGCAAAGTACAGTAGAATATGCTTAGAGCCAACATTAGGCTTTCTCCAACAGGCCTTCTTATTAGAAAGGACCACAGTTAATATTAGCTACTGGCTGCAGTATGTCAGGTACTATATGCAGCACCACCTCCTTCCAGATGGTTTCTGCACACCGTTGCTACCCATTTTTCATTTAAATTCACTCTTCTGGACATAAATTGGAATTCTCATTGTTTTGTTATTCTGACTTCTTCTTTAGGACCTCCAGAAAAGAGGTCCTATTTGAAGACTTTAGCCCTTCTGAGGATGTGAAGTGCCACTAAAATAGGGAAATTGTGGGTGGAAATCCTTTCATATTGGATGAAGCTCCACACTATTTGGCTTGGGCTCAGAAGTTTGAAAAAGTATACAGCTTTTCAGAAAATTCTGTTGTGATTGATGGAGGCATAAGCAAGGGGCACTGAACCACAGAGACCACAAACATAAACAGCAAGACCTTTCACAGATACCAGGTTTGTCCCAAGTAAATGAGATGCAGGACTTCAGAGGAAGGGAGAGATGTCCTCAGGGTAGTGCACAGACAGACAGCAGAATGGCTTTCTAGTGTCTAATTTGTTAGAATAATGAACAAGATAGATCACATAACGTGAAAACCTAATCTAACTCCACCCTGTACACAGCCTGACGTGGCTCTAGAAAGAGCTCCAGTGTTGCTAGCAGAGAAACTGCACTGCTTGTGCTAAGATCTTGCCGTCCCTCAGCGCAGGAAGCCGTGGCATCGCAATAGATTATCTGTGATTCCCACTTTTTGCAAGCACAAGAGGTCAGTGCCACAGCGCCTGAAGGGAATGTGACTTTTCAGCTGTCTCGCTCTCCTCAGTACACTTTGACCTTTGTGCAATCTAATATCAAAGAACCAATTATTCTCAACACTCATATATTTTTCTCCACAGACTCAATGACACATGGTTGCCATGGGCAAGACATCATGCTAATCAAAGCAATAATTCAAAGGAAGGCGGGGGGTTGTCATGACTGGGGGCTTTGGGTTCTATTTCTGCCTCTCAGATATGAATACGGACTCTGTCACACCTGTTCCTTCCTTGTCTCTTCCCCAAATCTTTGCCCTGGTCTTGTCCTGATGTGAGCTATATACAGAAATCAAAGGAGATACACCAGTGTACACCAGTACCTCTTGCCATACTCAAGTTTCCCTATCACCTGCGGGGTACTGTTGTCCAGTGCTTACTTTTATTTTCATTTCTCAGCATGCAGAATTAGCTCACCTCCATCCTTGTGGCTGCAGCAACTGGAACCACTAGAAAAGTAACACCTGTGAAGGATCATTGCTTTGGTGGAGCCGGGGAGAAAAGACAAGGCTGTAATCCCACATGACAGACCCATCTAAGTGTCCCACCACTCACTCAGTGTCCGCAGCCTTGTTTGACCTCATCTGTCACCACCACATACTGTGAGCATTCAGTATCAGAATTAATGAAAGACTAGAGGCCCATCCTAGAAAGGATCTTGCCTCCAGCAGCTGGCATAAGGAACTGCCTATAATTTTTCTACCCATAAAAAGTGGCTAATGTGCAAGAAAAAGCATTAAATGTCACAAAGTACTGAGAACCTGATTGACTGGACCACCAAAACCCTGAAGGTAAGGAACAAATACATTTCCCAGTTGCACTGAATATTTGCCCCTCTCTGAGGTGTAACTATATCTGTATCTACATCTATATCTATCTACACCTACACCTACACCTACACCTACATCTACATCTACATCTCTACATCTCTACATCTCTATATCTATATCTGTATCATCTATTTCTATATCTATAACTATATCTATATCCTACGTTACATCTGAGTCCAAATGGCTTAGAAATTCAGTTTAAAGTGCATGGAGACATCCACTTTCCCAGGCTGACATGGTACTGCAACGTGGCCTCAAATAAAGGAAGATGAGGACAACCCACCTTGTCAGCTCCTGGGAGGAAGATGTTTTACAGCTATTTCACATGTTTTAATAGCATTGTTGACTGTTCTGTCACTATGTCTCAAGGGCTTTTTCAGTGGAAAGTGTGGAGTGCTGAGTGAGCGTGCTGGAAATTCGTTCATCCCCTGCAGACAGGTGAGGTTAATTCTGACAAGCACAAACCTAATGGGGGGATGGGGAAAGAGGATAAACACACGGAAGAAATAGAATTTTAAGGACTTACCACACAATGAAACTGGACAGGTTTGTTTTCTTATAATTGTTCCAGATTTCTCCATTGCAAACTAAAAACACCTACAAAAGGCCTGAAAGCTTTAAATGTCTCTTGCGCTGCATGGAGGTAGTGGCTGCACTTTAAAAGACCTCAGAATTATTCAGTGGCACATCCTGGGGTGCAAATCAACTGAAATTTAACCTTAATCACTATGGGTAATCAGTGAAAAGAGCTTCATTCAGGCTACAAGAGTAAACATAGATGAGGCTGAAAATAAGCTTCTCAAGGAGGAAAAGTATGAGGCAGGGTTTTTTTTTGCTAAGACAATATTTTTTAGAGAAAAGACCAAATGCTTAGATTATAGAGCATTCAGACATGCATATGTGAGCAGTCTTCCTCTTTCATAGTGGTATGCAATTGCTTCCTATCTCTCTTTTTGCAAACAGAAGAGACAATTTCAACACGAGTAAGTTTGATTTTAAGTGAATAGAAAGTCTATACTCCCCCTCCCAAAAGGAAATGGCAAAATATGAGAGCAGAAAAGCAAAGCACTACAATTGAAATGCCTGCTTGTCTCTTGCAACATTAGGGTCTTTAGAGTCAGAGCTACACTAAAAGTAAATGCATTGTATACCTGTGCTTAAAATAAATAAATAAATAAAAAAGGGGGAGAAAGAGACTGAGGTGGCTTTTTTTGCAACTGGAGATCTGAAAAGACAGAAAATATATGCTCTGCATTCTTGATAGGGTTTTGTTTTGTTTTGTTTTTTGTTTTTTGTTTTTTTGGGTTTGGGTTTTTTTTCAGTTGGTTGGGGGATTTTATGAGTTGTTTTCTTTTAAAGGAAAATAGCTACTGGAGAAACTGAAAAGGATGGGTCCTTATGCCGAAGTGGAAAATAGAAATTAAACTCTGTCTAATCAAGACTCTATGAAATGAGTGTGTGTTGGAACAGAAGAAGAGGGGAATTTTTCTTACCCGGACACACATATCCAAGCAGTTCCTATGCAGGAGCTAATTTTCCCATGTGCAACTGATGCAGGTCCTGTTGGACAATTGGATCCTCCAACCAATAAAAGAAATGATCTGCTGGTCCTGGCTCATGACACCTTGTCTCTCTGGGTCCATGGCCTTGCTCCTCCAAGGACTGATGGATCCCTGTGGAGCTCTGGTCATGTCTCACGAGTCTCCCCATCACTTATGCTCCCCAGTCTTCAGCTTTCTGATCTAAGATCTGCATGCCTTGGGGCTCCTGAATGTGTGAGTGTTTCAGCACATGGCATGGAAGATCAAGAAAGCTGACTCTACATGATTTATAGAGAAAACCTTCAAAGTCCAACCTTTTCTACAAGTCTCATACTTCTTTGTCTTTTGCTAATTACATTTTATTAATTGTTTTTGTTTTCATAGTAGGCATGGGGGACAAAGCAGCAAGTGAAGCACTCCCCATGAAAAAAAGAAGGGTTCTCAAAGCTGCCCCATGAGATGGATGATTTATCTTATTCCTGGATTTAGGAAGTGACAGTGAGCACATTGTAGCAGGTGCTGAGTGTGCTGCAGGGGCTGAGTCCCTCTCAATTATCTTGCCTCCCAAGACCGTCAGACTACACAGGAGGGAAACTGATGAAAGGGGGAGGTAGGTGAGTGGGATGTGTTTCTTTTTTTCAGAGGCAACTCCATAGAACTCCACACATTAAGGTCTTCTATATGCTATTTTTCAATATCAGCTTGTTTCTTCAAGCTGTCTAACTTGAACTGTTGGATGCGCCTGCTCTCTTCTCCAACCCAGATGCCAGAAAATGTTGAAAAGAAGAGTGAAAATGTGAAAGATGACATTTTGTAGCATAGAGGTTTTCCAGTTACAACCTATTGACCCATTTTCAACAGAATCAGTGGCATAGCCTGTCTGAAACCAAATCAAAATCAAACCATTCTCTTGGTGTAGGTAAAGCAGCCAAATACCACCTTCCTCAGTTTTTCCAGATCTTCCTGGAGATGTAGCATCCACCTAGCTCTTGGAGCTTTTTGACTCATTTCACAAAAAGATGGTCTGGAATTCAGCAGGGAGCTGGAATCTATTATCAGAGATTTTGGCTTGGGGTTTTTTTAGGGTGAAAATATGAGTGTATATGGGTCTATAAACCATCCTGCTCTTACGATTATATCTCTTGTTATCTCTATATATCTGTATATATGCAAGTGCAAGAGTTGCTGAAGTAGGTAAGAACAGCAATGGGAGAAAAGTAGCATTGAAAACCTGAAGTAGGCTGTGAGTTCCACTTAAATCCCAGTGGCATAAGTCTCAGAAAGTTTGCAACTTCACATCTGAAGCTCTGCTTTGCAGCTGACTCTGCTCTTTATGGGATACAAAGAATTGCTAAATCCTGTATGCTAAAATTCAGTTTTCTCTCTCCTTCTGGATCCCAGTACACAGCTTGGGTACATCTAAGCTCTTGGGAGATGGAGGAGGATAGAGATGAAAATACCTGGTTGTTTATAAGCACTGGGCACCACCAAAGCAACTTTCTAAAAAATGTTTTTTCCAGTGTTCTGGGTTTTTAAAAAGAGATCTTTAAAAGGAATACTGTGAGACTCATTGTCACAGGTTACTCTGGAAATCAAAAGCAGAAGTGTCTTAAAAACCAGAGAAGCCTGGGGAAACAAGTCTATTGGTAATTAATGCAACAGTCCAAATCCAGCTTCCAGTTTGAGAGGTTCCTAAACAAGTTATTGCTGGCATGATATAATGGGGAAGTGCTGCCTTATATGTGGCCTGATTTCATACTCTCCCTTTACCCATATGCTATGGGCCATACTGCCAAGTGTCCTGGGATTGATGGCTCAACTTATCTGAAACTTTGAGAAAAATGGAGAAGAAGAGTGCAATATTCTTCTTTTTTACTCTTTAAAACATCTTCCCTGAAGAAGCTTGATTCAAATTGGGAGCTAGTCAAGTTCAAACTGGAAAGTTAGGGAAAACTCAAACTTCCTCCAAATAGCTCTGTGTAAGGTTAGGGAAAAAATTCAAACAAACATGGCCTTCCACAGGGTTTTGTTGTCTTGGTACTCTCAGGGGAGCATTGCTGTGATATTTGAGAACATATAGCCCCTGCAGCTGAGATCCAGCTGTGGAAGTGATGATATGCAGTAGTGACGAGGAATAGCAGGGAACCAGGATTCAGTGACCCAGCTGCCTCTCCTAGTCCTCACTTCTTTGTTTGTCTACCACATTTATAGTCAGATGTTTTCATGCAATACAAATGGGGTGTGTCGGGGGAGACATGAGGCTTGTACCCAGGGATAAAATGTGTATTTCAAATAAATTTTCCTGGGGTGATAGGGTTTCTTTTGTGCTCTTTTCATCCCTTGGCTTCTGCCAACTACTATCAGTTGGGAAGGAAAAAAAAACAACAGAAAAAACATTTCATTTTGCTCCAGTTGGCCTTAGCCCACCAACCTATTCCATGCAGAGTCAAAGCCAGCTGTCAGACAGTGATGGATATTTTTTTCCCCTTTCCCTGATCACTTCTGGGCTGAAGCTGAACTGATAACTTCAGAGACTCTTTTTGGGTTGGCTGCAGACCAAGAATGTCATTTCACGAAGAAGTGCTGAGGTTTCAGAAACAAGGTTTTGTTGCAATGTGGAATGAAACTGGGACATTTTAAACAATGTCAAGAGACAGAGAGTGCCCTCACCTCCTCCTGCCCCTCACCAAATTTCTCACTGTCCTCCTGGAAAGTAGAGCATTGATCTGTGTTATGGAAAACATGGGTTTGGATGGCCCATCACTTATAAAGTTCACTTTCATGGAAATTCATTGGACTGTGGGGCAGAGTGAGAGGCTTGAGAGTGTAAAATGGCTTGTATTTCACATGCCAGGACAGACTAGTGAACTGGCCACCCAACACAACCTCCCTTTGGAAACAGTGGCAGGGGCACCACTGCATTGTTTCCAAGGAAGTAACCAGCTTCTTCAGTGCTCTCTGGCTCCTAAAATTCATCTTATCCTTGTGCCACAAAGTTCTGGGGCCTCTTTAGTTGAGTCTACTCTTTATGTGGCCTTGCTGAGCTGAGGAGGCAGAGCCACCAGTCAGGAGCTGTCAGTGAACAGGGACCACTTCTAAGAGCAGCAAGATGAAATGGCACTGATTTGTGCCCGGAAAACCAGTAAAACACTGACAGACTCTGAGGCAGAGCATTCACACTTCAAATGAGCACTTAAGCCCTCCTTTTTTGATCACCTCTGATGGTGCAGGTAAGAGACACATTTATCTGAAATAACTATATTTCCACAAAAAACTTTGTTTTAATAACAACAACCAACAACAAAATTTTCACAAGATCCCAAGCAAAATCCCCTGTCAAGCATGGTAATGTAAATCTACCACTTCCATGATATTTGCTATAATGCTGCCAAAAAATACCCACCCTGATGATTAGTTAACAACAAAGCCAACTGGGCCCGTTGCAAAGAACTGGACATAGTGACAACTCAGCCTAAAAAGGCAAGAGCCATATATAATGCTAACATCCTCCACAGGTATATGCAGAAATTTCCCAGCTGATTTGCTCTGAGGCTTGGATATACTTACCAGTCTCATGTCACCTCCTGTATCCTCTTGCAATCTTTGAGATAGTACTCAAAACTCACACTTCTTTTTTGGCAGGGGACAAATTTGCAGCAGAGCATAGTCTATACCATCCATCTTCCCTCTCTGGTGTCAAAAGGGACAAGGGAGAAGCTGGACATTGCAGATTACCAGGTCAGAGAGTTGTGCTCCCACCTCTACTGAGGGCTTCACCCTCTTAGGTGTGGTGCAGCTTAAGAGGACATTGGGGCTGCTAGAAAGCCAGGTACTGAGGGGCTTCCATATTTATCTGGATGCCCAGTTGAGTGGCTTGCATATGTTCCCTTCTGCTGATCTGCACTCTGATAGTCTGCTCAGTGGATCAATACAGCAACAGCCAGCCTTGCATGGCATTGCCACATTTCCAGATAAATAAAAATGCATTTAAAACTTTGAAGGTTTGTTTATGGTTCAAATTCTCCCTCAGTGCATTTGTTCCTTTTCTTGTGTGCATGAGAATGCGTGTCAAGGAACTGTCAAAGGAACTGTTCCTAAAAGAAATTTAAAAAAAATGTGGAATCAAGTCTGCTGTCTTATCTAATAGTAGTTCACTAGCCCCAATGAAGAAACCCAGGTCTAGATGTCATGGCATATGTTTAGGGGGTGTGAAGGAGAGGGACAGAAGGGAAAAATGGCAATATTATCCTTTAAGTGGTTTATTTCCTTCCTCTCAGATACTGAACAAAATTTTAATGATGAAACCTGCTAACAGCTGGGGTTAATTTAGAGGTTATTTTTATGGCAAAAGCAACAAGACAATAAAAGGCCCAAAATGTGGCTCAATTAAAACATTTTTCCCAGCAGACTCTAAAATTGTTGCGATTCGACCTCCATACCCATTGTGTTGCCTCTGCCTGGTAGCTGTGTGTCATGGGGATGTGATCACATGCTAAATCTCTCCTCCAAATGATGAGGAGGCCTCTGTAGCTCCTGGCAAGGCAGGAGCCAGGACCTGCAGGGTTCATCTGGGGACTCCCTGGAAATGATGTCAGTGCTTATGTTTATATGTCACCAGATTTTGAAAACCTTTCCTCTTTGCTGCTGATTGGCCTCTCTTTATCTAGGGCCTACCCCACCTAATGTGGATGAAGACTTGCCCTATGGTTGCTCAGGGCTCATGGCAGTTTCAGAGCCATTTGTTGCTGTAGAATGCAAAGCTGTCACTGCATAATGACAGGAGAAGCCATTTGCTCCTGGCACTTTGCAAAGGGCTGGGCTGCAGGCAGCAGCCCTTTTTGTTGGGTTGCCTCTATGCAGACCTGAGCTTGGAGGGTTGATAGGGTTGGGTTGTTTGGGAAAGCTAATTTTCTAGCTGTGACCCTAGCTGTACTGAGGTGCCCCTGGAGCACCCACAGTTGGGCATGGAGTGGAGCAAGAATTTCACCAGACATGCAGGGAATCCCTCACTCCTGGGCCCACCTTTAGGAGGAACACAACAGGCACCAGTGTAGTCTTTTGGCACTACTTGGAGCTTAAATAACCACCACAGGTTGTTAGACAACAGCCATCAACTCCAGGAATAGAAGAGGGCACCAGCTGAAAGGCAAAGAAAGCCTCTTTCACCAGAGACAACCAGCAACTCTTGCGATGCTACCACACAAAATCACACAGCACCTGTTAGGTCTTCTCTTGCTCCACTCTCAAGAAGCAGGAACAGCTTGGCTCTATAAAAGCCCCAATGTGTTTGTTTTCAGTCTGAAGAGCTAATCCAAACCCCTTTCTTCCCAAAGAACAGGGAAGGAGGGGCTGGAGGGGGTATTTTTATTTTTTTCCTTCTGCTGGGGAAACACGTTGGAGCTGTTAAAATAATTGGCAGCAGTAGATTCCTGCAGATTTCTTCAGCTGCATTTTAAAATGGAGTGGTTTTCTTCTCCCTCTCTCCCCTTGTTTTTTTGTCTTCTGATCTAGCCATAAAATTGCCACTTATGACATTAGCAGTTGCAGAAAGCAGGAGTTTTCCTCATTAGAGGGGCTCTGCTCGCAGGTTCTGGTAATATCATTTGGTACGAAGGACCTTGCCAAAAGGCTTTAAAGCCAGCTGAGGACTCACGTGGCAGTGTCAGGAGGTTGCTTCATTGGTTACTTTGGTAACACACAAGCAAAGCTTCCCTCTTTTCAGGACAGGGAGATGGGTTTACTTTTGGATCTACTTCCACCTCCTTTGTCTTGTGAAGGAATTTGCAAGCAAGCAGCAGCAGGGGACACAGGAAAAGGTCCACAGCATGTGTCAAGCCCATCTCTGAAGACTGTGGCTTTCCTCGTTGCTCAGGTGTGTGCACACCCACCTGCCTCCTCCTGAAGCCCACCAGGAGCCAGCGGCATCCAGGCTTGAACCTTCCCCAGGCCTCAGAGCACACATGACACATACTGCAGACCCAGATGCTGCCCACATAAGGAAGAGAAGGAGTGTCACCTCCTGGCTGGAAGCAGACCTTTCCAGCGGTGGGCGGTCAGCAGTCAGGTTTATGTTGCCCTTGAGCAGCATTGCTGGATGCAGCAGGGAGCAGGTCTGATCAGCCAGGTAGCTCAAAAAAATAAAACTGCCTTCAGCTCATCAAGTTGCACCTGCAGCCCTTTTACCCAGAGTCTCAGCAGAGACTTGATCTTCACGGGGTTTCCCCAGCAGTTTTCTTGCTCTTTCTCTTAAATACAAAAGATTTGAAAGGGTGCTTCAGTCCTCAGCAAATTGGAAGCTGTCTTACCAGAGCAGATGAGATCTTGTTCTGAATTAATTCAGTCTGATCTACAACACCCCCACCCAATTCTACAAAGTGATTTAGGAGGAAAAAGAGGGGCACTGCAAGTCTGCTAAAATTCTTCTTGGTGAGATAAACATGTCTTGGAAAGCTCAGGAAAAAACAAAACAAAACAAAACAAGCATGTCTGGAAGCTGTTGTAACATTGCAATTCGTGCAAAGATGTGTCCTTATTAAAGCTGTCTGGTGAAGTGCAGATTTAGACTCTCAAGGCCACAGGGCATCACTGGCAGAGCCAGAATTACTGGCATTTCTGCCCTGCTTTTTACATCCATGTAGTTCAACCTAGACAGTCAAACATATACCATATTGGAATTGCACAAGCCTTGCTGTGAAATTCACCTAGATTTTATTCTGGGAGCTGAACATATCCTACACTGGGGCCAGGCTTGGGTGAAACATCATGTTCCTTAGAGGGGCCCACTCCTCTTTGAGGCAACATATGGTGAAGCCCAGGAGCTGCAGGTGGCCAGAGCTGTAAAGCCCTGAAATGCCTCTGCTTCATTCCTTGCTGTGAAATTCTAGGAAATCTCTCATTGGGCAGGAACAGGCCAGAGCGTCCTGACTTAAAAAGCAGATAGATACTTGCATGTCATTAGAGATGGCACAGCATGTGCAGTGGCTGTGCCTGGAGCTGGAGAGCAACAAGCAGGCAAACGACAGACAATTGATTTGTAGACCTGCAAGATTCCACTCTCTCTCAAACCAGTCAAACTCATATCAGATGGTGCAAAACTGACTGGAACACTTTGGTGCTGCATTCACTGTGGTCACTGTAAATGTCCACCAGAAGAGGTGTCAGGAAGACTGGAAAGTCCTCTGCCCTTTCCTCCATCAGGTCCTATTAGCCTCCCCTGAACTTTCTTTCTCTTTGGAAAGAAATTTCAGGTCAGTTCCCTGACTATATGGACAGATCTTTATAAAACAGTGACTCAGTCTGCACTCACTGGCAGAGATGTATCAGCTGCAAGCCACTTAAAAATGGTGAAATAGGAAAATAGCAATTAAACAAAAAGAAAACATTTGGGTAAACAATCTTCCACAAAGGTCAGGATTTTCTGCTGTTTGATTCTAGAGATGGACCCACTTTCTCCAGGAGCCTCTTCTCCCTCAAAGCCCAAATATTGCCTCCAAGGAGGATTTCTGTCTATCTGTCCAGAACTCATTTCTACTTACACAGTAAACCTCACATTTTAAAAAAAAGTGAGTGGTAGGTGGTGGTGTGGAGAATGCATAATCTATTTGTTTGATATTTCTTAGCACTCATTCACTGCTATAAGCAGGGATCTTAAATCAGGATGGTCCAGAAAAGTCCCTGTTCTGAATGTCTGAAGGATATTGTTCTGCTCATTGTCAAAAAATGCGATCATTTTTTGTAACTTTAAGTTACAAGTCTCAGGAAAAAAAGAAAACTGTTAGTGATTTCTGTTGCTTTTTTTGCCTCCCAGAAATTAAAACCAGGGCCTGGACTGGAGCCTTTGAATTTATTTATCATTTCTAAATTAAAAGAACCACAAAAAAAAAAAAAAAAAAAAAAAAAAAAAAAAAAAAAAAACCATGATTATTACTTTTTTTTTTTTTTATATGGGAACTTAGGGGCAAGTTGGTGTGAGAAACTTTCCTAAAGAATCTGTGTAAACCACACCAAAACCCGACAAACACAACCAGTCTGGAAAGGTCTGGGGGTAAGAGGAAGGCACATCTGCAGACAGGCCAGGGCCATCAGCAGCTTTCAGCTGGCTGCCAGCAGCACAACGACTTCTGCATCCCCTCAGGCATCAGGGGGTTGGATCTGGGGATGCTGGAGCCAGCAGGACACCTGGTCTGGGCAGCCTTTGGCTTCCTGCTGAAGGAATTGAAGGACCCTGAGGAACTGAGGCACTCCTCCCTTGGAGGCAGTCTGGGGCACCTGACTCCTGCGGGCTGCTGGGGAAATCCCAACCAGCACCTCTTAGTACTGCAGGCAGGTGTCCAAATCTTTGGGCTAGAGGGCAAGTGAATCCTTGAAACTTTACTGCGGACACAGGAGAAATCCCCGTGGAGGGAAGGACTAGAATTTCTCTGCAGCAACCTGAGAACAAGTCTCCATATGGAAAACAACAGTGTAACAGATTGATACAAGCATCTTCAAGTGATGTGAAATAGGAAGAAGCAGACACAGGGTTGTAGACCACAACTTCTCCATTAAAATGTGACTTTTTGGTGCAGGGATTCAGAAAAATGGGCAATTCTTATATGGGGTCTTCTGGCTGCATGCATTTGGACAACTCCCTGCCCTCTGCTCTGGGGTCCGACATCATCACCACAGGAACAGGGGCATTTTGTGCTGAGTGTCCCTCCAGGCATGAGCAGTGTGCCAAGTGGTTCCACCTGCCCTGGCAGAGAGTTTTGAAGCCTAAGTACCACCTTCCACCCCCCAGTTTGCCTCGTAGGCACCATAACATACCTTTTCTCCCCTGCTCTATGCTGGAGAGGAGAGTGTGGTTCTGCTTGTTCACACTAATGCAAGCCCCAGTTCACCATCTTTCTCTTGGAGGTTGTAGTACCTCATCCTGAAACTAAAGCTCTTCTCTGGCTGCCATTTCTTTTTCCTCCCCCTGCTTTCCAGTTCAGCTTGTTTCCTATTCTCAGACATTTGCAGCAAATGTGTGCCTCTTGCTTTGTCCTGTAAACTCCGTGTGACCATGGGAACAGTTCCTGACCAGCTGGCAGCCCATGTGCTCTTCTCATTAAACTTTGGCTCTTGCCTCCACTGGATTTTTAGGCAACATCCAGGTGAGCACAGCTGGGAGAGTACTTTCATCCACCTTGAGGATGTGTACAGCATTGCTTCCCAGCCTGCCTTTTACCAGGGGAAGCTGTGCCCCATATCTCTGCTAAAATGCCACCCCTCTCCCTCCTTCACTGCCCCTGCTCTGATCAATTCTGTTTACACAACTGCCACCCCAAATACTTTTTTTCAGGGCACATGACCAGAGCAAAACCAGAGGAGGTTTCAAAAGTGGCTGGTGAGGGGAAAGCCTGTAATAAATTAGAGAAGGACAGAATCAACAGGCAATGGTATTTACTTGTAGAGTCTGAGATTCTTATTGGACCTGTCAGAGTGTCTGAAATATTTTTGCCAGTCAGAACCAATGGCATATAGGATTCTGGTTCCTAAATTTGTGCAGAAAACCTCAAAGCCTGTCATGTGACTTATGGGGCCACATGGATCCCACCTGTTTCTTGGCCCACCAAGGTGATTTGGTGATCCTTGGAAATCTCCCTTTCACCAGATGGAAGCCCTCAGCTTGAGCACGTCAACAGCACTGACTGTAGTTAACACCTAACTCTTGTGCTTGGACATTCTTGGAGCAATGAGGAAGGGCCACTGGTACCGTGTGGTTCCCACCTCTGTTCCCCCAGCCTGTTCCAGTGGCACAGCCTCTGTGCTGTCCCACAAGGAGATGGATGGGGAGGGAGGCAGGAGGGTTTGCAAGCCAGCCTCATGCCATGGTTATACCCTGTGTTTGACAGAGGTGCAGGGCAGACTTTAGCCCTTCCTGAGAGCAGGAGCCCACCCGAGGGGATCAGCACCAGGTCACCTTGTAACTGAGCTCTGCACTCCCAAGGAACCACGGCCATCTGTGAATTTTCACAAGCTCCTGGAGTACCTGGCCGAGGTGGCCCATCATGTCATGAGAACAGATTACTTGGGAGCCATTGTGGTAAAAGCTTGCAAAGATTTTCTGGAGTATCTGGGGGAAGAGGTAGGTTTTCTGCCTGGCCCTTCCAGCCTACTCAATGTATCCATCCCAGAGCTGCAGTGAATAAACAGGGTGGAAGATGACACAGAGGGAATTTTGACCAAGGAAACGTGTATCTCTTGATACTTTTACAGGGTGCTGGCGTTACTCCAGAAGGAGGATCTGAAGGCTTGGAGGGGCTGAGAGAGAGCCATTTTTAACCACTGTATGAGAGTTACTGTCAAATAATCTCTCACGGCTCTCCCTGGGGAGGGCTGAACCCCAGAGCTGCTGTGTGCGTGTGCACGCGCGGGCATGAACAGAGCACACTGCAAAGTGTCGACTGCTTTTGAACGTGGTGTAAGGCCATTCTGGGGATTTCCCAGCGCTGAAAAATAAACTTAATTTCCCTCTGTGGGGTGGGAAAATTCAGCAGGGGGTTTGCTCAAGACGCTGAACAGAGCAGTTCTGAGGTAGAGGCAGAGCCTCCTGCCATCAACAGCTGTGCTGGGTCCAGCTGCAGCAAGGTATTTAGGCACACAGAGAGCACTTGGGACCCTGACTTCTGTGGCATTCACCTCTGTGCATCTGGTCCTGACAGAGCTGGAGTCAGGCCTGTCTGCTATTTGTGCAGTAACAACCCCCAAATCTCATGGTAAGGTAAAGGAAGGAAGGAAGGGTGGTGGAAGGTCACCTTTCATGGGTTAAGCTGGAAGTCCAGGAGCTTTTACTGACAGGGCAGATGGCAGGGACAAGCTTGCCAGACCGCTACCCACTCCTAACAGAAGAGAAAATATGCTTTTCAAATCAGAAATCCTCCAGATTTACAGTGAAAAAAAGCAGAAACAGAAAATATGTGGGGAAGGGGGAAGAGAGGGAAAGTGTGTCCTAGCTGTGTGAGAGATATATTCCCAGAAAGGAAAAAAATAACAAAAAAATGAACAAAAAAGAAAAGAAAAAAAATCTCAAAACATGAAAAATCTTTGGCACCAGCTCTTACAGTCCAGTTCATTGGTTAAGTTCTGAAAAGAATTTCACTTGGTTTGCAGAGTGAAGAGATAATTGGAGAGGCTTTGAAGAGAAGGGTGAGTCCCAGTTCATGCACTTTCCCGCAGTATCCTAGGACTGCGAGATCTCCATCCAGCTCTGTCACCAGTGCTCTGTGTGACCTTAGGCAAGGAATTTAAATCACTTACACCGCAAGATTCATAGATACAATAGGTGATAACAAGATGAAAAAATATTTTTTTATAAGCTAAGGTTAAAAATCTACATTAAAAATATGTAGACTGGGATTAATGTGAAATGTTTTCAGTAAAGAATCAGCAACAAAAAGCAGTTTGTTATATTGGGAGGTCAAATATAAATACTCCATCCAGTCCAAAATAAGCCTTTTTGTTTAATTTTCACAGTTTGGAAAAAGGTGGGGAGGAGAGAAAGTATTATCTTGATTTAAGAAAAGTTAAATATAGAAACATCTGTATAACATTTCAAAACAAAACAAAAATAGTTTTTGAGATGTCAGATCAATTTATTTTTTTTACCTAAGAAATTCAACATGAGTGATGTTAGTTGATATTAATAGGCATTTTTGGAGGAAATTAATGAAAAAGTACATATATTGGGAAAAATCAATCAATGAAACAAACAAACAGCACCTCCCAGCCATGCAGGATTCTGGGGAAGGTAAAGTCAGACATATGAAATCCTCGGAAACTATGTGACAAGATGCCAGATAAATGTCTCAGGAAGACAGGATTTGATTGTCAGGGGCCTGTTCTCACAGAAAATAAAAGGCTCCAGTTTCTGTACAATTATGTACAGACAAGACATGTGTTTTCACTGCATGGCACCAAGCCTGGAGTATACTTTTTGCTCCAGATTTACAAGGAAAACTTGGCATGAGGATGACCCCCACAGCAAGAAGTGGGCAGACTTAATACAGATGCATAGAACAGCCTCTCAAATTCAAAAACTTCAGCATTGGGCAGAGTTTGTTTTGCTTTGACCTGTCTACACAATACCCTCCATAGGTGCCTTCTGAGCTTGGGCTGGGATTTTTAGTTGATACCACGTGGATTTATGAAGGAAAAATCTTCATGCCCTTCCACCTGTGCCTGAGATTTTGTCATAGAGGAGTTTTTTTTACAACTGTGGTCTGCAAGAGGTGAACTGAGCTGGAAAAGGAGAGGATTCTCTCCCTGTGTTTGCAGCAGCTGTCCAGATCTGTCCATCTTTGGGTCTTTTTTCACATGCATTGTGTCTCTGCCAAGGCTGCAGGAGCAGGAGAGTGGAGATGATTTTTTATCCCAGTCCTATTCAAGACAGTAGGAATTCAGAGAGGTGGGGAGTAATTCTGCTTCTCAGCAGCTCCCACCTGCCTGTGCAGCATCTGTAGCCATTCAGAGTGGTCACCAGGCTCAGAAAGTATCAGAAATGGATTTTTTGAACTTCTCTCCTCTGGTTCTCTCTCTCCTGCCCTTGATGGTGAGTTCCTCAGGGGCATATCCCAGCTAAGTGAACCAGATCAGATGCCCATGACCAGTAGCACCTCAAGGCCCTGAGGGCTTTTCTCTTTCTCAGACTGGCATCTTCCAGACATTCTTCAGAGTGTTTGCACCACCGGCTTCGTGTTTGTGGACCTCCACTGGCAAGCAGCCCATTCACCATCTTTCCTGAGTGGTAACATAACCAACACAGAGAATTAATGTTGCTCATTTAAAGAGGAGGCTGGCAGTAAGTACCAGGAACAGCTGTGACCCTTTCAAGATTTAATCGAGGTCTACAAACAAGCCAGAGGAAGAGAAAACAGGCTTCAAGTGACAAGCTGACTAGTCTGACATTTTCCTTCTGTATTCCCAAGGAAGACTCTCCCCTCAGGGAAAGCAGACAGTACAGTTATGCAGTGATAGAGATATCAATTGCAACCATAAAATGGAAGACTCCCTTTTGGGCAGATCTCTAGGTGATCTTCCTTGCGAATGTCACACAAAGCAATGCTACAGAGAGCTGTGTCCTTTGAGAGTTAAAAACAGCAAGCATGCCTCACTGAGGACAAAAATTCTACTTTAATTTTTGTTCCAAACATCCCTAATTGTAGCATGGCTCTGTCTTGGCATATGGAATTTTCAAGGACTGCATGAAAAATTTGCTTGTGTGCACTCAAGGTGACCACGGGTGTGAAGTATCACATACATAAGCACGTATCTATGTATGTGTATATATATACATACATATGTACATATATGCATATATATATACACTGCAACTGTGATGAGCTGAAAAATCAGGCCCTCAATATTTATAACTTTGGCTCATATCCCAAGCAAAGCAGCCCTATTGCAGAAGCTCTATTTGTGGCAATGGGATCTACACACTCCATTTTCGTTCTAATCCTGGGCAAGCTGGCAGACATAAGGTTTTATAGGAAGCAGAACAACTAATCCGTGCTGAAGTGCAATGCAGAAAGTTTCCTAAGTATAGCATCCCCTCAGAAATATGAGGACTCAAATTAACCCCCTAAATTCTCTCTATCAAAGTCAGCCAAGCTTGGGGATGGTAAATTGATTATGTGGCCAACCCCAGCAGCCCAGGCTTTCAGAGCAGATGGAGTATTTATAGGGAAGGGTTCTGAGGGAAATGTAGAAAAAGTCTGAATTTGCAAAACTACTGACATTGGAAACTGCCCTGAGCTCAAGGTCTGAGCATAGTTCTGCTGTGTCCACAGATTTCATACCAGCATTTGTGAAGACCTGGGTCTTGCTTGGAGACTCTGATTCAGCTGTGAAGAACAGAAAGAGTGGTCGCTGCCTAAAGCAGACCCTTGGGTTTCCCTGAATGTGAATAATTATGACCCCAAAATATTGTTTGATTCCCCTTGGCATTATTGACCAGTGCGGAATGTACTCTTTTCCCCCTGATATTCTTCTCCAAAACCATGGCTGTGTCCAGCTCCTCTCTAGTTCCTGGGCTGCATTAAACAATCAAAGAGAGGTTTCACTCTGCTTTGTGAGTACTGGCTCAGGGCCAACTGTAGAGTGGAGGTCTGGCTACAGACTTTCTTACAACATAAGAGTGTGTCCAGGTCCAGGCTTTATGTTTGGACACATCTCTCCCAGTCAAGGAGAAATTTCCAGTTGTTTGGATGCTGAGTCAGCAGAAACATTGGGAATTAGCAAAGGCTTTTTTTGTTTTCTTTCCCCTTTGAACCTTGAAACTGGCTCAAATTATTTTTTTGTTTTGTTTGTTTTCAGCTTTGGACAGTGGTTTGTATGGCCTCTCAGCTGAGATCTGTAACAGGAGATTGCCAGCTGTGCTGGGAGTTTTGTGTGACCCTGACAATTGGCCCAGAAAGGAGGGAGCTGAGACCCATTGTGCTCATTTCATGTGAGATCCTGGAGGGGCTTACAACCAAAGGTCCTTCTTACCAAAGTGCAACTCACAGAATAAAAACCGCAAAGATGAGAGAGGAGCATAATGAAAATACCTAATATAGAAGAGGTCTTGGATAATATTTTTCTGCTGAACAACCAGTAGTTTGTGTGATTTTGGGATTTTTTTTTCCCCTTTAATGAGTAGTCCTGGGAGAATGAACTTTATCTAGAGAAAAATTTACTGATAATGAAAACCACAGAATTTGGCATACAAACTCAGCCTTACGAATCCTGAAGTAGGAACAGGTTCACCACCTTCTCCAATGCTGGTGTCCATGAAGTAAAGAGGAAAGGCTATAGAGGCTGCACTTGAAAGCTCAGTCTTTTTCACTACTGATGGCTGCCACTGGAACCTCTGCTTCTATAGCACTGATTGAATACTGAAGGCCTGGCCCAGGCAATAGCTGGTATGTACTGGTAAATATGCCCACTTATCCCGTGACTTTTCTGTCTCATTGAAGACTTAGAGTAGTCCCAAACTCACCTGAGTAGGAGTGGTGTAGTTTGAAAGCTAGGGAGAAGACACTTCATACAATTAAGGGTTTGACCTAGGGGCTATAAACAAACAAACAAAGAAAAATCAACAAAAAACCCTAACACATACAGTATGTAGAAAAGTCTTCTTGCACAAATTTATCAGTGATCCCAGACAAAACCACTCATCTCCCTGTCCCTGAGAACTGAGCATCTAAACATCTAGGAAAACTGTAGGTAACTGAGGTAATCAGATGAAAAAAGGGATAAAATCATAGGTCCCTTTTACATTCTTGTTGTCCTGTTTTTTTATTTCTGTTTTCTTATGTGGGACTTTTCAAGAGAAATTGGTGTCTCAAGCATCCTGAAAACAGAGGAGTAGTTGGGGCAAAAACCATGGTGAAGAATTTCCAGAGTCTCTGGTGGGGCAGAAGTTCTGTGAACTGCAGCCCAAAAAGTTTTCATGCACTCTCAGAAACCTATTAATGTTTTCAAAGAATATTTACTAGCAACCTTTTCACTAATGTTTGCCAAACTTATTTGAAGAATGGAGCAAATTTTCTTTCAGAGGAACAGTTCCTAGCAAGGGAGTCACAGTCCTCTTTGAGCTGCATTGGGAAAAAAAAAAAGGAGGAGGAGGAAAAGCATCTGTAAACCATAGTCTGCAATTTTGGCTTTGGAGCTCAAGATAATAAGACCACTGACTGACAAATTCCAAGAGTATTTTCCTATTTATATTAGCTTATATTTATTTGTTCAATATGTGAGGATGTGATTCCTTGCATTAATCATTAGCTTGGTAGAGCTTTTCCTGCTTCCTTGCCAAGATTAAAAAAGAAAGAAAAAAAAGGACACACATCAGAAAAAAAAAAAAAAGTTTCCATGTAGATATAAGTAGCATTGCATGGCATAAGCCCCCCCTGTAGGAAAGGGCAAGACAAGTGGTCAGGACAGCCCTGTAGTCAAAGTTTTTATTTATATCATTGTTGCTGGGAGATTTGTGAAAAGGCATACAGATGCTCTCCTCATGGAAACAAACAGACCAAGTTTGAGCCAGATTTTCAGAGAAGGGCTGGATTACCCTCCCTGAACCATATCACCCTTGAACTCAGTCCTCCATGCTGAGTAACCCAAATTACCATTTTTGTTCCTCTTCAAGTCTTGGGTGTTTGAAACCCCAGTCTTCCAACCCTCACTACAACAACAGCCATCATCACGTATGCCCTGTCTCACCTGTTTTCCATATTTCTAGCAGCTACTCTGGAGATGGCCACTAGCTCAATAAGGTGCTTAGTACAATAAAAGGGTCATAAGCTCTGGAGTACACAGGGACATGCTCCAATGTACATGGACACTGATTCCATTCAGACTTCAAAGTGTCGTTCTGGTATGGAACTGTAACTAGGATGTGTAATAGGACTCTGTCCCCAGTTCCTGAAAGATTTGCCCTTTCTGCATGTAGTGCTGGAATTAATAAATATGTCCACCCAGAGCAAACATGAGCTATTGTTTCCATCAGTTGCCAGCACCACTAGGAGCAAGCAAGCAGTTGAAAAGATGCCTTCCAAGAAGCTGTTAATGAAAAGGGAAGGGGAAAGCAAAGGTCCTATGCTGGAATCTGTTGTGGTGACTGAATTATAGTGGAGCCTTCAAAGAAAAGGAGACTCTGCCTTGCTCTTAGAAGAAGTCACAAGGCAGGAGTAGAATCAGGCTTGGATTAAACCATCGTGAGCAGCTGTGTGAGCTAATAATTTAAGGGTCAATGAAAAAATAGGGTTCTCCTGGGTGGGGTGAGCAGAGAAGGTTCCCCTCCTGAATAACACGTAAGGCAACTGCAGGGAGAGCCAAAGGGAGAATACAAGCATAACTCGGTCTGTTGAGTGGAGAAGCATTTGAAAGTGGTTCTTAGGGTTTATAACAATGTTGTACAGGACTGTTCAAAGTTGCACCCTCCGTCTTCCCAGGCACTGAATCATCTTCCTCTCCTCCATTCCTGTGTATTTTATGACTTAAAAGGAACAGTTCTCCACTGCAGCATAAACATTCATCATCTGCTGGAGTAGGAAGGGGGAAGGCAATGCTTTCTCTCTTTCATGCTGCTTCACAGAGGTAGCTTCACAACTGGTGATTTCTGGTATGCTTGCAGAGCAGGTGAAACTTTAGCACTATCTAAGCAATGAAGTCTTCTCAGCAGAGACACGTGTTCTGGCAAGCATTGCTCAGGCAGTTAACCCACTAACTTAAAATTCATCCTGCACTTTGAAGTGAGTCATCCAAGCGGGGAAATGAAAGCTCCAAGGTACACAAGCTTCTCCCTGCCCATGTGGGATCGCTCACCGCAACAGTTCTTCAGCAACAGGGCCAGGCCAGGGCTGTGTGACTCAAACAATCAGGTTCCCATCTCCTACCTTGGAGGACGAACCCACTCATAGGAAAGTTTTCCTCAAGCTAATTTTTCCTGTGCTTAGCCTCAACCCACTGCTTTTAATTCTCTACATCTTGCATTAAACCCCCTCCACCCTGGACCTCCCTGAATGACTTCTTGGATGGTCTTCAGATATTTGCACATCATTATTTTTCTTCTCTGCTAAGTGGTCTTGTAGCCCATAGTAATGTTTTTGTGTCATAATGTTTTGGGTCTTGTGTGTATCTGGAGTAATTTTCTTGTCTTCTTTTTTTATGAAAAAAAAAATGTCAAAAAAATGTAAACGGAAAGTAAAATCAGCCAGATTCACTCATGAGTCCAGATGCCATCTGCCAAAGCATCTTTCAGAGTGCTTTTATTTATGGCTGACTTTCAAAACTTTGCAAATGAAGTAGCATAATGGAAATATTGGCACCACCTTATCTTTTTTCTATACTAACATAGAGACTTTTGAACACACCAGGGATTCATGGATGTGATACTTTGACCCTGTGGAAGCCCAGCTGGGAGTAAACAAACATCTTTTTGTCTTAACTTTCTTTCTTAGAACTTCCTAGAGTTTTTTAGTAGTCATCCTCACCACTATCTTATATATCTAGAATGTCAGGCACCCCAAAGGATACTTATGTCCTGGACACTGTATCCATCTGTTTTTACACTAGAAGCAGCAAATACTATAGCAGAGGAGCCTCACATCCCATTTAACAAATATCAACTCCTTAAACAGGAAGATACATTAACGACAACGTGTGAAAAACCATGACAGGGCCAATAAAGGAATCTCCAGGGAAACATTTTGGAACTGGCTAAACATGAATGTTTAGACAGGGAAATCACCTTCTGATAGTGACTTCTTTGCACTCCTTGCAAACAAGCCTGGATAACTAGCTAGCCTGCAGTGTCGCCTTTGTAGACATCTAAAATTAGGATCAAAAGAAACACTGAAGCATAAGAGTTATACTTTAACAGAGCTCTGTAAAATGTGAAATTAACAGCAATGCATACTAAAAGGAGAAATATCTTATGAGCATTCTGAAATGCTCAGATACTTCAGGCACTGAGGCCACAGAAGTAGCTCCATGAGATAGATTCCATTGTAGTTTATTCTTTCTTTCTCTGAATGAGGCTTTTAACTCAAGTTGCTCATACCCAAAAAGTAGGATGCCACTATGGAAGCACTTCATTCCTTCCTCTGGAGTGGATCGAGATGGCTGTTTCACAATGAACACTATGTTATGCAGAAATTCTGCAAGTATAGGTCCATGTTTTCCAGCCCTGGTTCTATGGATTACTTCTAAGAGGGACACGAATGATGATTGCAATAAATTAGTTGATATCTGCCATGACAACCTTCTCTTGTGACATTCCTAGCAGCCAGTACCATCACTGGAAAACCCATGAAACTATCCACAAACTCAGAGGGACATCACTACTGTAGCTGGGGTGATGGCATGTAAATTGTTCAGGATCTGACAGTTAATGGAGCTGCCAACTTAGAATTTCAATTTTCAGGAAGAAAATTTATCTCCATTTCTCCCCACTGGATGCAGTGGCCATACCCATAGCATGAGGCTCCAGGCCTCAACTACTTAGACATTATCGCTTGCTGACTGTTTTTCCTGCAACATATTGCATTCTTTCTAAACATCTGTTTGCACAGAGAGATGTGTTGAAAAGACTGTGGTTATTCATTTACTCACATTTTGACATGGCATCGCTGAGTGATTATATTAGCAAGGCTGATGAATTTTCTTTACAAAGGGAAGCCCCATGGAACAACATGAAACAGGCATTGTTGCAATTTTGCTGGAAAAAAAGAAATGAAAAAGTCAAACCCAAAGAAAGCCCTCACTCAATGCATGTCTTTACCCAGCAACAGAAAAGCAAACCAGAGATCTCTGAACAAACCCTAATTAAGGCAAAAAGTTCACAGAGCAACAGGCAGTACCAGGGGGACAGGCTGCCAGGTCTAAGAGTAACATGGCTGAATTCAGGTGTCTGAAGGTGTAAAACCTCATTATTCCTTTGGAACAGAAGTGGCTGGGGTACAGCACTACATGATTACAGCTGGTCTTCTGCACTCACATCAGATCGGGGGAGAGGCTGTGCGTCATGCAGTGATGTGGACTTCTAGAAAGCTGTGTTCTGCTCTAGGTATGGTAACTGATTTGCTAGATGCAAAATAACCCCAGCTATGTATAGTTCCAGTATGTGCTCAGTACTCCAGTCTCCTTTCCCATACAGAGGCAAGAAGGGTGATTTGAGGCTAACCCCTGAAGATCTTGCACTTTGAGGATCTTCCAGCCACAAGCAATGTGAACGACTGCCATGAAAAGCTCCTTTGATTGTATAATTGGCTATTGTTTGGGATCTGCAGCCTTTCTGTCTTCAAGCTCTGTATCTCTAGGAAGCATGCCTTCATAGCATTTTCCTCATTTTCCCCATTACAGATAAAGTCCAGCAGAAACTCTCCTCAAGCTAAGCCTCCTCTTTCATTTTCCTTTTATTTTTTTTTTTAAGTCAAAAAGTAAAGCAGATTTAGAAGAGCTTTGTTTCTGCTGCTTTCACTGTGAATTTATTGCTCATGAAAGGGACTAGGCTGATAGCTCCAACAGCTTCATTTCATTTTCAGAAGAGCAACAGCAGAGGTGGACATTGGCTGATCCCTCAGGGCTGGCTCCAGCACTCATGCAGAGAGTCAGCAGGTGCCCATCCTCACCACAAACTCAGCTTTCCTTCTGAGCCGGCAGGCTGGGCTGGGACAGTCATGTCAGTGCTACGTGCCGTGGCACAAACAGGATCATCTCTCCTGCAGTCATCACCAGGAGGGTTGGAGACAGGGGGGATGCTTTATATGTGCTGAAATCTACTTCAAATCCAGTTCCTGGAGGGCAGATGGCCCTCCAGGGACAAAATCTGAGACTCCATGAAGCCAAGACTATCTTGAAAGCTTGTCCCCAGTTCAACCATAAATCCCCAAATTCTTTTCTGTTCTCTTCTTCAGGAGAGGTAAATATTCTCCCTGAGAGCACTTCAGGCTAAAACCTATGACATACGTGGTGCAAAAAGCCACACCAGATATTCTGCTGGCTTTCAGAGGGGTGAACTTCTTCCTCCCCACAGCACCCTACTGACAATCTCAGTAGAGATTAATGGTGAAGACAGATGTGCCCTCTGCCAACAGCTGTGCTGAAGGGACAAATTGCTTCCCCTGGTTCTTGCCTTCTTGCCTTCTTCTTCTGCCAACAACTTTTCCCATTTCATGCTTCCTTACCCATTTCATCCACAGTGAGCTGTATTAGTTAACTACTGAAATAATGAGGGCTTTGCAAACTTGAACCAATCAAATTGGAAACAATTTGGGGAATTTTTACACAAGCAGCTCTACTGCTGGGTGGCTCAAAATAGAGATCATGTGTCCACCTCCTGGACACCTTTTCTCCTCCAAGGGGCTCATGATCAAATAATACAATGGACACAGGTACCTGGGAAGTGCGTCAGGGGAAAGTTACTCTTCTGCTAATTGCTTTGTTTCCTTCTGTGGCTAGTATCAGAAGACTTCAGAGGATTGCAAATGCAAGCCCTTCACCCTTTTGAAGACTGACTGAACAGAAAGATTCCCCATGGAAAAACTTGTAATGTTAATTTGACAACCTTTAGGAGATGGCTTCATAGCAACCCTGAATTTATTTATTTATTTATTTAACTTTCCAGAAATAGAAGAGCCTTCTGGAGCAAGGATCATCTGAGATCACATATTTATTTCAGAATCTGTGTTTTGAGTTACTTTCTTTCCTGTGGAGTACCCCATTTATGGAAGAGACACTGAGTGTTTTGTGCACATACAAGGATGCCCTATGAAGCCCCATTCTTCATGCATCTCTGACAGCAAGGAAACACGTGATACAGTGGGCAGTGGCCATGGCAAAAAAACCCACCAGTCTGTATTGAATGTAATGCTCTATCCTGTTCCTTTAGTCTGTTGTTGACCTGTGACTGGGACACTGGTTACACAGACTCCCAGGCTGGGAGAGAAGCCATGTTACTGCTAGTCAGCAGGACCCTGGCTCATGGGTCTATTAAATTTATTTCATTCCCTCCATTCTTAGCACCACAATTCTTCCTTTGCCCTAAGCCTTGACAAAAAGTTGGTTTGTGTGTCAAAGCAGTGCAATCACTCTACATATATATTAATCTTCAATGTCGAGTCACTCGAGTTTTCCTCAAGGTGCTAGGGTAGCATCTAGCAAACAAAGCAGTGGGTAAGTCAGTGTGCTCATTCCTCTTGGATGCATGTCATGATTTCAATGCTTTTTGAGGCTTGGCTGAGGCTCCCAAGATCTCTCCCAGGGAATTCATGAGTACAGATAGGATCTCTCTCCTTTGTGTGTGCAAGTTTATATTTTGCTTTGGTCTCAACATCCATACTGATATTGTATTTGATTTTTCATGAACCAACCCCCTGTAGGTGAATACATGACTCAGAAAGAAGCTAATCACATCATTTACCTCCCTTCCCTCCTTAGCTGTCAATCACCTCTCTGCTTTTGTGACCCAGAGTTCAGTTGTCTTTCAGTTTATTTTCATTTTAATTTTTCTACTAATTAAATTTGGATTCCAGGCTTAACAAAAGCAAAAATGCTATTGCTGAGGTTGGGAATCAGTTCTACAGCTGTTATCTGAGTCCAGCCAGAGGGCAAGTGATACCAACTTTTCTAGAGGATCAACAGGCCGAGAAACAAAAAGGGAGAGAAAACACAAGATCCCTTCCGAATTGCAGTTTGCCTGACTTGCCTGTTCTGGTTTTTAGGGCTGTTCTCTATGTGCTCTGGCACTTAAATCAGCATATGTTTCCCCACATCTGTGTGTATTTTACCACATACATGCCAGTGTAACAGGAGAAAAGCCATAGGTTCACGTCATTGGTCTACTGCTTCTATACATGCCTGTGAATGTAATACTGGATGTGTGAGCCACAGAAAAGAAATGGGGGAATATGACCAAACTGCTCTTTTCTAGCACACTGTAGAAGCAGATGAAGATATTGAATAAGGTTTGGACCAGCTGCAATATGTGTCCTGCACAGAGCATACAGGCTAACTTCAAAATTATTCCCTGGAAATGTCTCTGCTCACCTTGTTTTCTTAGCTTGTCATTATAAATTTGATTTACGTGTGGGCTGCCGTTGGGTTAGCTGCTGCACAAATCACAGGAAAAGGGGCACACATGCACAAGAATTACCATCCAGACTAAAGATTGCAAGGGAAGCAAGAATATTATAGGAGCCCTCAAAACATCAGAAAGTTGGGGGCTGAACAAAAGCTCCTGGCCACTAGGTTCTGGCTTCTTATCACACAGGCTTCTTTCTGAGCAAGCAAAATAGGCACATGACTTTCCATGCACACATATAGGTCAGAACAAGGCAAGACACCCTCCTTCAGACACTGCTGTGCTACTTTGGAAGCTGTCTGGCCCCTGGTCACTACCAGCTAAAAGGTTCATGTGAGAACTAATCTGCTCCTGTGCAGAGTCAGACAGCACCACTCAAGTGGCTGATCCAGGTGATATGAGCTAATCCAGCTTTCACTTGCAGCTGAGCTGACTGCCAGCAGGGCTGTGGGAGCAGTAATCCTTGGCTGAAGGGCTGCACCACACACGTGTGATCTGTAATGGCTTCAACCAGCACAGCCACTTGCAGGCTGAACATCTGCTCTCAGCTATTTATAAAGGATAACTGGTACATCAACATGGTCATGTGTCTGCCTCTGCGTGACAAAGGACTTCACTAGTGACACTGCTCCCTGAAACCAGGCTTGCCTTTCCACTCCTTTCCTTTCGTCTCCCCAGACCTCCCAGTCAAATTTGCTGTGGAAAAAGGACCAGCTGAGCTCAAGGTGGAGTGGGATGGAGTGGAGAGGATTTCTCACCCTGTTCCCTCTTTCTCTCTGTGGTTATGTATATGCACATGGCATTGTGTGCTACCAGCTGGGGTGAGGCCATGGGGAGGGAGCACCTCTGATGGAGCTGAGCTTTGGAACAGTTCCATGGGAAGCTTCATGTTGAGGTACAGGCTGCTCCTCTTAGGTAATTGCCCAAGCTCCAGCCAAGTCCCTATCTGCAGGGAGCTGCACTTCCAGTCCATAACACCTTGGCATTGTTCTGCTCTCATGAGTCAAACTGTTGAGCAAGTCAAAAGTACAGAAATGTGGAATGAATTATCTTTATAGATCAGCTTGTTCAATACCTTCAGCTTCCCTGATGTTTCCTTGCAGGATGTTTCTCTTTCAAAGTGATGAAGATTATTAGGCCTGTGGGCAAGCCATTATAGCTCTCTTTAGAGAGGGCTGGGAGTGATAAATGGCTTTTCTATGTCTTCCACTTCCTACAAATTAATAATGCTATCCCATCATTTCCCTTCCCCATATTTTTTCCATTCTTTGCTTGACCTCAAAGAGATGTCTTTGCACTGTCTTTTACAAGATCTTTCTGAAAAGAAACCATCTAAAGAATAATAATAATAAAAAAATGTTATCTGTTACTGATTAACCCATCGTGGCCCACTGTTGGCGTCCAAACCCTTCAGATAGGGGTTAATCATCATAGTGTCTTAGGTCCTTGGAAAATTGTGGAAGAAAATGACCATTCACTCAAGGAGACCAGATGGGAGCTGGCTGCTGGACGGCAACAGCACATGGCTCACATAGCGTTAAGCTTGCATCACTCTTTCCATTATAAATCCTGAGCCTGTTTGGGCTCCAAACTATCAGTTTAAGGATGAGCAATATTTATTTCCAAATATTGTGCAAAATACTTTGAGTCTTTTTGGAAACCCAAGGTGATGGGGGGGAGGGAGGCAAGGCATGCTGGATCCTTTCCTCTTTTGCAAAGTATTCAAACTGTTTTGTTGCTGAAGTTCCAGACCAAAATGGGTTTAATTTTAAGCAAATATTTATTCTTTCTTCAGTCATGAGGGCTGAGGCAGAAATAAAAGCACCAGTGTTTGACCTCTATTAAGAAAGTTCAGGCTGTGCAAAAAATGCGTGTGGTAGATGAACCAGGCTCCAGAGAGAATCAGAGAGAGAAAGATAGGGGAGCACTCTGTGGTGGCCTGGAGATAAAACTAACAACAATATTATTTTGTAGAAGCTCTTACAAGGGACCTTCAGACTGCCCTTAGTCTTTATATGGGTATAGGAAATGACAGCTCCTCTTCCAAACCCATCAGATAATGCTGACTTACTCTAACTGGACACAGTTCAGCCTCAATTTCTCCAGCAGGACAAGGAACCAGTGGAAGTGGGAAGCTAACAGTCTGAGAAAGAGCATGAAGGAAAGAATTCTGTGCCTTTTGTGTTCTCTTTCACAAGAGCAACCATTAAAAGCAAATACTTACCCAAAAGCACCTAGATAAGGTAATTGTTTAATGAAACAATTTATCACTTGTGATATAAACATTAAATCTGATACTTCTTCTAAAGATTCAGGCTTCCTTAGACTATTCAGTAAGGAAGTGGTTGCTGATACTAATTCAGACTTGAAGCTGTGTTATTCTGTTACTGTCTGGCCTCTGAAAATTGTGCACTGCCTTCTGATTTGAACATTCCATTTTATGCCTCTGTTTCCTGTGGAAGACCAGGAGAAAAGCTGGTTCTACAAACCATGGAGAATACAATTTTTCTTGAGGCTGTTATGATTTCCAGAGGACTGGCCATGGTTGATAGTACTTTCATCCATAAGGATCAAACCTCAGGTTTATTTGAAATCTGTGAAGTGATACTCATGTTACCCTGAGTATGTTTCTTCTGATGACCATTTTGAGGCAGAGCAACAGGGAATATTTATCCTTCCTCTTATGCAATCTCCTAACTATCTGGTACTGTATAGCTGTCAATTGCTACTTCAGCTATGTCCCAGCTTCTGGAGTCCATCATGGACACAAACACCCCAAGACTTTGCTCTGATACTAGGCATGCTGAGATGATTAACAACCTGATTTTTATCCAAACAGATGAGCACTTTGCAGTCTACAAAACTGCAACAGAAAGTTGATCAGTACCCCCATTTCTCTAACCAAAAGAATCACCTCTAGGATTGTGCACAATTTCTTTTCAGTTCAGAAGGCTTATCTTTGGCTTCATGGTGGGATTGCATCCATTTTCCAAAAAGCCACAAAGAACTGAAGACATTTCCTAGCTCTGTATCTATTTCCCAGAGGAGATGGGACAATTTGAAACCACTGAGATCTAGTTCAACCCAAACTTTTATTCTAGGAGCCTACACTAGCTCTTCTTACTGGCAGGGGCAACATTAAGGTTTTTCACTTGAGCAGAGTTCTCATTATGCCCTGGACCTACACAAACCTGCTAACTCCATTCACCTTTGGGAGTTTTCTACAGACTTGGAGAGATTTGGATCACACCTACAGAGCCTTTCACTGCAGCTAGATTCAAGTCTATCAGTTCAGATTTCAGTCTCAGATGAGATATCATACCCCAGGCAGTGACATACACATGAACAGCAGCACATCTTGCAGCCAGCAGCTGGCCTAAGCTAATCATCAGTATCTACTGACACAGACCTCAGTGTAACTCCCTGTGCTGATCTGATCTGTTTATAACACAGCGGTGGTAAAAATAAATGTATTGTCTTTTGGGGAACTACTCAATAGTTCCTGCTCTTGATTGCATGATTCATGTAATCACAGAAAGAAATGTAAATTAAATATACCAAAATATAAATGCTATAAATAATACATTTTAGAGACTGTATTTATAGAGAAAGCTCCCATTACAGTAGGAGAGGAAAAAGCCCTCATTGACTCCTGCCTTCTTTTCCACAAAAGTAAACTGCTTGACTTTGTTGTCCTGGATTGTGTTCATTTACAATAAGGACTGCTGACCTCCCAAGCCCCTTACTTATCTCCTTCTCTTTTTCCTTACAAACACTACTTCTCTTTTCTGCATTAAAAACCATTGTGCAGCAGTAAGGGCACAGAGTAGAGCTAGCAAATTTTTTTCCAGGCTTTCTATGGCACTGCATGTCCTTGTTGCTCTGTTTGCACTAAAGAAGCACTGAACAGTACATCAGTAGATTTTTTTTTTCTTTTTCCTTTTTTCCTCTTTTTCTTCTTTTTTCTTCCTCTCCTTTCTTTTATCTTCTTTCTTTTTTCTTTTGACTTTTTTTTCCTCTTTTCTTTTTTCTTTTTTCTTCTTCATTTTCTCTTTTTTCTTTTTTCTTCTTAATTTTCTCTTTTTTCTTTTTTCTTCTTCATTTTCTCTTTTTTCTTTTTCCTTTTTTATTTTTTCTTTTTTTTTTTTTCTATTTTTTCTTTCTTTTTTTCTATTTTCTTTTCTCTTTTCTATTTTTTTTTCTTTTTCTTTTTTTTTTGGGGGGGGGAGGAGGGTGGGAAGTGGAGCTGGAGACAGTTACAGGAGGCAACTGACACAAGACAGACCTGCAGAAGGGATGGAGCCACTGCAATACTACTCCATGTTGCAGCTTGAGATTAACCTCTGATCTCCCCATAGACTTTAGTTCAGTTGCTGTCTACAGTTAGCATGCTTCTCTTTGGGTTTCAACTAGGATTAAGCAGTTTAAGGTTAATAAAACATCTTTTTCCTTTTTCTCTTTATTGAGAGAAGCAAAGTATATACATAATTTCAGAGATTCACCCTTTAGGAGATACTGTAGGACCAGAGAGTTAAAAATAAAGTCTCTAAATCTGAGATATTTATCATGGCAAAGGTGAAATTAATTTCTCTGCCTAATCACTTAGGAACTGTTGCCTGTCTTTGTAAGGCAGAGAGCTGGTGGCACCCAAGTGCTCACTGATACCACCTTCTCCTCACACAGGGTGTTAGAAGGTTTTTTTTGAATGGAGGGTATGTTTAATTTTTAAGAGAAAGTATATTTTGGAAGAATATAGACTTAATCCTTTCCCTTTGAGATACTGGCAGCAGATTCCTGTCCCTTTCTGAACATTTTCTCATAATCCCCCAGGCAAAGAAAAATGTCCTCAGTGGAAAGTTTTCTCCTTGCAGTTCCTTCTCCTTCTCTAGATCATCTCTCTTCCAAGCTGAGATGGCAGCAGCAAAGTTTTGGGGGACATAAAGTTCAACACTGGTGATTCTGGCTTGTTTCTCTCCCCTGCAGGGGCTGGGAAAACAGGCTGCAACATCCAGCAATTAAAGAAAAATAAATGTGGGATCAGTCTTAAGATGATCACATACTCTGTAACACATGCTGCTGCCAGGATCTGCAAATATTTGTGTGATCAGGCTCCACAGGGTTTAGAGCAATAAGGACTGATTTGCTCTCCCACAACCTCCCTCTCTGTTACTCCTCCACCCCTGCTGTTTCCAAGTCCTCCCAGGTTTCAGGATAAAACACACAACAGTTTATTATTTAGTCAAAACACTTGGGTGACCTTGGAGGTAGAAGTGTCTGGCCAAATGACATTTTAGCATTTGCTCAAGCACACCCTTCCCTATTCCACAGCTCCTGTGGATCCTGTGAGTTGCAGTTATGTTTTTAATATTATTATTTTCTTTTCTCTCAGCCCTCCACCCCCAAGCAATTAAGTGATTTTTTTTTCCCTTTCAAGGGTTGTGTCAATGAACAGTCAAAGAATTAGATGTGAACCTGTGTAGAAGAACCTTTGGCAAAACCTTTGAATGCTGTGCATCTGTATGAGAAGAGAAATGTCAGGAGTAGTTAGCAAAAAATGAATAGCCCTGATCCAACCCTGTGATTCTTCTCCTGCCAAGTTCTCCAGTACTCACTCGATGATCCAGCAGAGCTTTGGCAAGGCTCTCTGTTAAAGCTTTCTTCCCCCTGTTTACCTGCTATCCAGCTTAATTGGGAAACTGTGAGTTCAATAGGAAATGGCCATTAAGGCTTTGGGTCAGGCTAGCAACAACAGGCTAGAGTCAAAACAAATCTGGGCCCACCACCACCACAATGAGGCCATGTGGCCCTGATGCAGGAGGGACTGGGGGGACGGAGGGAAACCACTGCTCCACGCTTCCTCTGAGCTACTCTTGTCCCTCCTTGTTGGATGTGGAGCTGTGCCCTCCATACAGTGAGGAGAGGACCTGGTACTTGGAAACAGTGAAAGCTGGATCCTTTTCAAGCTGTGCAATGATTACTTTCTCATCTTCCTGTCTGCAGTTGACTATCATGCCCATGGACAGTTTCACCACTGTTCAGACCCACTGCAGGAAACCAAGTAGCTTTGCCAGTGCATATCTTGACTCATCTGTAATATCCCTCGGTCATTTGCTCATCTTCTCCTGTGACCTGGTTTAGTGGTGGGCTTGGCAGTAGTTTAGGGACAGGGTTTAGCAGTGGACTTGGCAGTGCTAGGTTAATGGCTGGACTTCATCATCTTAAAGTTCTTTTCCAATGAAAACGATTCTATGAGCTACACCAGTAGTTCCTAGCTAACTGGACCAAATGCCACCTATGTACACCTCAGCCTTCATGCAACTTACATTTCCTTCAGTTTTCTTCCACAGCTGACATCCAAGCTGCTGATTTCCTGATGTCACCCAAAAGATGTGTTACTTGGGAAGAAAGGAGCTACATGAACATACATATTTTAGGTGAACTGACTTGCTTGAAGAGTTTCTCAGATGCTTGGCAATACAGGCCACTTTTTTCCCCCTCCAAGAAGCTCATGCAGACCTACCAAGAAAGTCTGTTAAATACCTTCCAAAAAAGGGACACACTGCTGATGTTTAGCTGGGAAGGAGCAATGGCAGCCAAGACAAAGTGTAACAAAGATTTCACACATGGAAAAAAAGGTGCTGCTCAGTCTACAATAAACCTTCTAATGCAAGGGAAGCAATCAAAGGTCACAAAATTTCCCCTGCCCTCCACCCCCATTTGAATCTTCCCCCTTCTTCCGTTCATCACATCTAACCAGTGCTTGCAGCAATGTCCAGCAATTAGTGTTTTACCAACTCCTTAGTCAAAGTGCTGTTTCTATATTATAAAGCGTTTAAGCACTCCAGGCTTACCTTGAAACCTGACTAGTCTTCCAAGTTACCTCAGCTTCAGGGAATAAATTCAGCTGGTGGGAACTATCCCAGCTTCTAAATTAGGTAGGCAGATTGAGTCTTTAATGTGTAGCAGAGACACAGAACTGAGCTTAACTCTTCACTTACTGGAGGCAAGGCAAGTACTCACGAGGTCTGGGCTCATATTTTTATTCTGAGATGTCCTCTCCCTCACCCTAAGCCCTCCTAAGTGAGGCGGAGCAAAGGTCAGTGAAGGCAAGACACACTGTAAAGTGAAAGACTTATTATGCATCACTATCCATTTCCTTTGCTCATTTTCTCTTCTCTTTCCCTCCAGGTTGCAAAACCATTATGCAAGGCATAGCATAGGCACAGCCTGGTCTTGCATCTTTGGAATATGCCTAATGAGCTCCAGATCCTACAGCAAACTTAAAACACAGAGTGGGAGAAAATGCTCAGTGGGGGAAGAGTTTTCTGTGCTAGCCAGCAAAGGCAGGAGATTCAGTGGTTGCAAGGTGAAAGCAGAAGGTAAACTAGAAAATGAGCTGCATGGCTCTGACTTGAAGCATAAGGATAATTAACCGCTGCAAAAGATTCACTAAACATTTGGTGAAATCAAGGCAGGGAGTTGTCTTAAGATTTGCATGCTGGTTCAACCACAAAATTACAAGCATAAAAGTGGGAATTACTGAGTGAGGCTTTCTAGTCCATGAGAGGGAACAGAACAATTAGAAGAACACTTTTTTTTTTTTTTTTCTTGCTGTAGAATGCATAAATATTTTTAGGAAATAGGAATAAAATACTTTAAAATGTTGTTTGTTTTTTTTTAAACCAGTTTTAAAGCAGCAATTCTAGAATATTTCTGGCTTTCTGAAAGAGTAGAGAAGAGGTTATTGAAGGGCATCTTAGAGGACTCCGAGGTCAAAAATAAGAAGATGGAGGCTGAGGTTGGGAGAGTCGATGGGAAATCTTTCTTCTTCAACATGTAAAGTGTTCCCTGCAACTCATCTTTTCGTTAAAATACAGGAAGGGAAAGGAAGGGAAAGGATATAATTGACAAATAGGCTTGCCAGCTTCTGTCACCATTAAACCTCTGTTTCAAACAGATACACAGGAAAGGATTTGCAAACAGTGGAAATTAAATAATCATTCTGGTCTCTTCAGAACTCAGATTATGTTCCTTATGCCATTCCCCACGAGCCATACTTTATGGAGTTTGCTTTGGAGTTCTTTCTGAAGAGACGGAACTTAAGATCCATCCGGCTATTCCAGCTCCTGCACGCCTGCTCTAATTTTGTGGTTTCGTACATGTGGATGCTAATGCAGCTTGCCAGGGCTCATGGCCTGTCAGGGTGCATGAGAGTCATCATGGTCTGACCTAGGGAGAGGAATGACTTTGTGCTGATCAGCTCTAGGTTAGAAATTAGATCAGCTGTATAGTGAAAAATCAGTTCCCCCTAGGTTCTGAGGCAGCAATGACTGGTTGTCTTCAACAATGACTGTTATTACTGTCTAGTTTCTTGCCAGGTAATTTGGCTGTACCTCCAGATTTCTGTTGGAGATAAGCAGGAGGTGTTCACACTGCTATACTGGGAGTATCAGCTAGATTGCACCATGATTAGCTCCAAGGCCTTTCCGCAGACAAGTAATGTGGACAGGCTGCATATTTGACCTAAGAATCTCTTCTATGCCTTAGTTCAAAGACAATCTCTTTGACCTTGAAGATGTCCTTCATGAGGGCTCTTACACAGGCTCCTTAGATCTGAGGGATCTGGTTCATCTCAAGTTACATGTTGCATTACATTCACAGCATTGCAAGCACACCACCCTCTAGAGTACTTTGTGTTTTGTAGCAAAACCATGCATAAATGTTTTAACTTCTGAGCAGAAGGCTTTAACCAGCCGCATCCATGTTCCAGAAGTTTCAGGCCTCTTTGTAGAGCAACCTGCTGAACCCAGAGAGGGGTGGGACACAAGAACGCAGCACTTGCTCCTTGGACTTGCCAATAGGCCACTGAGGAATAATTTCAGGGCAAAGATAGAAGGATACAGACAGCCCACAGGGAACCAGGGGAGATGCCTACCCACAGCTATGCAACCCCAGCCTTGGGACAGCCATGCAACATGACAATATGTGAAGTCCATTTAATTCCATGTCAGCACAACCTGAAGGTTAAAAACAGATGTGCAGTTTTTACAGGCAATAACTTGAAGAGAGATATTCAAGCTTTGTTTCAATTTCAGTACAGTTGTATGGAACACTGAGCTGCTCAGAAGAACAAATTTTTTTTTTTACTGAATTACAAAATCAATGTGAGAGACTAAAAATCAGAGTAAGACTGAAATTAATCTTCTTCAGGTGACCAATAGAAGCCACCAGTTCAAAAAAGACAGAAAGAAAATAGACAGAAAGAAAATGGAGATGGTATGAAAGGAAAACAAACCCAAGGCTCTGGAATTATAGGAGGAGGAAGAAGTGTGGAGGAATGTGTCTGAAAGTGTTGTCTGAAGTGCAGGATCAGCCCAAAATGTTTCCCAGAGCAAAAGAAGAGCTGTGAAAAGTGGAGATCTTTTCTATCAGTATGGAGTGGTCCTGAGCAGAACCACAGCAAAGGTGAAGCAAAGGTGAGGTGTGATACCAAGATGCACAGAAGCCCTGGAAGGTGCTATGACTGTACCAGAACAGGAGCTGCAGAGGTGCAGGACTGTACCAGTGAAGGATTCTGGAGATGACTGAAATAAGGAACAGGACTGTGTGCATGCTATAGGAGCTGAAGGTTCTCTTTACTGCTCTGTTTCAGAGCTAGACAATTGAGGTGCTTTTGTGGAGGAAATGGTTACATCTGAATCCACCAAGACACAGACAAACTAGTGGGAACTAGGGACTGAATGAAGCCCTTCTAACCTAAAAAGGAGTCCACATGTCACCACCCTCGTAGGAGTGCCTGGCTTCCTACTTTTTACTGGAAGTTATTCTCACAGTACTCTGATGAAGTAGGGAAGCATTTGCTGTGTTTTTCCAGACAAACAAAGCACTGAGCAGATTCAGTAATTACTCTGGGGAATTTCCTTTGTCACTACCCACGTGTTTTCAATGTGATGTTGGTTTCTGGCTGGCCCTGGTTTTACTTTGATCCAGTAGACCATCTTCTTCAGCTTGCACTAACCAAGAGCTGAGATCTTTCTTCAGTGGGTAAGGCTGCAAGTCACTGGTGCAGCAGAGGTTTTATTACTGGATGTTAGCGGTTCTTTCTGTGAAATTCTGAGTAAGGGGAAGGAAATTCCAAACCAATTATGTAGAAGAGAAAAGGAGCAAAATTCATCAAAGAAACAAAGCCTTGTAAATTAATCACTCAACTGATGGTCTTTTTTATTTTTTCTCCACTTATGTGGACAAGACCCTACGTGGCTAAAGGAAAAAAATCGCAATAAAAAGCTTTGGTTTTGCCTACACAGCATAGACTGATTAAAGGCCTTTTGCTGGGTTGTTATCCTTTTATTAGCATGAATCTAATAATAATAATATCACCACAAGTATATTTACTTTGCTGATGCCAGAAGGCCTCCAGGCAACTTAATAAAATGCAGCTCAAAGAGTGCTTGATCATTAATAGGACAATGTGCTGAAATAAAACTGAGAGCAAGGGTGAACTAAAAGCCAAGGATCCATCTCCAGTGTATGCAGGCTGATAGTAAGCCAGCTAAAATGTCTGTCCTCTTTAGCAGCAGTTTCAGAGTACTGTGTATGTTGAACACAATGGATGTGTTAGCTATTGGCATCTGCAAAATAAACAGTTCCATATATCCCAGTCTTAGGCTTCTGAAAACAAGATGCTAATCTGTCTCTGCACAGAGTGCTCTGGCTCTGGGATTAGTCATGAGGCCAAACCCACAAAAGGGCAGAAAGAAGACCCAATCCAAAGTTGTGGAAGGCCTTAGAAAAGCTTCCAAGTTTTCAGGTGGGTTTTAGTCAAACCTAGTTTTCTCTTGCCTTTCTCTTACTCCAGCCTGAAGACAAGCCTTTGACATAGGTTGCTTTTAGACAGCAATTTAAGTTCCTTAATATCATTGAGTGCTTTCATCTGACAGCCCTATAGATTGGCTGTGACATTTTGTTGTTACAACATGACACATGAGAATACATTACCAGACTCCGTGTCCCTCCTTTTTCAGCCCTCACTTACTGATGTTGGCACTTCATAATCCTTGAAATATTCCAGCTCAAAGAGAAGCAACATGAACTGAGTTCTCCAGCTGCCTCAGCTTGGCATCTGCCACTGGGCAAATGACAGGGATGCCTCTGTCCTAGTAGTTTGAGCAAGATGTTTCGTTTTTCACCTGCGCACCTTTTCTGCTGCATCCATTGAGATGTGCTCTCAGGGATCCATACTGGTAATACAGCCTGCTGTAGAAGCTGAGAGAGAGCTCATTCAGGGGTAAAGGAGGTAAAGGAGTCAGTCTACTTTTCAGAAATAACAGAGAATTGAATGGGAGAGACATGCTGGAGTGGCAGAAACTCATGGAGCTTGAGTGGAGAGAAGGGAAAAGAGCTATTGCTTCTATGGAGATTCAGTTCTGTCTTAACCTCCACCTGCTGTGGACTTTCCCAGCTTGTCCTCCATTTCCCCTTGCCTTTTGGATCCCATCCCTATCCTCTGTGGGAAAGCGCTGGCAGCAGACAGCTGCTAGGGATCAGATCCAAGAAGTGGCTCCATGCTCAAAGCCAGATGTGTGGCAACAGAACATGCGTGAGGAGGCGGAGAGGAAAGGAGTTGGGAAGGATAACCTTGAACAGCTGGGAGAGAGGAATGGAGCTATTTGTCCCATGCCCATGACAAGGACAAGAACTTTCTTAAGTTGAGCTCTTAACTCAGGAGGAGCCTCCATGTGCTACTGGGTTAGATGTAATGGCTGTCTGGGACCTGAATGGAGGTTTCAGCTTCATTGAAACCTCTCATATTAAAGGTTTGAAAGGATGGGGAAGTGGGAGGTGGCATTTCTTGACTGGTGATTTCCCAAAGCAGAAGAACAATACAAATCCATAAATGTTCTCATGTGCTGCCACAAACAGAGTTGCTAACTGGGTCACGTTCCTGACCCAGTACATGGAGCAGGGAGAGGGACTGCAATGCATGATAGAGTCTTGAACATCCACGGAAGAGCTATTTAGAAAACCCACAGGCTTACTCTGAACATTGGGGGAACTTGGGGATCATTGCTCAAACCTGAACACATTTCCCTCCACACTGATTTTTCAGAAGCCATTTTTGCAACCTGTCTAGACTGTTGCAAAAATCATTGCCAAAACATCCTCTGTGTGCATCCAAGTCAGATGTTTATGATGTTGGATTTTTAATAGTCATTTGGCACCAGGCTAATTATTTGAGGTAGCTGCCACACACAGGGAGACCCCACCACCAGAGTAAAAAAATAGTAAAAAAATAATTTTTTCCCGTAAGTTAATTGATTCCTAATTAATTCAGGTATCATTACAAAATGGCTGGTGAGTTTTTTGGGATGAAATTCTCCTTGGCTGCAAGAGTCTAAAGCTGCTAGCTCAAAACCCAAAAACTCTGCATATGAACACAGCAGATGTAATTAGATTACAGATTAAATGAGACTTTATAAAAAATTTTGTGAGGACCAAATAAAAACCTGAAATTTGGAAAAATTTAAAATAAATAAAACTTTTAAAATTTCAATCTTAATAGTAACTGTGAAATGTCAACCATTTGGACCGTGCACAAATGCAAGGTGGGAAGTTGCTGTATGAACTCTAGATGTAAGAAGTGTGGGGCACACCATGCTGAGTTATACGTGTTCTGTCATCTGACAAAAATGAAACCAGGCTCTATTTTGAGGTACAGACACGTGACGAAAAAGGGCAGAGTTAAGGCTGAACTTTTCCACCGTCCTTCTAAATTACCTTAAGATTAAGGATATGTAGACAATGGCTTTTTTGCAACAGGATGTTTTATTTTAGCATTAATCTCAACTCTTTCCCTCCCTTTCACCTCTCTGGATCTCCGGGAATGAGAGTGGTTCTCACAGGAGTGCTTTCCTGTGACCCAATTATCTAAACAAATAGAAAAACATAAAAAGGTCCCCACCTATGTCATGTCATGCTAACAAACTATTTTTTATCTTCCCTGAAAGGAGAAGCTAAAAATACACATTGTTTGTTTGTGACCAATGATAAATGGACCACGCCTCCTGCAAAAGCAGGAATAAGGACACATCACAAATCAACTAAATATCACTGCATCCCTGTCTTCAGCAATCTGTCTTCCCCAGACTCTACAGGCAAGGCCTCTGTGTTGCAAACAAAAGGTGTGTGAGAGGCCACTTTCAGGGAAAACAAATCTTGGTGCTTATGGGGCATTCAGGTCATGGCAAGGAACACTGATATCAGCATGATGTACTTTATGTCATCAAGCAGACTTAGGGAAGGAAGGAAGGAAAGGTGTTTTTTTGGGTTTTGTGTTGGTTTTTTGTTTTGTTTTGTTTTGTGTTGGTTGGTCGTTTTTTTTTCTGTCCAGTGAGTTACCTCCCTGCCTCTGATATATTGGAAGACTAGCTGAACTCTATTTACCCCTATTTATTCTCTACTACACCCATTAGTTTTGGCTCCTATATGCTGTCAGTGTCTCAAAACTCTAGAGAAGTAAAGCCACAGAGCCCTCAGGACAGGGAACTCGGCAGCTCCTGTGACACACAAAAGGTGCAGTAAAATGGAGTATTACTACATCACTACCAAAAACCTTGAGCTATGATTTGACTCTGTATGAGATTTTATATATTGCTATTTCCCTGAGGGACAGTCTGCTATTTATGAGTTGAATTTCACAGTTAATTCAAAGGCAGAGCATGAGTGTCAGGTATTCTGGACTCACCTCATGTCATCTAATCCACTGTTTATTTGGGAAGTGCTATATATTGCACTCATTATTCTATATCAACCGTTCTCTACTTTTGAAAGCTGGGGCCAACGAGTCAGGAAGGGGTTGCAAAATCCTGTAACTCTGGGTCCAGATTGGAAAGGCAGACAAATCACTGCCAGACACTGTCACATGTCACCAGGTGATCATTCACCAAAATCATGGGTTGAAACATGGACAGACATGCTTGATCCACTTTCTCCCCTCAACTCTGAGTCCCCTTTTTCCTCCCTAACGCTGTCTTTGGACAGAAGATCTTCTGAGATTATAGAACAGAACTTATGCCACTCTATAATGATCAAGAAATAAAATAAATTTGCTCATAACGTCATTCATTTCCCCCATTTAAAAAAAATTCCTCCTCCTCAGTGCAGAACAATTAGTACTGCAGTTTCCCCTGGAAGCAAGCAACATCCAAACCAAGCCCTTTGTGTAACCACCGACCACTGAACTCCACCAGCTCCCTCACCCCACCTGCCTTTTTCTTCCCTGTGGGAAGACTTTCCCATTAGGCAAAGGAAGTTTTTTTCTTTCTTTTCATATGTCAGAATAAGGAATTAAGTGCAGCAGGGAGACTCTGCCATGTTAAAGGTCAGTTGCATAAGTTCTCTTAAATGGCAATTAAATGATTCTATGACAAACAGGATGCACTTGGAGTGCAGACATCAGCTCCGACCTTGGGACCTGGGAGAGTCTGGGAAAGAAAAAAACACTTTGGGAAAATAAACATAACACCCAAAGCTGTAAAACAAGATAAATCAGCAGAGAAAATCTATCATTTTCCCTGTGTTACTGGGGAAATGCAAACCGTAGTAACACTTTGATTTCTTGCTCAAAGAAACAGGTTGTCTTAAGATCAGCTGTTCATCCTGCACTGTTCAAAACAACCTGTCGAATTACCCAGTGCCAGCAATCAGGTGTTTCAGCAGTTTGAGGGTGTAAGTCATATCAAGGCCTTATGTGATAAAAAGGTCACAGCTCTGTGGTATGAGTGTGGGAAAGGGGTGATGCGTGATTACAGAGTGTTACGTGAATGAGAGAAGACAGAGCAACATTTGCTGGAGCGAGAGGACAGGAGAAGCTGTCCCAGACCTTTTGTTCCTGGACAGCAGCTGGAGTTGAAGCCTCAGAGAAGAGTGTTCAGGCACACAACAGCCCCATGAAGAGCATTAGTCCAAGGCTTTTGCAGGATACACCCATTACCCAGCCATCAACTCTGACTGCTATACGAATTTCAGGACACTAACTAGCCTGGAGGGTTCCTCTACTGGTTACCTTCTTTCCTACACAGGTTTTCACTGAAGCCTGAGACCCTTCAGCTCTGCTGAACACCAGTGCAGAGTCAAGGTCTGCATGTAGAAAGGGATACAGTGGGTAGCAGAATGAATGCATAAGGACCAGATGTGGCTCATGTCCCATGTCTTCTGCCTGGCTAAAACAATGCTCAAGACAAAACAAACAGGAGCTGGAGAACCCCAAAGAAGGCTTCAGTCAGACTAGGCATAACATGATTAACAGCACAGATGTGGAAATGTCAGTAAGCCAAGTGTTTTTCTGACAAAAAAATGGGATGTTGACCTGCCTTACAGAGCTCACTGGGCACAATATGATGAGGAAAGGAAGGAAACAATAAAAAGCGATGTGAATGAGGATGGAAAAAACCATACTTGCCAGCTAGTTCTAGATATACAAGATCTGGACTGGTTTTCAGTGAGGAGAAACATAAGTCAAAAGATATTCTCTTATGTGTAGTTTTCCTGAGAAAGTTCATGAGATGTATTGGCTTCTTTCGACAAAGTGACTGGCAGTAGAAAGCAGAGAAATACAATACAATTTGGTTGAGGATGTGTCTCCCAAACTGTTCATGTCTCCCAAACTGTTCAGAGTTTGGGATAAGAACAGGACATAAAGGGGGAAAGGGCAAGGTGGTTCTGTTGAGAAAAAAAGGGGAAAAGAAAAAAATAAAGCAAAGAGGAAAACAAACACAAAGTGGAAATTTAAAAAAGAAAAAAAAATCCTATAGACATCAAGGAAAATCCAAAAAACCCTTGAGGACAACTCAACACAGTAGGCTGGGAAGTGCCACTGGGATGTAGCACATCATAGTGCCCTGACAAAATGATCTCAGAGATGAAGAGGAGAGTCTGAAATTACACAGGGAAGAGGCAAGCCAGGCCTTCCCTCTGTCTCTCCTCTCCAAGTCTTTCTTTGGCAGTGAGAGGTGACTTTGGAAAATATGAAGAATGGGATGGGGAAGCAACATTCACTTGGCAACATCCAATTTCAGGGGCTAGAAAGAACTGAAGAGGATCCAGAGGCTGAGTTCCTGACCTCAAGGAGAATCCTGAGGGATATTTCAGCCACATTAATTCCAGCAGGCAGCGGGACATCCTGGCAGGAGATGCTGTGGGAGAGAAAGACTGAAGTGAAGGGAAATGCTCTTGTCTAAACTATGGCTGATTAATGCCTTAGGAACCCAGGGTCTGCTCTCTGGTTTCGCAGTGCACAGCTATTCACCAGGCTGTCCATGGCAACAGGTGAAAAATAGGCAGTAGACAACAGCCTGTAGGAACTTTCAAGGAAAAACCAGACCTGGCATGAATCACTAATTCCAGAGTTTCAAGGAATAATTGGTATTAAAACTCTTCTGCATTCCCGTACTTCAGATCTTATTTTTTAAGTCCCAGCTTGACAATAGAAACTGAAATGTTAGAAAAGAGCTTATTCTTGTGTTTTTCACAGAGATCCCCTTCCTAATTTGCTAGAAGAGGTGGTAGGCTCTGCATGCAAACCTCAGGACTGAGCAGAACCAAGCCAGCAGATGATAATGATAATGTACCGCATCAGACACTTTGATCTTGACACCTGGCTCTATGCTTGAGCCCTTTGGCCAACTGGAACATCCTGGCAGCAGCAACTGTACAACTGTACAAGGTCTCATACCCTGGGGATCTCAGTCCACAGTGAAGATCCTGTAGCACAGAGTTCAGATTTCACCTGGGATGAAAGATGTGAAGCCCCAGCAAGAACAAACACCACATTCACCTTTCTGTGGCACTATTCATCAAAAAAAACCCACAATCTAGAAAAATATAAGACTCATTTCATTCTGACTAGGGAGAATTTATCTGCACTAGACAGAAGTTTAAGAGCTGAAGAAGAGCACAACATCCTACTGAAACAGAAGATGGAGTTTGAGTCAGAAGAGTGTAAATCAGCAGAGCTGGAATACAGCCAGGACATTGGCATTTGCACCAGAGACGCAATTAAATGTACTAGAGAATTTCTAAAGACCAGAGCTGGTCAGGAGCTCAGATTTATATCTATGAACCCACAGCAACCTTGAATACCAGATAAGGGTGTTGGCTGACAGTTGATTCAAGGAATAAAAATGTCACCTTTGGTTACACTGCCTATAGCAACCAGGCAATTCTCTGTAGGTCTCCCACCCAAGCAGCTGTCCAGTTTTCTTTATGGGCTCTGACAGGGTCAGAAGACCTGAAGATAAGGGTAAAGGTCTCCTCTGAATCACGTTGGTGAAGTGGCAGAATTCTTCATCCTAAACTGTGGGGGGAGGTAGTGCTTTATAACCCAAACAACCAAGTTTTCTGGAAAAGAAAGTTACACAAGTTTTGAAGGTAGGGCTTTCTTCAGGTTTGAGAAAGATTCTGCAGCCTCCAGACTACTTACTGGTCCAGAATAGGAAATGGGGGTCCCTGTTTTAGTTATTTTCTCTTCAGTAGTTTTAATAAGGGGCTGTTTTGGAATCTCAATGTTATCTTTCAAGCTTCAAAAATTGTTATCATAGCCTACGTTTCATAGTTATGGGATGGGGAGGATTTAGAGGAAGACACTATTTGTTCTGAGGCATCTACAAGGTGATCTCTAACAATTCTGTGCATACCTAAATTATCTCCTTCAGTGCATTAGTTGATCGTCTCACCTTCATTAATGGATTTTTGACTGTTCAGCACCAGTGTCAGACAGAAAGCTCACTATATAGATGGGAAACTGAGGTTATAGGAAATTAAAGTAGTATTTTCCAGGGCTGCCTGCAAAGAAGAAAATACTTGTATTCATTTTGGAGAACAGCTCCTTTTCATCCTAGTAGAGTTAATGCTTTCCTGTACCATCTCACCCTGTGAGCTGTTGCAGTTTCTCCTGACACTATAAAATGGTGACAACGGCAGAACAAGAATTATCTCTTTGCAACTGTGAGGGAGGGTACTGTATTTACTGTATTTGCTGATACACATCAAGAGTAGAGAAGTGCAGGGTGGGAAGAAAGAGGCATCTTTGTTCTTGCAGCAGTTTGTTCAACAAAGCCCAGACTGTTTCAGTGATAGTGGATGCTGCATGTTTATTCCACAAATTTATGGTTTAATTAATTTTGGGGTGAGATAGCGAACATGGTTCAGTGCCAGATCAAGTGAAACATGATCCTAGCATTTCAAGAATTCAAGCAGCTGAGGGGGTTGACTGAATGGCACCTGAAATCCAATAAAAGCCAGCACAATGGGAAGCCCTGGTATCTTAAAGGAAGATCTTTGGAGATTTTAAATATGTTGAGCGGGGTGGGAGGGGGAAGGGAAATGGGCTAGATTCATCCAGGAGTTCAGACTGCTAGAGCACCTGATGAAAACATGCTGGTTTACCTTGTCTGCAGTTCTGCAACTGAGCTTATGCTTCAGAGAAGAACTGGAAAACCACATCTCCTCCATCCCCCCCTAGAGCACAAACACCACCAAAATTCTCAATTGCAGAGCTAGAGGTTAAAGGAAAAAAACCCCCAACAACTAAACAAACCAAAACATATGAAGTTCCTTTTTGTTTGTTTTCCAGCTTGAGGAATGGTCATACTCAGTCATTGGTAGTAACTTTCTGTGTTCTGTCAGGAAGGATGGGGACATACCTATGGTTTTTTCTTTTTAAAACATTGATATATATTTTTAAAGGCCAGATCTTCAGTCAAGGAATACCAGAATCCTGAGATTTAAGAAACAACTTAAGTACTGAAAGACTCATTCTCACCTCCCTTATGCAAGTAACACCGTATGTATATTTTATATACAAACATGGCAGTATTCCACAGCTGCAGTACTCCATGGTTCCCACAGCTGTATCAGAGCATCTCATTTGCTCTACACTTCTGCAGAACAAGGAAGCAATACTTTTCACTGCTTAGGAATGAGGAACCATGTCACAGGACACAGTGAATTTGAACAGGAAAAAAGACAGAAGCCTGTATCTTCTGCAGTGTAAGTAACTGTTCCAAACACTGCTCTTCCCCTGGGCCGAGCAGGAGGAATCTGCACTGATGGTGCTGAAATGGGACTGACATCTCAGAGTCCGATCCTCAGCTTTTGCATCATGAAAGCAGATGAAGCAAGACCAGGACTTTAAATCTCTCTAGAATTGCCCTGCTCTACAGAGGAAAGTGAAAGGAAATGAAAATTGTAGAATTATCACATCTTCCATCTCGCTTCATGCTGGAAGGAAACGTATGGCTCATTCAGACCAGCCCCAATATCTCATCTCACTTGCACCGCTGCCTTCATTTTTACTGTAGGTAATCGTCTCAGATTGTCTCTCACAGAAGCAGGCACTGCAGCCAGGCATCCCAGGCCTGTTCTATAAGGAATGCCAATTTCTGTAGATGTTGTGGCCCTCCGAGATGTCTCAACTTTAACTGGCAGCCTCAGAGCAAGCATATAATAACTTGGTCTCTGGAGAGTCTGTTGTTATCCACAGAGCTTTTTTCCAGCTAATGACCTGCAGTATTTGGCAGGGGGGAAAGTAAATAAAAATAATATTTCCTTTCTCATCTCCTTGTAGATTTTCCCATAAGCTGGGTAAGTTACAGCTTCTGCTGCATCACACATGTACCTTTTCATTTTAGTGTCTGGTCCTGACCTCTTGCTCATGGCATTCAGTCTCCCATGCACACCCTGCTTACTCTCCTTTAGTAATTTATGGCACACACTGTACACCCATTTCCTTCTGCCCTTAACTCTCCTGCATGTGTTCTTGTTATCTCAGCTGCTTGTTAGATTTGACATATTCTAGCTAGCTTCCAAGCCTGTTCTCATAGCAGCCTCTCTCCCAGACAATATTCTACTATTTACAAGGGATTCAGCCCAACCTATGAATTCACACAACTTGCAATGACTTGTCAGCCTGGCCTACAGCCTTCCCTCTTCAGCAAAGGGAACTGATCCTTGCACTACTCAGGTCTTGCTTGGCTTTTGGGGTGTATAGGATTCATCCACTTTTTGAGACTGTCAGTCAGATTTCAGTGTTCATCCTTTCCAGATTGAAAAATCATCCCTGAATGTAACTGGTCCTCAAAGTTAAGCTCCTCCACTGGAGGCAGGTGACATTTGGCTCTCTTTGTTTAATTTTTCTCCTATTATTTTTGGCTGTATATGGGAACATTGCAGAAAATGAAGGTTCAAGTCAGCCTGGGGATCTTAAGTGAAAATTTATTCCTCCTCCGTGCTGGCTTTGTGGAAAATCATCACAATGCTCCAATTATTTCTACTCAACTTCATTTTCCTGTCTTCCAGCAGACTCTTCCTTTGCCTTCTTGAGCCAACAAATCTCGGACTGCTCCTTTTCTCATTGGAGAGACAGGACAGGAAGAAGAGATCTGGAAATCTCTCAGCTCCTTCTGGAGGGAAGGGTAAGAGTCAGCCAGGAGAGATGTGGGGACATGGGATTGCTGCATGAGTACAGTTAATACAGGATGGTCAGCCAATGAGCTGAGCAGGTTAGAAGCAGTTCTTAGCTGAGCAGCAGCTGGGTTGAGCTGTGGAAGAAGGTGAGCCCTTGGTCCTGCAGTGATACCAAGCCTTGGCTTATTTAGCAGTGTAGAAGCTGGAGAAAGTGGGAGTCTGCAGGTGTAATTCTGAGAATCCCACTTCCCCTTTTCTCTTAGTCTTGTGTCTCCTGGTGACACAGATGTATTGGTCTGAGACCTTTGTGTGTGATACAAAGGATCTGAGGAAGGAAGCACAACACTTGCTCTCTTTGCTGCTAGCCTTAGAAATCCCAGTCTGTACTTTTCTCCCCCCAGGGTCTGCTATTCTCTCTGCCCACAGATGAAGTCCTGTGTTACACATCTGCCTTTCTACAACTGGTCAGGAAGGGATGAGTATCTGCACAATGGTTGTGTAACTCAGTCCTTGTTTATCCAGATGGCTTTTCTGTGGCAGAAGTTATCTGAATGATGAATGCATTTTCCTCTTAGGACAGGATCCATTTACTGGGATGCATCACCTGGCTCTTTCTTCTCAGGTCATTTCTCTGAGCATGTCTCACATTTCTGGTGTCTATTGGTATTTAGCTGAGGTTGACTACAGGCTTTGAGGTGTGGGGGAGGAGAGGAAGAGGAGGGAACTCCCAGAAACAAATCAAGATATAAATATTTCTCCATTTCAACCACAGGTGTAACTGGAACGTATAAAATGGTACCCAAAGTAGCTTTGATCTTACTATCTTATGTCCCTACATGAACAAAGCTGAAGTGATGCTGGTATCAGATGACAGAGGACTGAGCAACCAAGATGAGCTGAGGCAGAAACTGAGAAGCCCAAACTGTTGAAGCCTTACTGGAATGCATATATCCCCACAGCTTCCTTCAAGCTTCTGGACACTTTTCTTCTAAGGCAGTTCAGCAAGCAACTTGCATTATTTGCAGTGACAGTGTAGTGCTGGCAGATCTTTAACCTGGCATCTACCATAACCCCCTAGTCCTGAGGAAGACTGCTTTTCAGAAAATTGCTTCAGAGATACTAATTATACATTGGTTTGTTCTGCTTTATGGTTACTTCTTTCCGAGTGTTGTAAAGTTTCTATTGCTTGAGCACTCCAGTTTCCCCATCTTACCCGAAGTTCCATAATTTGAAACATAAATCGTTGCCCCTAATTCAGTATCAGCAGCAAACATGATGGGAATTTCTTCATCCACGTCACTGATGAAAATGCTGACCACAGTACAGATCCCTGGGGTTCTCTTTCAGTTAGCAGCACCATTGGTGGACACCAAGCCCTTAAATGTTACTCTTTGAACTCAGCACTCAGTACAATTTTTTTACCCAACAGCTTGATCATCTAGCCCATATTTCTTTGGCTTCATAAGAATGCTGTATCACACTGCCTTCAAAGCCTTCATAAATAAAGGTATATCACATCCCCTTACTCCTCTTGCTGATGATTTTCTTTGCTCTCCCCTTGTCCACGTAGTCAGTCATTTCACCACAAAGGGCTATCAGGTGGGTTGAGCCTGATTTGTGCATGGTAAATCCATGCTGATAGTTCTGATTTCTTAAAATAATTTATTAGATCTGGTAGCTTTAGGCTTTAGGCTCCCCATTAACATAGTTCTTAGAGGCAGCAAATTTAATCAATTACATGTCTCAAGGAGAACTCCTAGAAACCCCTCTTATCCTCTCCAAAAACATCTGGAGCATCCAAATTTTACATGGGTTTCTCCCTATCATATGTGTTTATTGATGAAACAAATTAAGATTTTTTTTACCTTTCTGAGGCCTGTTCTGTTGGCTGGGCAGCAGTCATTAAGTAAGAAAGAAACCTTTCAAATTCCATGAGAGGTTATAGACAAAGGTGATTACTTCAATGTTTAAAAAACAAGCCTCTGTAGCCACTTCAGGAATATAATTCCCTGACTTCCTGGTAACATTTAAAAGGTCCCAACATTAAGAGAATGGGGATTTAATGAATCCCATTGACAGCGGCCTTTTCTGGTGGCATGTGATCGTCATGATTTAATTTCAGAGCCTGACAGCATCATGTGGTGACTCACACAAAAGAGGCAAACTTTCCTCTCTCCCCACCTCTCTCCAACAGCAGTGATCCAGGCCTCCATGCACTGACTGCTGGAGCTCTAGTTCTCCATCCAGTAAAATTAAACTGATGTCCAGACAAGCGTTTCAGTGACCTTAAGTATTGCGCAATTGCTGGACAAGTTTTACGTTTCTTGTAAAGGCTCAGCATGAATAGAATGATATTTGAAATTCACCAACACAGGAAGGGTTGACTCAGGCCTATTCTTTGGAGGCAATTCAAAGTAGAGAAGAGACTGCCTGGCAATAGGCAAAAAGAGCATCTCTTCACTTCCCAGAATAAGCTTGAAAGGTATCTGTCAGCTGGGACTTATTGTGTATCTTACGTTCATTTTTATCATTATCCTTCTAATAAATAATAAAAAAAATCACATAGAAGCTGCTACACATCCCAGCAGTGTTAAGATTATCGCTTGCCTTCCATAACTGATGGCTCAGGGCACTGCTTTCTGTGAACTTTCAAGCTATGAAGTAACTTGGAAAAATTTATTTTGGTTATCATACTAATCATGGAATGGAATTTAGTGGTGCCTTCGTATCTGCTGACTTGGAGAAGATTTCTTACCTTTCTGCAAATATTTGCCTGTATTTTCATTTGTTACAGTTAGTTTTAGATAGGGCAGGAGAATCCAAGATGACTGACAGCACTTCCAAGTAAAAAAGCTTAGAGAAAACCACATTGCAAACAGAGTTGTGTAATCAAAAAACAAAGCTCTCTGCACAAGCCATAGTCTGGATTACCAACCCTGGTGCTGCAAGGGTGGCCACTGCTCCCTAATACAGCCATATGGTGATGAAAAGGCTATCCCTCAAATAAGATGATAGTTCCTCACCTTAAACTCATCTATTCTCTGCACAGTGAGGGGAAAAAACACATTCAGTATCTTCTGCTCCAAATGCTAGGCAATACGCAGTACTGTTGGAGAGCCAGGTGGCTGCATCCAGGGGCTTGCTTCCAGATTAAAACCAGATATATATCAAAAATAACAGACCCTGTACCTATGTGGCCTCTGGGAGATGTGCTCATGTTCCGGATCTGGTTTGCAGAGCCAAGTCTCTGGAACCAGTTTCATCCACTCTGCCTGTAGACGCAGAGCACAGATGGGAACCAGCCATGCCTCCCTTGTACCCAAGTTTTCTTGCCCAAACAGACAGCTGACTTGCTCCAGACTGGAGCCAAAGGAGCAGCCATCATGTGGGCAGTGCAGACAGTCAGTGAGTTAAGTTCTCATCTGAATTTCTAGTTTCATCCGCTCAAGAGATTACTGGCAAAGCCAAAATCCACTGCGATATTCTTGCCAAGGGTGAAGAAAATCAATAGGCTGCAGTATGGGCTTACACATGGACACATATCAAGTGTGCTTGGATTCACGGTTCCCAGATTAAACAGGGGAAACAAACAGGTCTCTGTTGCAAGCCTGGGAGCTGTCTGCAACACACCTCACTGTGTTTGTCAAATTGCCCTGGCTGACTGGAGCAGCAGTCCAGCATCCTTGTCCTCGTCACCTTCTTCCTCTTCTTTAGGAAGGTAGAACTGATAAACATGTCCTAGTTCAGGCTCTAGTCCCCAGGATGCAACAAGGACAGTTCTTGCAGTCTGTCCCCAGCTCCCTCAGCTGGCTAGGAATGAAGCTGGTCCTCTGGGTTCAAGGAAAACTGAAAAGATCTTGATGGTGAAGGGAATTCTCTCTGTGAAACCATAGCAAATGCAGATATTTTCTACCACAGGAGAACCCCAGCACATGGCATGCAGGTTAGGAGTTCACAACCACTTAGTTTTACCATTTACAGCAGTTGCAGAATAGAGGCAGTTGGTAAACTCCTCTCAAAACATTAAGAATTTGGGTGTGAGGATGAAAACTGCAACAAGAATCGATTCCTGTTGAACAGTTGCAGCAGAACAAATAACCCCAAAATTCACACACACCTGCCCCTCCAAAACAAGTAGAGAGGAAGAAGAGAAAAAAGCTGCTACTTTTTGCAGCTTCCCACTTAGAAGAGAAGCTGGTGTCTTAAAACTAGTAATATCTCAGTGTCCCCTAAAAAGGCTACATTCTCCCTCCAGGCTAAGAAAAATGTAAATGGCTATGTGTAATAGCACCCTCTGGTGAATTCTGTCATAAGAGTGTACCCAGCCCTACAGACTGGAAGAGGGATACAGCTGCAAGCCATCCCAGGAGAAGGCTATAAGTGTAGATGACACTTCGGACATAAGGAGGAAAGGAGAAAAGAAGTGACACCTCTCTCTAGAAGGAAAGTCCACAGATCCATTTGGTCCTGCCAGGAATCCCCAGATGTGGTGACCTCCTGTGATACAGCTGTTGAGGCATGTTCAGTTCAACCCACTGAGTCTCCTGCCTTGGAGAGAGAGGATATGCTAATCTTTCCAAAGAATTGGCTTGTTCCTTTCCTTCTTGGCCCTTTGCTCCCCAGTCCATGATCTGAGAGACTACCCAGGTAGAGGGGGAGCACAACACATTCAGCTGGAGAATCTGTTCCACAGACTGAGGCATTGCTGGAATTACCCAGAGCTAATTTAGGCTCTGGTGAATGCAAACTGTGTGCCAGCAGGGGAAGAGCACGTGGAGTTTGCCACCCAAGGTGGATTAAACCAGCTTGGAAAGTTTCACAAGGAAAAGCATTTCTTTGAGACAGGCTGAGTGGCTGGCTGGTAATTCAACCATGAGAAGATCTGGCCTGTATGCGAGTCTGCAAATAATACATACGCTTACTCGTGCATTTCCATCTCAGATGGGAGAAAAAAGTGGAGAATGAGGGCAGCTCAGTGCAGGAATATTTCCAGCAGCAGAAAAATGCTCTGACTGCATACCCATACCCTGCACTTTCTAAAGGTATTTTAAGGCCATCAAAAATGTATAGTATGGAAAAGGGAAATGAGCCTAATCCTAAATTTAAAGAGACTCCCCCAGCTGCTTCTGCCAAGGCGCTCTCTCCAGAAGCAGCAGGAGATCCAGCCTCCACACACAGGTATGTTCTGCCATCTCTGTCTTGCTGGGTGCTTGACCCTGACTACTCCATGCCCTTTGCAGGCTGCTGTCTCCATCCTCATCTCCTAGCATGCAGGAATATAGCACGCTTGGTTTTGCTCAGGCTACTCATGATGGGAACACATGGGCCCACACACTAGGACAAGTCTGAGTTTGAGCTTTCTCCTCAAGACCACTTCATATCTTGGCCTGTGCCTTCTTGTGTGTAGTGTGCATGGTCAGCATGTTCACAGGCTCAGACGCGCCCTTAATCCCTGTTGCAGACACCGCGTTAGAGCCCAGGATTTGGCACCACATCTCTTGAAACACTTTCTTGTTTTTTCTGCCCACTGCTGCTTCTGGAATTTCTTCTCAGCATAGACAAATTCTCTCTGTGTGAAGACAACCCCTTAAGCTAGCAGGACAAAAAAGAGATAGCACTTACACTTGTAGCTGGTAATCTGGTGTCACTCAGAGGTCCACATCCAGAAACCTGGATGGCTCAGTGGATCTGGCAAGTTGGCCCTGATGATAAATGCAAGGTGTGCAGGGAAAGTGAGATGGGTCAAGGGGCACCAGGTAGCTCAAAGAATGGATGCATTCAGTGACCTGCTGCCTGCCTCCTCCTCTGCAAGCCTCCAGCTGGAGCTCAGCAAGCAGCTCATGCTTTTTTCCAGAGACTCCTGGAGCAGTGTAAGGGGTGGTCTTTCAGGAGCCCCAAGTCCTAAAATTTGTTCTGTTCCTGACATCATGTGCTGTTCCAGATCTGTGGTGATTTTTCTGGAGAAAGGGCTTTTACTTTCTTTGAGGATAGGCCTAGTCTTGTCTGCACTGAGAAAGAGAACAAGGTCAGTGGTCAGAACAGAGAAATTGATTCCCATTCCCAAGGAAAAGGAGGAATATGAACACTTTTTTTTTTTTTTTTTTTTCCCCCTTCCTTTTTTTTTTGGAGAGGGGCTTTAGAGAGAACAGTGAAAATCAAAACATTAATTGTTGTGGGTGATGTACACACAGGGAAGTCAAGTTCCTTCTGCTCTAAGTTCCAACCAAATGGGAAACAAGAAGGGAAAAGTCTTATACAGAGTCCTCCAGGAGGTCAGGGAAAGACACAGAAAAAGAAACTAGCTTCCTCGATTCTCAGTGTGATTTATCTCAAGGGTCATCTCTTCCATAGTAACTCATTTTCCCCAATTAATATTCCTAACTGTAAATGTTTCTGTTCTGTTACTTGCCGAAAGATTCATGCTTTCTCAAAAAGCTTGTTGTGCTTGGCAAAAAATACCTAATGGCAGAAAACTCATCATTTACTCCTGATTGCTGTAAAAGATGGTTGTGTGTGTACATCTGTCTACAGACTTAAGGAACAAGCAGCACATTCAATTTCCCACTTTTTTTCCCAGTTGCTCCTCACAAGCTGATCCTCCAGATCAGCTCATATTGCCACCTTTTTCCAGTCTTTGTCTTTCAAAACATGAGAAGAAGCACATAATAGCATATTACTCAAATTCAATGGTTTTTCTTTGGTTCACTGCACAGGATGGCAGCTCGAGCCACAGAAGATCACTTACCTGTTTCTAGCATTTTCTTCCTGTATACCTGGAGGAAGAGTAAGTGCATTAAACTGAGATACCTACAACGATGCTAAGGTGGTTTTCAAAATTCTGTGGTTGACTTGATAACTGTTCTCTGTTCAGCTAAGTACACTGATGAGTCATGCAGAAATGCCTAAGGGTAGATAATACGGAGACTAACTTTATACTTTGAAGAGCTTAACTCCATCTGTGAAGAGAGGACTGGCAAAAGCCAAATCCCTCCCATACCCAACAACGAAAGCTCCCCACTGAGATGTATCTAAAAGTAGGTGGTATATACCACTAACAAAGCCTCTCTCATCTCCTGTTAACTCCAGCCAGCTGCCAGAGGAGCCCCACTGAAAAGAAAGCCTGCTGTCTAATTCTGTCTGCTTTTATAGATGCCCCAGTTGCCTAGCCTCACCTCCCTGTTCCCCTCTGCTTTTAATCAGCCCACCATTTAACTCACCTGGGATGCAATCAACCAGGAAACTCCACTAAAGAGTTCATTACAGAGAGAAATTCCCTATCTATGGTATTGAGCTAAACCAAACACAACAGAGAAGCTCCCACCAAAATGTCCTTCCAGATACAAAATTTCTTGTCCCAGAAAACTATGAGCCTGATGTTTGGGTTCACAGCACATTCCCAGGTGGGAAAAGCCCTCTATCCTACATGAAATGAGACATGGTCAGTGACTACGTGTTTCAGCTCTCAGTGGAATAATTTACAGGCACAGTGATCCTATTCAATCTGAGAAGCAAAACAAAAAGCTCCATTAAAAATCAGTAAAAAGTTAACTAGCCCTCAGCATTTTGCACAGCACAATTTCTAACTCAACATTTGAGTATTTCCTATTCCAAACCAGCTACATCCTTAAAAGCTTGGAATTCCCCACAGAGGTGCAGAGCTTGTAAACATTTCTACCCAATTTTTATTCATGAGGGGAGAAGCTGAGACACATGAGGTGAGAAGCAGATCTGGGAAAAGATCCCTGCCCTGACAACATGTTACCCAGCATCCAAGTTATCAAACAACACTGCCTCCTCTGTGTTTTCCTTTTGGTAAAATAAAATATTTTCTGCAAGTGATCAATGGGGGAAAAAAACCCCAAACCTCAAAAGGGCACATCCTCAGACTCCACTGCATTACAATAGCTAAGGTGGATGCTTCCAACTAGAGGAGGGTCATACTGAAGCTGGCACAACTCTGCTGATGCTGTGTGGGAGGAGTCCTTTTCTTGGCCTGTTGTCTCCGTTTGATGAGAGTGAATTGCATCAGCACCAGTCACCCATGTCCATTTCCATACTTTACACAGCAGAGCTACATGACATTTTCTTCTTTATGATTATGCTTTATTTCTATTACATCAGTGCCTGGAGGCCTTGGGATAGACCAGATCTCTACTGTAATCACTGCTGAATTTACACAATGACGTGCAACCATGGCAGCAAAAGAGTTCCTGAAGCACAGTATGCTGTGAGCTAGAAAGGCATTTGGGGTAATAAAAAAAGAAAAGTTAATGATATAACATGTTCTCAACCAAGGCATAGTGAAATCATTGTAAATTCCATTATGGGTAGGTGATTTAGCTTAGATGGTTCATCACTGTGGGGAACAACCTTGATGTAAGTGTCATAAAGCTTGGCACAGCATCAAACCCACATGCAATAAAGCTACAGGGCCAAAGTGTTCAAGCAGATCCTCTCAGGGCCCTTCCTTCCTCTTCCAAGCTTTTTCCTCATCACCTCCCTGTTGTGTAAACTGTGCCTGAACATCATAGCTGTGCTAGAGGTGGGACACTGCAGGGTCAGGGCAAAGTTTGTTCTTAATTTCTTTTTTCTTCTCTTTCTCTTTCTCTTTCTCTTTCTCTTTCTCTTTCTCTTTCTCTTTCTTTTTTTTTTTTTTTTTTTTTTTTTTTTTTTTTTTTTTTTTTTTTTTTTTTTTTTTTTTTACACTCTTAATGTAACTTCATTGTGGTTCGTTTTTCTTGTGGTCTAATTAAATCGGCTCCAGACAGAGTTGTGTATTAGTAACAACGGAAGCAGGAGGCAGGGATCTGGAGATCTAGGAATCATCAGGAATGTCATGGCCTGAAAAATGAAAAATTGAAGTGGAAATAAAGTAGCCCAGGGAAAATGGAGGAAGAGCTGCTTATTGGAGTATTGATAATCCAAGGAAGATTTGGGTGTGGCAGAGGAATGTGAGTTCCTCAGTCCTGGAACAAAACAGCTGTACACAAGGTCCCAGATGAGTCCTTGCCATAATGCCTTTGACATTAACAGAATTACATCAAAGATGGAAATCCCACAGGGAGAAAATTGAAGTAAGTGCAGTGTGCTTATGAGGTGAAGGCTTTGTTAGCAATGGAGATGGCAGAGGAGTCTATTTTAGAGCTATCTCAAGGACTGAGTCTTTCTAAAGTATTACAGTAATAGTTCAAGCAGCTGCTGAGGAGCAGAAAAAGTAGATCATTGTGAGATAAAGCCTCCACTTGGATTTGGACCCTGATTTCTGAGAAAGTTCCAGACTCCATCTGAAGAGGAGTGTTGGAAAAACCTCATTTACCAGAATAAGGTGAATTTTCATGCAGAAAATAGATTTTCTTTGCTGTAAATATTTCTATTTCATTAAACTTTTTAAAATACTGATCAGCTATGTTACAGTTATTGACTGTTCATGCCTATGTCAGTTAAGTGCTTGGCTCTGCAAAAAAAATGGACTCCTAAGAGGACATAGTGTTCAGCTAGAGTTAAGCAGGCATGAGGGAGGAAAGCAATGTATTATGTTGCATGTATGGCTGATGCTCTTTGAATTAAGAGCCAGTTATTAATAAGATGCAAATCTGCATATCAACTCCTGCTGGACATGTCTGCACTGTACAGGTTTCTTTGTGCTGTACTGACTAGCATCCCAGTCCTAACACAGTGAAACGCGGGTTTTGCATCCTTATTGACCTGAGAGATGTTGGATCTGTGATGGCTGAAAATGGAGAAGGAAAAATGTCTCTGGTTCCCTTCCTGTAGTGAAGATAATAGTATGAAGTGATTTACATGCTGAAGTGAGGGTTAAAGAACTGTGCAATTCTCTGTCCTCAGGGTCTGGTAATGGTAAGGATTTGAATGGAACCTCTGCCACATTGGTGAATATTTCTGCTGCTATGCCTGTCATTATTAATATTTATTTGTATCCCATTATCTCCAAGTTGAGCTCTCATCAGACAAAATAAACAAGTAACTGTTACAGAGTCAGACCTACAGTCCATGATCCTGCATCCTGTCTTAGAGAGTGGAAAAGAGAGTGAGAAGCAGAGTCTGTCTTAGTGATCTGACCCTTGGGATCTCTTCTCAGCTGCCACAGTTCAGAGGTTTCCTGAGCTGCATCTTGCAGCTGGACTTGTAACGTTGTTCATTACACCTCTTATTTTCCACATATAACAATTCTGTCAGCCAGCAGAGTAACAAAGCTGTCATAAAAATATGGTGGTTTCTTGGTTTGTGTTGTTACCTGTGATGGCTGGTAAAGCTGTCACAGGTACTGGATACTTGTAGGGGAAAGTCACAAGCATCACGTCAACTTGGATGTCTAAAATTTAGATTTCTAAAGCTGAAACAGTCACCCTAGACTGCCTTTACTGTGGGGGAGGAAGGAGATAAGGGAGAGAAATGGGTGCCTTCAGTCTCTCACCTGTGTCTGAGACACGTAGCCCAAGATGAGATGAATTGCTCCCTGAGTGTGCATGTCTATCGCGATAGACAATGGAGTTGTCTAGTAAACATAAACAAATGGAGTTTAGAAATCTAAACTCAGCCTTTCAAAGTCAATGCCAGTGAAACTAGGTTGATCAACACTAATAAGAATAGATATAGAAGCATTATTAAGCCACCATCATTGCTACAGGTTATTAACCTGGGTCCAAATCATGACTGGAGAGATTTTAGGAAGAAAATACTTTTTGTTCCTAAAGTACATCTATGACTCAGCAAGAGCCACTGAGGACTGGAGGCAGGAAGGGTGCTCTGAGAAAGCATCTGCTGGTCACGGGTGCCAGCACACCTGAACCTGTGTTCTGCCCTTGACATTGCTGTTCTTGTGTTCACGTATGGAATCATAAGGTGGGACATAAAGATCCTATCCCTCCAGAGTCCTGGGCAGGAATGACTTCTTGACCAAATCCAGCATTTAAAAATAATTCCTTTTTTTTGTTCTAGTTTTATAGGAAAAGGGCAGACATAATTTCCCGTGCGCTAGAGTCTACTGTTTGAATTTCATTATTTATTTTTAGGGGGCAGAGGGATAGAAGAAATGAAAAGACCTTTGTCTGACTGTTTTCTGGAGAGAAAAAAAAGACCAAAAGAAAAGAAAAGAAAACAATCAATCAAACAAACAAACAAAACAGGCAATTGCCCTGAATTCTGGGAATTTCTGTACTACTGTCTTGGATCCCAGGAAAACATGGGAATCCCTGCCACTCTGGGAAATACCCTGCTTAAGAGCATTTTCTTGGTGCCACTGCAGATGCCTGGAGCATGCAAAGTTGCCAAGAGCTCAGCTGCTTCCCAGCAAGATGTTGATGAGTCCAGGGAGACAGGAGTGTTTTCACCAGCAAGCCAGAGGGCACCACGCTGCTCAGAGGACTTCTGTTGAGGTAAGACACTCCCAGGATGTTCTCAACCAAGGAACATTGACCCTTCCTTGCCCTAGGAGTCACAGTTATAGTAGAGAAAACAGGTAAAAAGTGAGAGGAAAGATGAGTCCCAGAAAAGTGATGGAATTGCCTGGAGTTACACCGTATGGTCAGGGTTACAATCAGGAGTAGGACCTTCCAGAGTTTGAATACAGTAGCTTCTCCACTGTTCCTCTCTGCTTCATCAAGAAAGTCTAGTGGCTGACTTAAGGTAAAAAAGGACAATATTTTCCCTTTTAAAATCTTTCCAGTGAGTCATGTTGCATTTCAGCTGCTAACACCTTTCACTCATTTTCTGTTTTTATTTTTATTTTTATGTTTCATTATCACTATTCTTCCACCACTGCTTTCCTTTTTCTTTTGTCATTCTACCATGCATTACTCCAGTCACTGAAGCACTATCCAAAACTTTCCAGCGTAGAGTCATAGAATCATAGAATTTCATCTATTCCAAACCCCTGCAGTAAGCAGGGACACCTTCAGCTGGTGTAGGCACCTTCATCAAGCCTCACCTCCAGGGATGAGGCCTCAGCTGCCTCCATAAAATCATTTCCGTTGTGAAGAATCTGGGAAATTTGAAGAAGAATCTTCTAGTTGAAGAAGAAGCAGTAGCCAATGAATAATTTTTTTTCTTTTTCTTCCTTTTGTTGTTTTCTTTCCCCTTGGGTTGGCTAGTTCTGTTGACATAAGATTGTCCAGTATTTATGTTTTTAATGGGAAAGGGGTTGATTGCTCTTTACCAGTCTCCATCATCAGCTTTGAATCCAGCCCTCTCAATGCCATGTGTCTTCCTCCAACACAGCAACAGGTTTGTTGTGATGAAGCTTGCCACTTACAGTTTAGTCTGACATTGGAGCTATGTGAGGGTCATTTAGGAGATGCAAAGTGTTGTGATGGGTGTTAACAAAGGTTGTGCAAAGTTGTAGCAACTGATGTTAGATGTCCAGAAGAACCAACAGGAAAATTCTTCAGAGTTATCTTTGCCATGTCTTAGGAAAAGAGAAGAATAAGATATAATCCAGACTTATAATTACACAAATCATTCAAAATTTTGAATCTTTGGAAGTAATTTGTGTTTCAGAAGGGAAGTAGTCGCGTAAAAATTTGCTGTTAGGTAAAAGATTGGCACCTTGGATGAAGAACACTTTATCTTCTCATGCAAGGCACCGGTTCATCTGTGTATCATGGAGAATTTCTCTTAGGCTAATGGGAAGGCACTGTCTGGGCTCTGTAGCACATATTATTTTTTACTTCCATACTGAGAAGAACAGCTAACTTGGGTCCTAACTCAGTGTTTTCAGAGCTGGTGTCCTTTGAATTTTCTATTTGGTTTTTGGGTATGTCTTTAATGTCTGCTAATGGTGGCCTGAGGATTGTGCTTGTCTCCTGTCCATGTGCTAAGCCTTTGGCCATGGCCTCTTGTGGCACTCAGTGCCATGGTGTAGTAACCACGGTGATAGTGGATCAAGGGTTGGACTTGATCTCAGAGGTCCTTTCCAACCCGGATGATTCTATGATTCATAGATGGAGAACATCCTCCTAGGCGAGTAAGACTCAGCATGGTCAAATCTGCCAGGTAGAACAGGACTCAGCATGCCCATGGAGGCAGTCTGCAGGCAGTCTGGAGGCATCTGTGAGGCAGCCCAGTGTTCAGAGTGTGAGTGGGACTCATAGCAGAACAGGAATTGTTTCTAGTTTCTCTCTTCAGGGGCTGAGAGGCCTGAGATGATGGTGATCTTGACCCAGAGTGAGAGTGGTATTAATGCAAAGTAATGAACTTTTAGATGGTCTCCTTACAGGGAGTTTGTCAGACCATTCCCAAGAAATGCATGGCGTTCATAAAATGGTGGTCCAGTCCTCAGATTGCTGTAGTCAAGGGACCACCACTGAAATGTCAGCTTCTCCATGAACTCAGAGAAGGTGGAATGTCAGGTTCCTCTGTTTCTGGATCATACTCACATTCAGCTTGTTCCTTGAGTGAAAGTGAGCTCATGCTCTTTTAGATAGAAAATGCTCCTGATGTCTTTCTTTACAAGAGCACCTAAAGCCAGAACACCACATCAGTCCAAGACACTGGTATCTGTTGGGGGCAAAACACAGTGCTGTGGAGGTGGAAGAATGATGGCTTTTTTCCATGCCCAGCTGAGACCAATTCCTACAGGAAACCAGTGTCTGGTTGCAAAAATTCTGTGTGTTACAGGAAAGAAAAAGATTTTGGGGAAAAATTTTGTTTTTCTTAATGTCAATGTACAACACAACCCAGAGATATTTTGAAATAAATAATAAGGCTGTAATTCTACTGGTCTGTATGTGATTTTTAGCACTCAGTTTGTCATCTTCAATGCACTGTGAAATACACTCTCCACAATTTACTCAAAGAACTGTATGTTCCTTGTGCACTCAAAAATATGCACTCATGAAACTTCACTATTCAGGAGTTTGAAAAGAAAGATTCTATCTGGGATGTTAAAATATTTCAGTCCATCTTTCAGTATTGGTTTGTAATGTCTGTACCTGTCTTACCATTTTTGACCGTACATATTAGAAATTCCTAGATTAGCTTGCTCAGGTCTTGTCAGGTCTGTTGACCCAGTAGCAGGATATATTTAGAACAGTAGGTGAGAGTTAACACTTCTTATTCAGCAAAAATTCAGCATTTCTCCAGGACCCTGGCCCATGAACCTGCTGATCCCAAGAGTTCTGGTAAATAGAGAAGTAAAACAATTTATTTATATGATGGTACAAAGGGACTGTCTAATTTAGGGAGGTTCAAGTGGGTGCCTCTTAGCCAGTTCCAGATAGTAGATGATGAGTCTATGCTGTGTCACATTTTTGTTTGGATCAGGATGGGCAGGCTGTCAGTAAGCATGCACAGTCCAACAACCCAATGCCTCATGTCATCCATGGTCAGAGTCAACAGCCCCTGTAGCCAAAATGGGTGAGGATATGGTCTTCTGGTGGACTTGAAGGAGAGGTCCACTGTTGGCTTCCAAATGTGATGGCCTGATCAGAGCTCCCCACTGCTGGTGGCTGGATGTCCCGAGGAAAAAAGCAAGAATTTCTCTGTATATGCTGGATTTTCCATAGTCCTAAATTAAATATTAACCTTAGGCCTCTTGTAAGTAGGGTTCTGGAATGACTGAAGAAGGATTCTCTTGTGTTGATCTACTTCGTGCTCTTCTGCACCTAAACACATTCCGGCCTTCAGAGCTGGAACATACTACCAGCTCTGGGTGCTCATTTATCAGAAAGGTTCCAAAACAGGTATTGGTGTTCTACCACCAGGACACTTGGGTAATCCAGAGTAAAGTGAAAACAATGTCCAGCTCTTCTGTATTTCTTTAACTCTTTAGTTTGGAGTCAGTTTGGCCACATAAAGGGTGTCTTTTTAAGAAATACATGAAAGCAGTAAACCCATAAGTCCCATTGTCATTGTGACCATTCCCCTTAAAGCAATATCCACACATAATCCTCTTGTAGCTCATTCCCACCAATGTATTGTTTAGTGCCTGTGGAACCAAATCCCTCTAAGGATGTTTGCACAGAGTGAATATTGACACTAATCCAGATTTATGCTGCTTAATTACTTACAGCCAATATGGCATGTGACTGCATTTACCATACTTGCTGAGATGTCTCCAAAGGTTGTTGGATTGGGCTGAGTTGTCCAAGGTTGATTTTGATTTTTTTTTTATTCCATCAGGCCTCACTGATGCAACACTCCCAGTGATTTGAAGACAAGAGCTTCCAATTGTTCCTGATTTTCATTAATCCAATGAATGAATGATACAGACCAAAAGGAGACTGCCTGCTTCTAGAAGGACTGAAAATAAGAACTTCTCATGTTGTGCTGTCACCTTCTTGCAGTTTATTTGAATCAACAACTTGTTAATTTGAACTCTGAAATCATCCAAACAGTCACAGGAACTGGAACACTTAGGTTTCTAGGTTCTTTTAAATATATGGTCCTTTATTACAAATCCCTCCCACCATCTGAACATCCACCCATACTTCAAAGCAAAATGTAAATGCTGGGGCCAAGGCATTACACCAAAAATTGGGCAAAATTCAGAACTTTTATCCTGCAGCAAGTACTGACATTTCAATATTTGCTTTTATCCCACATGGGAACAAAGAGCTGAAATGTCAAGACTTTTTCTCTTTTTGGGGGAAAATCTGGGGGGAAATTGGGGAAATCTGGGGGAAAAAAACCCCACAAACTTTCTTTCTGGCAAAGACAAAATATTTTGCCTGACATTTGCAAACAAACCAAAACATTTTAATGTTCCTGAAATCAAAATGTTTTCTTGTGGTGTGTTAAAATAACCACAAAGGGCTCTTTTTCAAGTCACTTCAGTGTTCAAACTGTGCTTTCCCTTTGTGTTAAAGCCTTCTGGGATATGTAGTTTAGAAGTTTGATCTTTGCAGTCTCCATGTCTGGATTGTGTGAGTTGCCTCATGCTAAAAGACTCTGAAAACCCATATAGATAATGATCTTCATACAAGGCAAAAGGAGAAACATCTGCATTGCATTATAGGATAACAGAGACTGTCCCATCTACTGAGAAAATGTCATGAACTGTAACCCTGCACTGTTACTGGAAAGTAATTCATTACTGAACTCATCTGACTCAAAATATTTTCGGGCCAATTCAGAAATAAAATATTCTGTCTTGGGCTGGTGATATTGTTTTTTTCCCCAGTGTGTATGGATTTTCCTCCAATTCCGTTCACCATTTTAACAAAATAATCATATTTCCTGATGGGACTGGTGGGGCCAGTTGAGGTGTGGCCTTGCTAGTGCAAAGTAAACAAGCACTGCCCTAGCCCTGCTGGCCACACTATAAAGGCAAGATCCTTATGGGAGTGCTTCACGTCTTAGCTGTGATGCACCTTCCTCAGCTGTCTATGGAGGGAGACTTTAAAGACTCTCTCCCTGATTTTGCACCTTTACTAGGACTCTGGAGATTAGTGGGAGGAACAGAAGCCTGAGTGCTCATCAAGAGTCCACTTTTGATGCATAGGCATTATGTGGCTGATGATTATTATACTCAGAAGTATAATAAAATCCAAAACCCCATTGTTGAAAGCCAGCAGTGTATTACATGTATCTTAACACTGAGGCTGCATCACACCCATTCACATTGTATTTGTCAAATTATGTCCACAAGCATTTGTTGACAACAAGGTACAATTGTAAGCCTTGTGAGGACAGGCTGAGGGAACTGGGGCTGTTCAGCCTAGAGAAGAGGAGGCTGAGGAGAGACCTCATTGCTCTCCACAACTACTTGGAGGGTGGTTGCAGTGAGACAGATGCTGGCCACTTCTCACTGGTGACCAGCAATAGGACAACAGGAAATGGGGTCAAGTTCCACCAGAGGAGGTTCAGGTTAAATATTAGAAAAAATTCCTTCACAGAAAGAGTGGTTAAACATTGGAACAGGCTGACCAGGGAGGTGGTGGAAGCACCATCCCTGGAGGTTTTAAAAAGATGGGTAGATGAGGTGCTACAGTGGATGGTTTAGTGGTTATAGGTTAGTTGGACTTGATCTTAGAGGTCTTTTCCAACTTTGATGGTTCTATGATCTTCCCTCACAGAAGTGAGGGAAGACACATAACTAGACACATAACTGTCACTAGACAGTTATGCCATAGCTTTCAGACAGACTCCCCTAACAGCTGGACCATAATCTGCTGGGGCAAAACATGGGGAAAAATCCACAGTTGTTATTCAGGCAAATACTGTGTTTGCACTCTATTGCCCTTTCCCACTCTTTGTACATTGTCAGCCATGGAATATGAGCTATCAGCAAAGCAATGAGTGGGTCAGATCTTTCCACATGCAGAGATGACCTAATACATGCTGTGTACTAGCATAGTATATATATATCAGACATTAGCAATAATCTCATACTTGCAGGACATGGTGTTCCTATGGGTGCTGGGCAGATAAGTAATCCTTGTCTGGAACCATAATACTGCAGGATCTGTGTGAAGTGAACATTGGCTCTGTTGTGGAAGATGTTGTTTGCACATCTGTTCTTCAATTTGTATGTGACCTTTTATTTTATGAGTTAATCACTAGGTAGCAAGAGGTTAAGGTACAGCTGGTGATGTGAGCAGTTTCGAGTAGATTCCTTGTTTGATACAGCAATGATTTTACTGGAGGTGAGTTGTAGGGGACAAAGCAGGTAACACAGCCAGGCTAATGACATGTTCATAATATCTAATGTTCACAAAATAGAGATTTCCATGAGATCATAGTTAGTCTCACACATATTCATTACAAGGAAGAATTTGGGCAAGATATGACTTTTTTTTTTTTCTTTCTCCTCTGGAACCAGTCCTAAAGCAAGGCAGGGAGAGTACAAAACACTTTGTGTCCCCTGTGAAGTTGGCATTGATTTCCAGAGAGTTCAAAATACCATATCCTGCCACTGCAAAGGGATTCGTGCACACCTGCCCAGCAGCAGGACACACCTTTCACCTCTGCACTTTCCTTTTTTTGGTCAAATATGCAATGATTTTGGTAGGAACTCAGGTCATTTCCCAATGAAACACATAGATTACATTTACCTGGAGAGGGGAACTGCTCCTGCTTACAGCATGGTCAAGACCTTAAAAAGCCCATGGCATTTGGAGCAAATTAATCTTAATGAATCTTGTGGCACTGACAGATCTCTAATCCACATGGAACAAATATTAACAAATACTTGAAAATGAAAAAATTAAAAATAACAAATACTTAAAAATACAGAATGTTTCATGACAAAAATATGCCTGCAATACAGATGCTATTGTCGGAACATGTTCATCTGCCTAACTGGCTCTCACTATTTGTTCCATGTAGGACAGGCAGAAACTAAATTCATCACTGTGCAATAATGTCAAATTCAAGGAAATCAAAAAGTTACTTCTCCAAGATCTTCTGTTACTCTTATTAGCAGGCTGTCCTGTTCCATACAGCCAGAAAAGAGGAATGTTTTCTAACAAATGTCAGGATTTCTTCTCACAGAATCATGGTTGAAGTTTCTTTCCCTAGAGGATAAGATCTGCCATCATGAGCAAATCAGGTCTGTGCTTTTACCTAATGGGGAATAGGTGCGTTGTCCCTGACTCCTATAAGTGCTACAGTTATATCCTGACACTGGAGAAAGTAAAGTTCATGAAAAGTGTCAAACTGGAGGAGAGTTCATCTATACTCATTGATTATCTCCACCACAGAGAAGACAAATAACCCGAATACAGGAGATATTATAGAATATATACAGTATTATACAGTCTCTTTCTTTAGCCATGAGTGCAGCAGTAAGCCTTTGATTTAGAGCTGCTGAAAGTATTTTTTTAATGGAGTCAGAAATTACTTTTCTAACTAAACTCAGATTATGACCCTCTGGCAGCACCATTTCTTTTTTAGGTGTGTTCACCATATCATAAAGAACCTGACGTTCTGAAATGATCTTTGGAGCTACTGAATAGATGGTAGTTCTAATTATGCAGACATAGGAATTTAATTAAAAAGCCCAGTTGCATTACTTGCACCAAAGAACTTTCTTTAACCCAAAGCAGGCAAATTCTCCATCCCATTGTTTTCCCCTCCCTTGCCTCCATACCAAGAGAAACACAATAGGGCTGTCATGGCAGTGGCACCGTGTTACTCAGGGTGGGCTTGGCTGGGGTCTCTTCACTTCATTATAATCTTGTGGAAAATTGGCAGAGAATATGCTCTAAAATTAATTCTTCCAGGGTTCCAGGATGAATTTTGGTTTTCTTAACATACTCATCTTCAGTAATTAACTCTCTCACACATTTGACTTAGACACATTTAAGGGAAGCTGGAGAAGAAGGAATAGAAGAATGGGGAGAAAAAGGGTTTTCACACCAATTTTTAATACTTATTTATCTGGTTACTAGTTTTGTTTCTTCTTACAGCCAAGGTGAGGTCCTCCAAAAGGCAAGTAAGTACAGGGTTGTCACTTAGATGATAATTTCTCTGCATTAAACTCAGAGGTACTTGATTTAATTGGGTAGCCAGACTTTAGTGGGTTGCCTGCTTTCACAGTGCCATCCCTTTTTCCAGCATGCACTCACATTAGGACAAGAATGTCTTTCCACAAGGTTGTCCAACTTAATTCATTAGTGAAGAGCCACATATTAATGAGGGCAGAAATGTAAATCACATCCAGCCCAGGGCCTTTCTCACATGATATCTTGTGAAAACCAACATGTTCCCTGCTGACTTTTGTTCTGTGGTTAGGAACAAGTGTGTGAGCTGCTCTAAAGAGGGTTCTGGGGAAGTAGCCATCATTACTGGATTCAGATGATTGGAAGCTGACTGATGTTGCGGTCACTTTGGTATCACTTGAGGAATTGTTTTATGCAGAGATGAGTCATGTTATTGGTGGAGCAGAACCTGACCCTAGGGCTTGCAAGCAGTGGGAAGAACAACTGTTGCACCACCCTCTAATAACACACAGACCCAGGCAAGAGTGCTGGCCAGCCAAAATAAATTAATTGCATCATCTAGTGGATATTGTGTTCTATCAAAGCCTCCTTCTCCCTTTAATAAGGGTAGTAAAAATGTTTCCATTAATTGCTTTTGCTTCAACTAGCCAGCTTGTGCCTTCCAAGCCTGCTGAGGACAAGAGCTGGAGTGGGCAGATATCACATTCCAGAAGCACTAACAGAATGGATTCCTTACTCTTTGGAGTCATAGGAACTTTGCATTTACCACAGATGGCTAAAGTGTACCCAAGATTTTTTTAGTGATTTGCTTTCTTTATCTCTTCAATCTACCTGCCACTGTTCAGTAGAAGAGGAACTATGAGGCTATGATGGAGAATTAGACATGACAGAAATCCCTCTCCATTTCCATCACCAGTATGTTCCAGGACTGCGAGTCCACACCATCATTTGATCTCTCAGAAAAATTAGCCCTTGGAATTTAGTGCATTTGGCCCTCAACCAGACAGATTTTAGCAAATGATGAATGAGAAGGAGAGAGCCTGGCTAGGGTGAACGGAGAAGCCTGTGCTAAGCTGTCCTGCCACTGATAGAAGGATGCAGCAAGGCAAGAGGCTAGAAAGCTAGAACCACAAGTAAACAAAAGACTGCAAAACAAGGTGAAAATGGAAGTTCTGGAACAAGGACAAGTGTAGAGATCTCAAGAAAGGAAGAGATAAAGGAGCAGAGAAGACAAACTTCTGTTGGGAAATCTGTCCCTTCCTACGCCCCAAAACCTTCAGAATATGGCTGAATCCCATTATTGATCATGGTATTCACTCTTCAGATTTCTTCTATGCCTCTCATAAATTGTTGTTTGGACTTTGACCCACACAGAAACTTTTTCCATTTTGACTTCATCACCCCTTTCCCAGCTGCCCTCCACCCCACCCAGTCTACTGGCTTGTCTTGCAGCTTCCACACTCCCCTGTACTTTCTTCTCAGGCTCTGTGTCTGCCTTGAACTAAGATCCCTGACCCTCCCTTTCCATTCCTGAGACACTATTTTACTGCATATTTTATTGATATCTCTGGTGGCTTCCTTCTTACTTGCATGTTAGAAGTCAGAAATTCCCAAAGTTTTGCTCCTAACAGAGATGAGAGTTTGGTGTGTGAGGTGAACATAGCTGAATTCCTATTTAAGGTAATATTTTTATGTCCACTAGAGATAACATGCTATTGCTGAACATGCATAATGGTACCAAAGGCAGAACTAGACAGTCTAATTCATATCAGGCTGGGACTGGTACAGCTAGAGGAGATCTGTATTACCTATGACCTGAAGATCAGCTAATTCTGTCATCGTTGGTTGTAATTACAGAAGTCTCTTGCTAAGAAACCTGGGCCAAAGGACTGAGAAACATGCTTTCTGTTGAATTATTGTGATATATGTAGTTAAGCTGTCTGGATGTCTCAGCATATAGGTATCCTTCTCCCAGACTACTTTCTCATTCTCTTTAGGTCTTGGAATAATTTTCTCCCTTCTAGTGTGCCAAATAAGTTCCTCCTGCAACTTCTTTCTTCAAGACCTTTTAGCAGTTTTTTATTTTAGATCCCTGTGCAATCTCAGCTGGGATGCCCATTGAGTATAATAGGATGGGCCAGGTGCATACAATTGGTTACAATTAACACAATGCCAGTATCAAGTCTCTTCTTGCACGCTTCCAGTGGGAAAGAAATGTAAGGTGAATTGCAGAAGAATCCTACAGTGATGGAATCAGCTGGGCCAGATACCCAGGACAGTACCATCTGCTTCACTCAGAGACCAATGGTTGTGGGCACCAGCATATGAATCCCTGGGAGCACAAAAGAGCAGATGCTTCAAACCCTTTGAGGTTGACCCATTGCTGAGCAACATTTCTAATGTTTGGCTGTGCCTCAAGACAAGTCTTGAGTTTCATGCATGTATAAGGGCAGAAGTCAGCTCTGATAGAATCAGAATGGGTCATCAGAAATGAAAGCTCAGCATTGGGTGTGTAGCAAAAAGCATGCCAGATGTCCAATTGGGCAAAACATAAAAGAGGTGTGAGTGGGTAGAAGGCATGAAACAAGCCTTCCCTCATTGCTTGCTACACAGCTGCTTGAAATGTGTCAATACAGGTATTTCAGGGATTTTGCAACTCTCTTCTTATCCCGGTAGGGGCTTTGAGATCTGGACACACCTGCTTCCCATTTGGACATATATGTGTTAACTCACATCAGAGCTGGAACACTATGATATGTGATAGAAATGAGATTTTCTCAAAACTTGGAAGAAAACTTTTGCTGCAGAAGCAAAAAGAAAGGGACCCCTGATCATGGCTGTGCATAGATAGACACAGACTCAAAGCTTCCCACTCACTTCTGTGACCAGAATAAGCATGACCAAGTTTTTTGCATGTAGAACATGATGAATGATATGTCACAGTAGCAGATACAAGCAAGTAAATGAGGGTTTATATAACCGATTCCAATGTCTCATGGAATGATAGTTTCATATCAAAGGACTGAGTGCCTTCCACATGGAGAAGCTGGTGAAACCAGAGACCAAACCTGATTTACAGACCTGGGCAGAGTATATTCAACAGGAGCTCTTTACCTTCTCAGAGCAGTGAGATGGGGTTCAGCAAGACAGAGATGTTAAAACTGGACTGGAAGAACAGGCCCAACAGTCCTTCTTCCCCCAGCCCCCAGAAAGAAGCATTTCTCTCTGTGATGCACTTATACACCTGTACAGAGTCTTGTCTTCAAATGGGCAGAGACTCTGTGACGCCAGAATAAATGAATTGCATCACTTGATGGATTTTATCTTCAATCAAAGTGCACCTCTCCCTTTAGCAAAAAAGCTGTAAAAATGTCTTGATTAAACATGGATCCTCCAAGCTGATTCTTCTGACTCAGTAGTTAAATGGCTGGATGGTGACCTCTAGGATAACTCCTTTCAGGTTCCTGGCCCTGAAGCTGATAAAAGAATCTCCCATGAGAGCAGAGCATTGTCTTTTGAAACCCAGTATAAAAGAAGATAAACACAGATGCTTTCAGTTGTCAGCAGGGAGGTGACAGGTCAGATGGAGAGTACATGCATGATTTTTTTTCGGGGGAGGGGTTATTCCTAGGTTCTTGGATTGGCATTTTCTTATCAGCAAACAAAGGACATGAGAAATACAATCCAAGAGGGTTTTCCTCTAGGTGTTTCAGAAGTCAAACCACTGTTTTGGTTTACTCGCCACAGCTGGTGCTGTTGATGCACCCAGGCCTTGCAACATGTACTGAGCAGACTTGGCCCAGCAGACTAGGTCAAACCCAGTAACATGGATGAGCTCAGGAGAATAAACTGCCTGTCTGACACCCCTTTTAAGAACACCCAGGTGCTCTGGTGCTCCTTTTGCCTTGGAGAGGTCCTAGACCTTTGGCATGCTCTAACAGGTCAGAGAGAGAAATCACAGTCACATCACAACCATGTAGGCTTGTTCTGAGAGTAATCAGAGAGGCTCATTCACTAGGGCTGTGAAGTGAACAACTTTAAAATTCATACAAATATGCTATATTTAGCAGAACACTACAGAATTTCTTTGCTGAGCTGGACTGAGCCAGGGAAGTCTTCTCCGTGGGGTGGTGGCTCTTACATACATCACATGGGCCAAATAGGGCTAGCAGAGTACATGGTGTCATGAAGTGCCCTGCTGTACTGCCCTGGGTTGTCCTTCCTTTCTGGACAGCCTTTGTTGGCACCTGAATTGCCTGGTCATCAGCCAGCAGAAGTGTGGCCAACCAAGGGAGTTGGAGAAGTTACCATTCATCCACCACACCCAGGTCACCATGCAAATGCTCTTTGCTTGCTCTACTTGTAAAACAGTCTCTCCAGTTGCCTTTCTGTGACAGATGTGGGAAGCAGGGAGCCTCCAGACCAGACAGTGGCCTGCTGAAATAGCTAGGTAAACCTTTGTGTTTGTCTTTCTCCTCCTACCCTTTTGTCTGGCTTGTATCTGTAAACTGTAACTCCTCGGTGTGGGAAGTCTCTCCTATGAAACACAGATCCCAACACAACAGAGCAGAGTGCAGCCCACAGGTATGACTCGAGTGGTAATGCTAGTGGTAAAAGCTTGATCAACCCTTTTGGACAAATCCAAATATTACAACTTTCATCCTAACTGAGTTCTAGACATGCAGTTAATACTTCAAATTACACTGTAATTTCAGATTATGGCATTCTACCCTTTTGGCTTCTAACTGTGAGAACTATGTTGTCAGTTGGTATTTACATGGTGACCCCCTCCTGCAGATGGGCAGACAAATGACCAAGAACAGTCCCATGTGGATGAAAAGTTAGGTCCACCAGCAGCTCTCTGGGGAGTGATGAAAAGAAAGATGCATCCACATGTCTTTATGCCGCAGGAAGACCATCTGCTCTGGATAACAGCTGAAGTGTGAAGGTACAGGTACAGGTACTAAGAGCTGCCACCTGCCACATGCAGAGGAGGCTCTAACCTTGAAAGCCATCTCTCTTTTTTGGGTTTTCAACCATAGCTCTCCCTCACCAGGCTATTGCTCATTGCAGCTGGTGGAATTTGAACATGAAGCTTAATCCTGATTAAAACCACCAAAATTCCCCTACTTTAGAGAAAAAGAAAACAAAACAAAACAAAAGCATCATGCCTAGAGTCTGCCCATGTGGATTTTCAGTTTCCATAGAGCACACAATGTCTTTCCCATTTCCAGCGGTTGATGGGATGTGGCATTCTTTCTCTGGCAGCCCCAGCTGTTCATATCCAGAGAAACAGATCTAACCCCTTGCTTCACTCCCCCTCTTCCTCAATGAAGAGGCAGCAACACTATCTGACATAAAATCCTGGAAAGACAAAAGAAAGAAATATCTGAATTCTGCCTCTCCCAGGCTGTGGTTGAGGGGGCGAGACAGGTAAAATGCATCAGGACACAACATCTGTGAGATCAAATTCTAGCTCTCATCTGTCTTGGAGGGTCAGACCCTGAAAATTTCTCTCTGTTCTGGGCCATGTGTGTATATATTTTATCTAAATCTTCTTTATTTTATTTTATTTTACTATCCCTCCCTTGTTTGTGAATGTTCGCAATGAATTTAAGACAGCTCTCCAGCTCAGATTTACAGCTGCATGGAAAGAAAGACTGTTGCTATTTATAGTCATCTCAAGTTTGTTTCATCTGCCTACACAATCAATTAACTTCAACTCCAGCTAATTTTGCAATCAGCCCAAGAAAAATGTCTCTGGCATAATAGCTTGTTTTCTCCTTTTCCCTGGAGCTATAAAAAAATCTGTTCCCCTTCCTTATCCAAGTTCTACACCTAAGTGTAGCACTAATCAGACTCATCCTCCATGTCTGTTGCCTCTTAGCAGCTTCTTCCTGGCTGACTTGACAGAAGAGCATTTACTTTGCATGATGGAGATCTTTTTTCCTCTCTCCAATGGAGGTTTGGAAAGAATACTCCACCGTTTATTTTTCCATCAGCTAATTGCAAATATTGAAAGTGTCTAGACAGAGGGAAAATAGCTTTATAAATCATCAGCAAAAGGAATTTCAATGTTATCTTAAATCCCACACAAATACTTTTAAAAGATGTTCGGTAAATATATATTTGTGTATAGAAAAATTATGCTAACCTGGAACTGAGGTTGAGTGTACATCAGGAATTTGAATAAGCAGGAGGGAATCAGAGAACAAGGGTTGTAAGCACCCACAAACAAGCAATAAAACACAGCAGATTACAACTAGAGGTGTAGTCAAAGTAATGATGAAGATAGTAGTTTGGGGCAACTCTTCAGTTCCTAATTACTCAAGACCTGGACTTTAGCAAAACCTTGTCAGTCTCATCTGAGCTAGGGCCTTAGGCTAAAAGAGAAGTGTAAACTCACTCAAATCTCACTGCATCTGTGAACTTACAATTATATTAGTCATACAATAAAGAAAGGAAAGGCGAGGGAAAGGAAGGACAGGGAAGACTACACCCTTCCAACTGGCCATTGATACAAACTGGTGTCTCACAAGGGGTTCAAGTGGCATAACTTGTGGAGAACCATTGGGAGTCTTTGAACAGCAGCAGAAATCTGTGTTTATCCTGGCATCAGAGATCCTACCAGAGTCAAAAAGTAGAAGGATGTCACGTCAAGCCCCAGGAGTTACAAGATACTGTGAGGCCAAACTAGCAATTCTACCTAGTACTTAATGCCAATATAACCAGTAGGGCTCACAAAGTTTCCTTTAGTAAATCTTCTCCCATATGGTAGGATCAGAAATGCTGAAATCAGTCCTGACAACTGCTGCATAAATCTGTACTTTAAAACCTCCAGTTATGAATGTATTGCTCCCTGTTCTCCTGAGCATTAAAACATAGACTGTGATTGCCGATCTAAGTTAAGCTGTAACCCCAGGACTTTGCCCACTTACCTCTGTTAGGTAGCTTCCAGAGCATCATGGACTGAAAGTATTGGCCTTTGGGAGTCCAATCTCAAAGGGTCTCTCAGCTCAGACATAAGATTCCTGTGGTTTTTCAGTAATTCTACAAGCCCAAGACAACTTATTTAGAGAAACAAAAATATTGTTTGTCCTTGTGGGATAAACTATTTACCCAGTTCCTTTAAAACTGACACATCTCTTTGGAAATGCTAGAGGTTTGTTTTGTTTTGGTTATGGTTTTTTAGTTTCTTGCTTAGCAAAAGACAGTCTGTCTTGAGGAGAAAGAAAGGCATCTGTTATGTATTCACTGAGGATGGAGGGAGAGGTTGTTTCCCCTAGGCCACAGCCTCAGGATAGCCTCTTTCCCTTTGGGTTACTCTTCAAGTTTGGGCAGAGTTGAGGACAAAATATGTAAATAAGGATGGAAGAGAGGATGTGAGAGTATGGAGTACAGGGAACAGAAGAGGGATGTGTGTTAACAGCATACAAAAAAAGGTTTAAAACAATGAAACCTTTCACTGATGATCTAAAGCAGTCTCCACTAACTCATCTATGTTGCATCCCTGTCTGTTTTGGCATCTTGTCTCTCCTTTCAGTTCCTGTCCTCCTTGAACTGTGTGGTCCACATGTGGCTGAAGACACACAAGGCCATTTGTGAGGTTTATTTTTCATTTAAGGTTTGATAAGCTACATTACAGCCTGCAAATATATTAGGAATTGTTAGGGTTTTTTATTGAAAAAAATATTTCAGTTTCTTTTCCCTGGCAGCAGTGCTCTGATTCTTATGGAACTGGGGCTTCCTTGGAATCAGGATCATGTCCTTGTGATACACTGCAAAGACTGGCCTTTACAATGTACCAGTGCTAAATAACGATGTAGGAGCTATGACTTCTTCTTCGTCTTGGTAATGATAAGCAGGAGCAAACACATTTTATTCCCCAGCTCTGCAGGCTCCCAGCCTGTGTGTGATGAGCCATCACTCATCAGATATCTGCAACAGCTGTCCTTCCTGCTAGGCTCTGTTCCAAGAAGCGACAACTAAGCCCCAGCCCTTAAAATCTTTGAATTTCAGAGCAAGTTTTTACTAACCTCCATACCTGTAGTGAGCCAGATAGGATTTTCAACACTTGAGAAAAAACAGATTATGATGCAGGTTATATCTGAAGATGTGGCTGTAGCCCATCTTTTAGTCTTGGAATATTTTCTGTCTACATGGAGAGAGGGAGAGAGAAAGAGATGTTCTGAGATCAGAGGATCACTCCTATCATCAGCTTGTGCTGATGCTAGATTTGGAAGTTAAGACAACACATGAATGGAATAAACCATGTAAGATGAAGGAAGCAATAGAAGTCAGTGGGGACTTTGTGGCATTCTTGGAGAAGTACAAGAGGTGTTGGCTGCTGCTTCCCTGACAGTGAGCTGGTAATTTGGCTGCTGGCCTCACTTCTGTGACATTGTGTTTACAGAGGTTGCTATAGGAGTACAGAAAGTTCCTTTGAGCTACAGTTGCTTCAGATCTGCCACTAACACATTAGAAAGGCTGTGGTAGATATAGTCCCTGGCTGACATCTGTGGAGGATGGAAGAATTCAAAAGCAGTATTTTCTGCTTTGCATCTTGAAGTTGTTTCCAAGCACCATTTCACTAAATCTGGGAGTCCCCCACCCCACACTCCCAGCTGTTTGCTCTCCTCATCATTCTCCATGATAGGAAAGAAATATGCCATAAATGGCAACACAGAGGGCTCAGAGCATGGACCTCAAAAGCAGTGGTTATATGACACGTAGGGAGAAATGTGATGTGATTCAGAGGCTGCCATGAGCTTCCAAGGCCGCATGCTGCCACAGGAGTTTTACAGCTGGTGTATCCAATACCTTCTGTCTTATGAAACTGCAGACTTAGTTGCTGATAGCCTCTGAACCCCATTTTCCTCACACTGTATCTTGCCCTCTGCAGTTGGATAATAAGAATTAAAATCTGTCATAGAAGCCGGGAGGAGATGTAGAACTGATATTTCATTGTCACAGAATAACTATCCTGCTCAGAAACACCAGAACTTTTCTTATCTATCCCTATGGTCATGGGCATTATCAGGCACAACACACTTGGTGATTCTCCACTGGCTTTAACCAAAAGACCAACTTGGTTAATAATCCACAAGGCCAAATGAAGTTTCTAGCCTGGTGGTAGAAGTTGCTAAAAGGGCCTCTCCACAATTGGGTACATAATCCTTGCTGGTTTGAAAGGATTAAAAGATCTTTGATGCTGATTTTCCTTGGTCTTTCCCCAAGATCAGTCCAGCTGAGAAAAATCTGCCATCGCTGGAACCCATCTTCTGAGACAAACACAAGTACTGGACTTTGTAAGTTAGAAAACCTACATAACAGATTTGTGAGTCTGTATTATCTCAAGGTCTGTTGTTTGGCTTTCTGCTGTCTAAGCTAGTCAATAATTTTCTTTCGCCAGGAGGAGGGAAAGAAGGTCAGGTGAAGTGTTGCTAACAAGTCACGTGAGACAAAGACTTCTTTAGTTGATGAGCCTTAACCAACTTTGTCTTACATATGTCTAACAACCTTGCAGATCATGCCAGGATGAGCCTGCTTAACTCTTCAATAAAAGACATCTGAGAAGAACCATGCTGAGGTTTCTAATTGTCTTGGCATTTGTTTAGCACACTTGAAAATACATAAGGAGACTAAAGCACACTTTTAACAGGAGCTGAAGATGTTCTTCAAAACCCGGGCTAGTCTGCTAATGTGGTAACTCCTGTCTTATTCAATTTCCCACATAGCATGATCTTGATGCACTATTCTGCTTCACTTCCTGCTCTGGAGTATGATGAGCATTTATCTCTGCTCTATATCTAGATATCTTTATCTACAAGAGCTGCTGCTTCCCACACTGAAAATAGCTACATGATCCTTACAGGTAGTATGACTTCAGGATATAATGCAGCTACCTCTGCAGGATTATGCCTATCTACCTATCTTCACCCATGTCAAGGACATACGAGACATGGAACAGTGTGGGTTGAAAGAGAATAAGAATACTTTGGTGGAAAAGTTGCAGAGGCTCATGGCTAGGTCCTGTTCAGCTCCTGCAAGCTGCTTATTTTGGTTGTGTAGATGCTTTGTAGAATCTTTGCACTTAAATGTGAGAGGGGCAGGCATTTGTTTCTGTCATTTCTGTATTTCCCCCTCTTTCAAATGCCACCATAATCTCCCTGAGACACCCACTTAACAGAAGAAATTTCCAATGGAAGGTGATCCAGAAAGGAAGACAGCAGGCAGACCTCTCACACGAGGTTCACCAAGGTAGGTAGATCAGCTCATTTGTGTGCCTGAAGAAGACCATATGACATAACAACAACAACAATAAATTTTTTAAAATCCACTGGCTCCATAGACTGTGACAGGGGGAGAGAAACTTTACACAAAGACCTCAAGGCTATCAGGGGTTGAGTCAGTTCTACTACAACAGGCTGAGCAGGAAGGAGGGACAAAGAGCTCAGTTTTCCCAGGAGGGATTTGTTACATACCTCTACCATTTCTTTCAAAGCTTTCTTTGCTCTACCTGGTGCAGGCACTGGACATGGGCCAGATGCCCTTTGTGCCCCTGGATGCAAATCAGCCAGGAGCTGGGGGAAGCCGAAAATGCAATAGGAGCAGAGCTGCCAAGGCACTAAGCTGAGCCGCCAGTGTCAGCCCTGAGGACGAAGGTTATTCTTGTATTTGATGCCAACTGGCACAGCCTCCCTCTTCTTCCTTCACACAAGTGCTGCCTGCTTCCCCCTCCCTCTCCATGGTATTTTGTCTTTGAAGTCACTTCATCAAGAAATTTTTCCTCCATCAGAATTAATCTTCCACCTGCCAGGCCATGAATAGCCACCCTTTTGTGAGCCTGCAGCATGTTGCCAAGGAAAGGGAATAGAAAGGAACAGGTAAGCCTGGCAGAGGTAAATGGTACAAAGAATAACCAAGAAATCCTACAGATACCTTTAATGCTAAAGCAGCACAAAGTACCCCTTTGCCCCTCCAAAGCCCAATCCCACACAGGGTTTCTCTAACCTGGCTGAATTTCGAAAAAGGTCTCCAAGATGTAATCCTATGTGGCCAGATGTCTACAGAGGAATTTTCCCCTGAGTAAATCCATGGTGAGAACTTAATACCCAGGTTCCTAACACTTAAAGGGACTTGAATAAATATTTCCTTGAAATAGAAACATGCCTTGGCTGTCCCAGGGGATGTTTTTCTCAGTCCTTCACATGGAAGCTGATCCATTGTTCCTAGATATCTCTGATAGTCACTGGGGTGCAGGCTAGTGGTTATTGCTTTGGCAAATCTGTTCCCATGATGCTGAATCATTTCCTATAAAGCTGAACCTCTGCATATGAATTTTGAGGCATATCCAGATATTTGATTGCCCTACAACCATGTGGATAGCCAAGGAACACTTTGGAATCATAGGACAGCCCAGCCCTTGGCTGGAGACCTTGACAAATTCAAAGCAGATTGAGTTAAAATCTAACACTATGGGGCATCTCCTAGGACATGTGGTTCCAAGATGATTCATAAGAAGTAGGAGTTGAACTAATACTTTTCACAGAATCACAGAAGCAGCCAGGTTGGAAAGGACATCTGAGATGACCAAGTCCAACCTTTAATCCACCACCACTGTGATTACTAGACCACTGATTCTTTCAGTGAGTATTCTAGAGAAAAGACTATTGACCTTTTCTGAAAATAAGCTTCCATGGCTCCTAGCACAAAGTATCTCTCATAGATGCATATCCTAATTAGGACAAGACGTTTTCTTGGTGTGTGGTCAGATGCAAAAATTCCTCCAATAGATCAGATCAAGTGGCTGTCTAGAGCATTTTGAAGGTGAACTTGTCTAGAGAAAAGCAAGATTAGGATGCTCAGCAATCCTGAATAAGGCTTAATAAAGTGGATATATAAGAAATCTCAAAGCACTTTTGCCTTGGATGTGCTGGTATCTTGACTCTTGCTCTCCAATAGGAGCAGAGAGCAAGAATGACATGTCTTTTAGAAGTCTGAAGGCGATTTCTAATCACAAAGCAACAGTCTCTGGTGGTTGAAACATTGGTTCAGGATGCAGATAAACTGACACCTATTCCTAGTGAAAATTATAATTTTAATCCTAAAATATGATACTGCTTTTATTTCCCATTTTCACCCTTTGTCCTCCTCATCCCTTGATTTAGCTGGAAGAAGAAACTTGTCCTCACATACATGCGAGCACTTAACAATTTTTGGTTGGGGGATTCTTTTAATATCAGTCCTGTCCTTCGGTAACCCTTATGTTTGAGGAGCAAGGGAAGCTCAAAGCACTCCTAAGCAGGGGAGATAATAGAGCACTAAACACCAAAATGTCAGACTAATTCTCTTTCCTCTTCTCTCTCCCACAACTCCTGCATGAAGCCTTACTTCTTCACAGGAAACTCTGTCCTAAAAAATCTGCCTCCTTTCCCATTTTACATTCCTGCAGCTCTAAATACAGCCAAACTAATTTCATTGTATTGTTAAAAAGGATCTAATTCTAATGCTATTATTCTGTGGTATAAAATTTGTGCTTCCACTTCTGCTATATCTTTGAGACCCAAATAAGGAGACATTCTAATCATGTTCTGCTAGTGCAAAATCAGGGTGGAGTCAAGGTTTGAATCACATCTGTGTGTACTCCCTGTGCTTCAAACTGGAGGAGTGCAGGACCTGCAGACTCATATGGCAAATTCGACTGAGAAGCAGGCTTTTTATGGCCTTGTAATAAACTCATGAAAATTGGGAGCTTATTAATGAAAATGTTGACAGATATTTAACTTTAGTGGTGCTACTGGGCACCACTATATGTAAAAAAAGAACCTTTCTGCACTTAGGAGATTTATTAGCTGTAATTTTATTTTATTCTTTTGCTTTCCTCACATAGAATATGTTCTAGGGAAACAAAAGCACTTTATGCCATGTGAAAACAGAGCCTTTTTTTTTTTTTCCTAGAGGATTTAAGGGTATTCTTTTTTAATACATGTTTTGTTTCTCAAGCTCTGGTATGTTTGAAAGTCCAACTCACCCCAGATTCAGTGGGATACTTGGCTAATTTCAGGGCAGCCCTACATCCAGTCTGGAAAGTCACTTTGTGATGAAAGGCACACACTGGAATGAGTGCCTCAAGACAGGAGAGGAGAGTCATGTTTCCTTCTCTTTGAAACAGCTTCCACCACCCCCCAACAGCTTGTGTATTTTCCCAAATTAGATCAAATTTTGCCAGCAAAAATGGCAGCGATTGATGGACTTTTGCCCAATTATTAACCAAGGAATTCACTTTAGGGTCTCAGAAACAAGCTGTTCTCCAAGAATTGCTTGTTAATCTTCCTTTTTTTTTTTCTGCAAATCCTCCTCTGCCTCCATTTCTCTCCCAGTGACTCTTGCCAGTGGTTTGGAGCATAGACCCAGCCACTTGCTCCTGCCCCAGGACAAAAACCCACCCTCTCCAAAAAGACATATCTACCTTGCTAATTACTCTTCAATAGGAAGTTCTTCAAGGGAATTACTGTCATATTTTGGAAAGGGGCACCATCCTCTTCTCGCTGCCCCCTCCACCCTCAGAAGCTGATAGCTCTTGCCAGCCAGCAGTTTTCCTTTGACAATGATGTCCTCGTTCTGGGGAAGGAAGAAAGCACTGGGAGGTGTTTCTGCATGCTAGCTGTTAACCAGCAGCTTCTTGGCCAATATTGGTTGTAACCAGCAAATGATAACTCATGGAAAAACAGTGCCACCCCTCCAAGACCTCTCTTCCTGCAAAAAACCAGGCTATGACCACAGAGGGGTTGAGGGATGCAGGACAGCCTGCCAGTATTGTCCCTGGCCAGTGGTAACAAACACCACAGAAGAATACTTCCCCATGCTGTGAACAAGATCCCATTCACGGTATCCCTGCTCACCAGGAAACCTGTAGATTTGCAAGCAGAAACCCACAGCACAGCTGGGAGGTCATCCCAGCTTCGTCAGAGCAACTTCTTGCTTCAAACTCCAAGAAAAGCCTGAAACAAAGCAATGCACATGCCTCACGTCTCACAGGCTTGCCCAGGTCACTGCATGGAACAAATCCGCCTGAAATAACACAGGCCACGTTGAAGATCTGCAAATCATTACCCATAATGATTTTTCAGAAAAGGAACTGGCATCAAAACTCTCTTCCCTACCCTCCAGTCTCAATCCCTCCCTCTCTCTTTTTCTTTCACTCCGTGGTGCTTTCAAGCAACAAAAAATCAACTGAGGATTGTCTCACGCTTGATGTGAGTCATCAGAAATCAGGAGCAAGACAGGGTGGAGCCACAAGGAAAGGCTAACAGGAGGCAGGGAGCAGAGTGAGCTGGTCCCATGCAGCTGTGCCCATCCTCCTCCTCATGGAAGTGTGCACCTGGTTTGGATGGGAAATCATGGAGGCAAACACATAGGGAGAAAGGGACCATGAAGACATCTCTGTTCTGCTTTGCTGACACAACCAAGAGGGAGGGTGAGCACTCCCAAGAGTAAAACCATTTCCCTTCACCCAGGAATGCAATGTATGGTGTAATGTCCAAGGTCTTGCAATTACCTTCCCATCTGAAAATGTCTTAGACCCCTCCCTCTCCTTTCCTCAGGTGGGAAGGGTTGACTTGCTGACACCTGCACACACACACACACACACCATCATTCCCTGAGTTCTCAATAGCAAATGTATCCCTTCTATTTACCACTGAAGCAGGAATATGAATGAATGCATTAGGAAGCCTTTACTTCTGCTACTGTACTGCCATATACATAAAGATATACTAAGCACAGGGCTTTGGCTGGAATTGATGGAGAGCACAGAAAAGCCTGCAGAAATGTTTGACTGTATCTTTGATTGAGAAAATGAAGAACTCTTCTCTGAGGCTTGTTAGAGTTGTAACTGTCTAATTTACAAGATCAGGATAGGATGAATATTTTATGAGGGTTTTTCCACGGGACTGTTAACATTTAACAAACAAAAGACATCAATGATTTATTTTCCTACTCACAGGGGGCAAACAAGTTAACAGATGTAACAAAGGAACTAAAAAGGGATGCTCCCAGCCCCAAGAACAACTGTTGCCTTCATCAGGTACTTGGAAAACTAGGAACACTTCATGCAGCATCTATAGGATGAGGTGGATCTAAGACAGAGCTTGCAAATTGATTCAGTCTTGTTTTCTGCTCCAGGGTCCCTGGGTAAGTGCTGCTGGTACCAGTCCTAGGACTTAGGTGTCTAAATACCTTTGACAGTCTATGGCTGTGCTCCCTTTCTCTAAAAAGGTGAAGGAAATCTGCCATCCATCCCCTGATCTAATTAGACAGTAAATCCTGGGCTGTGGTCAGCATGGCTCAGCTAGTCATGACCTGACTCCAGGTACTTCCCCAGGTGCTCATCCTGCAAAGGAACCAAGAGACTGTGCTTCAGGGAGGGCCCTAACCACACCAAGAGAGGGAGCAGAGAGTCCTCTCCGTAGCACCTGCAATTTTTCTGCAGGGCTGAAGGGCAGGGGATGCAAAGAGGTGCTGCCTCTCTCATCTCCTGCTGCCATGAATCATCCCCTCTGCAGTTCATCCCATTATCCCTCTGGTAGGTCAGTTGGGCAAATAAATGCTTCCTTTCCACTGGGAGTTGTGCTGCTCTGGAGCAAGAAGCTTTGGGCACGTTGCCCCATCCTGCTGACTCCACCAACCTATTTAGGTGTCCTGAAATTAGCCCAAACCTTTGAATAGGTTGGTTCACCCCATGCCGGCTGCATTGTTAATGAGTGACTGAGCATGGCAAGCTCTATCTTGCTTCTGGCTGCTCAGCTGCCTTGCCTACAGCCTGCAGGCAGCTAGCTTAGGCCTTTTTTGTAATGTATGCTCCAGAGGATGCCCTCCAACAACCTCTGCCATGGATGGGTGTCCAGCTTCAATTCATAATGTACAGATTACAAAAAACACCAGCTAGAGATTGTTTCTTGTACATACTTGCAAGTGCTCTCCACACATAAGAGTCTCATGTAGACACCTAGATGTGCATATAATAAAATATAGTGCTACAAAAATAATACTCTATCCAGGTGAGGTGCATTGCCAGCTCCATCACTGGACTGATGACAGACATGTCATGCCTGACTTTTTCTAAGCCATCATGCAAGGTCTGTCACCAGCAGAATGTGCCCATTGCTGTAGTACCCAGACATTTACAAAACTAAGTAGGAGTCAGACACACTGAAGAGCTCTAAGAGATAATGCTATTCTTTTTTTTTCCTAATCCTTCCTCCACATTTTGCACCCTTGTTCAGAAGTTCATGTCTAACAAGAGCTGCAAAACCTGTTTTTGCAGTCTTCTCAAGAGAACCACATCAAAGCAGAACAGTAAGATGATGACCAGATACACGGTGCAAGCCTAATCCCTTCCAATCTCTAGGCTTCCCCTCCCTCCCACTAAATCTGACCACAGCTCTCTGCTGTGGGGCCAATACTGCTTAGCTCTATTTTAATCCTGTTTTGAAAATCTATTACTATTGGTTCTAAAACACACCAGGGACTAAATGGAGATCACAGGCAGGATGGAGTTTTATGCATTGGTAGCAGGAGAAAGATGTGATGCAGAGCCCAGGTTGAAAGCAATGCAAGTCTTTCGTTTGATTGCACTCTGTCCCTGGAGTACACTTTATATTTCATCAGGGCTCACATACCTGTCTGTGCTGGCCTCTGCTGGCCTGGAACATTCAGGCTTGATCCCTGTTCCAACATGATTCTCTGCAGTGATTTTCTGCAGGCAGCTCTCTTCTGATGCTGAAGGTCCAAGGCTGGGCTCCTTCCACTTGAGGTCCTAAAATCATGGCAGAATGATACCATGTCATAACCCCACTGTCTGCCAGCTGCCACCCATTTTGACCAATCTCCCTGGTGCCTGTATCTGAAAGGCACAATAATGCCAGATTGTCAGTTAACTGTCCCAAACTCACTTGGAGCTCTGTTACTTCTTCAGAGAAGCAAAATTATCCTGGACTTCCCCTCACCTACAGACACCTCTTTATGGCATTTTCTGTATCCAGTTGGGATAGAAAACTACACAGAAACAGATTTTAGTCTTTTTCTGTAGTTTGATGGTGAGAGAGCTTAGGCCCACATCAACCCTTATGATAGTCCTAACCATGCTTCTACTTATGCATGACCTTCTCTACCTCCTCACAACTTTCAGAAACAGATAAGAATTTTTTCTTGGTTTCTAAACCAAGATCAGGATCTAGGGGATCCTGATAGCACCCGGAGCAGGATAGAAGATACACAGGCAAAGGGCTACCAGAAGTCTTGCCGATGGTGATCTGCTCACACAAATCACAGATTAAGATCATGCCACATTTCAGCTAAATTCCATAGGCACACACTCCTATGTAAAATACAGAGGTAACCTCCACGTCTGAGTATTTGGGCTGTATTGGTGGAAGGCATCCAACCTGCTTCTACAACCTAGGGAAGCAAATCATGGGAAAACACCATGAGTCTCAAGTTCAGACTCTCAGATATTTATTAGTGACTAAGGGACAAAAGGGAGAAGGACCCAAAATGCACCACAGAAACACACAAAAAAGTCTCTGGGCAGTTGATTCATTTTGTGGCTTTGAACCAAATATAAATCTCTTTGTTTCTCAACTGACCCATCTGTGAAGGGGGAGTAAAAATGCTGAGTGAGGATTTCTGATTTTATTTAGTAGAAAAAGCAAACACCCATGGCACAGAAAGGCAGTGCTTGTATTAATATCTGCACTGATATTTGTACTGATAGTAGAACACATTACTAGGTACTAATTGTCAGGAAGCTGAATGGCATGTGTTGGAATAAATTAGGAGACTTAGAGCTAACACAAAGGCTAAATGACATACAATAGTAATATACTGAATTCAAAAGTGAGTGTCTCTGTTTGCATTGGAATGCATTCAACCTTTTTCCAGAGATATACCAAGAAAGAAATTGCTACCATATTTCAGTTTCTGTTCCTGTCCTTTCTGTAGGGTGATCTTTTATTATTTGGCCTTTGGACATCATCATATATTTCTGAGTGAGGAAGCATCAAGATATGTTAAGAACAAGCCTAGCAGGATGCTGGGCACTTCTTCCTAAAGCCAGTTCTGCTGAAGAAACTCACTTCTGACTCACAAAATGCATCATACACTAGTGATAAGTAACTATTAGCTCCAGGTTTCCCTGTCATGATTTACCACTCTCCCTAGCAATCTGTGGTTGAGTTTTCAAGGCCACAGAAACAGCTTCTTCAGCCCTGAAATACCCTGGAGTACAATCTAATGTTTACTGAGATATACATATACATATATATATGTTTAGTACATGTATATGTGTATGTATAAATAGGCATATATGCATCATGCACTTTTCCAAAGCTCCGACACGTTAGTTAATTAACTGTATGGCACAGTTAATTAATTCATTGTTTGGAAATTCCAGCAGCACTGGATGAATGATGCCAGCAGGAACCTGACCAGACAGATGATTTCAGTATCTCCTCTCCATGACTTTGTCATTCTTGGAAGCATTTGTTTTGGGTTTGGTTTTTTTTTTTTTGCAAAAAAGTTTTACAGAACAGATGGCTCATGTGAAATACTTGATATTCCACCAAATCAGAGCTGATAAAAACAGATAGCTTCACTGAACCTAGTGGGTGCTAGGTAACTCACAGGGAAAATAAATTGTGTGTGAGGCTGACACTGCTAGTGGCTTTGGAATTTTGCTGAGTCCCTCATCCATATGATTTGCTTTTTAACTAACCTTATGCATATGCACTGTATTGCACTGTGCTGGATTCAAGATAAAGCACATGAGTCTTTCTACATCATTGCACTAATACAAGCCTCACTGATCATCACAAGCTTCCTTATTGTTCTGTGATGAAACAGTGCAAGGTGAGACTGACTGCAGAGTTTTGTAAAAGGAGGTGTCCTACCAGTTTCTGTGACTGAAAAAGGGAGCAGAGCATACTCCTCTAAAACTGGGACTGTACAGGATTTGGGGAAGAAGAAGGGAGGAATTTTATTTAAGGAGTTTCTTCCTGTGGAAAAAAGAAAAAGAAAAAAGGCAGGTCTGGGTCAAGACTGACATTTTCTTGACTTTCTCTTCACTAGCATTTTTTCAGTGAAATTTTAACTTTCTAATCTCTGCACTTTCAGTCTAAAACCAACTTTTAGAACTCCTGAAGGCCAAAATGGAGAGAAAATGTTTCCACTTCTTTTAAAACAACTTCAAACTGTCTAAAAATCTACCATTTATGAAGAGAAAAAGAAGAGAAAAAAAAAACCCTGGAACTTTTGTTTCTGTATTAAACTGGTATGAAGCTGTGGGATTTTCTTTTTTGTTTTGAGTCCCAAATTTGAAATTAACTTCATAGTCATGTTCCTGTCATTTTTTTGTACTCAACTCATTCACCCAGGTTGGAATGTTATCAACAACAAGAACAGACACATTATAGATACAGAATTAATGTGATTGATTTTTCATTTTGTAGAGTTCAAGAGGTAATTCTGCTTTTAGGGAAAATTTGTCATTTAGAACAATACCACAAAGACATCAAGCAGCCAATAAGCAGTAAACTGTCCCAGACTGGGAAACCAGTGTCAGAGTAGTGATATGTTTTGACTGAATTATGCATGTTAAATTCTGATCTTTGATACAGTAAATGTAAAACTCATCAGTGGGAGTATGCTAAATACATGTAGATAAGAACACTTGTAGGCACCTACATATAGAGAGACTTTAAATGTAAGTGTCCAAACATGCTATCTGGTCTTTCCAAAGGACAAAATTCAGAACACCAACCAAGGGTATGTTGGTGGCTCTTTTCTATGCAATCTTTAATGCTACCAATTGTAACATGTATTACATGTGTGCACTTCCACTCTCTTAGTACCTGGATTGGTGTCCATTCTCCTCCTTTCAGAGTTCTTCCACAATATCCTGTTTACTTCTACACTGTAGGTGGAATCCTGAAGGCCAGAGAAAACATCCTCACAGAGGAGGAAGCTGAGTCTGTCAGCTATCACCAAGTAACTTCTAGGTAACCTGGAGGTGAGTTCATTTGGGAAAAGAATACCCACTTAGGTAAAGCCCTTCTGGAGGGATTCAGTATGGAAATCTTCTGATCTGCTTGGTTGCTAAGGGAATTAATGAGGAAGTGGGCAGAGGCAGGTTCTGCAGTTGTGCCATGCTGCAGGAATATAATGTTTCCTTCTGCTCTGAAAAATAATATAAATTGGATAGCCAGGGAGATTTGCTAGCCAGGATTTTACTCAACAAAATGTTTCCAAATGGAAAACAAGCACATCTACTGGGTAGCAGTAGGTATCATGGAGGTTTCCACTGCCAAACTCTTGCCAAAACCACATGAGATGTTCTGTGCCTCAGTAGATAGTGGCATGTGGACAACACTTCAGAGACTTTTAATTGCACAAAATATGCTAGAATTCCCTTCCCCCTGGTACAGCAGGATAGCAGGAACTAGATGGGTAAAGGGCTTCACAAATGGTTCTCAAGGTCTGAAGACATCTTCAGGACATCAAGGCTATTTTCCTGCCAGTCTACCAGGGATGAGAGTTAGGAATAAGTAGGTCAGGGGATTTTGCTGTTGCCAAAGAGCCTGGCCAGAGAAGCTGGGAAACTCACCAATTTAATGATGAATCTAGGGGCTGCCAGAGGGTAAGTACAGAAAACATTAATGCTGTTCAAGGCCTCTTCTTTACAGGAGATTTGAGCTTGCAAAAACAGCTGCCAAGGTCCAGAATGAGCAGATGAGTCTGCTGCTGGTCACAGATGTTGAGTGAAGGCTGCTGGGATACTCTACAAAAAAATTCCATTATTTGTGTTTTCTTGATAGGACATCCAGCCAAAGCACTAAAGGTGAGAACTGTTTGTCTGGCAATTCCAGAAGAATCTGTAAAAAAATGTAGTTCTCCTTTACCACTTATGGATAATGCCTATAGAGCAGTTCTTCAATGACTGTGAAAATCATATGTATGTGTATGCGAGTCTACTTTCCTTGTACTACTTTCTTAGGGAGTCACCCTAAATGAATTGCAGCTGAATATATTATTTTGTTTTGGTTTGGTTTATTTTACCCAAGTAGTCTCCACTGGGGGTTGAAAGCCAATCTGGTAGATTTTTCTTGTATTATCAGCCTTTGGAATGCATCTCTCTCATTGTTTCAGCTCTCTTCCTTCATATTTAGGAGTGAAATGTGTAAATTGCACATTCTTTTAAAACTTTGTTAACCATCTCATATCATGCAAGGCCTCAGAGAAAAAGGAAAGAATACCCTTTCATCTCCTGCTTTAATTGCTTAGAATTTTTAGTATTAATTACTGCTGTGTTAGTACAGAGACATACCAGGATGCAGCTTTTGCCTTTTGTAGCCCTTTCCAGTTGAAGGTTAGGAAATAGGAATTTAGGGCAGGTACAGGTTGAAGAATCAAGACCTCAAGATCATGGACATTACTCTCCTGACTGCAGTGCTAAGAAGCAGTATGGTTCCCCAATATCTAAACTGAAGAGCAATTTAGAAAATTAAATCTCTGAACTCTTCTTTGCTCGTAGCTATTTCACAGAGGAAACCTTCAGCTATTAGACATCTGATTCAGCCACTTCAGTTTGATATCTAATGTTTAATGGCCTGAACCCCAGTCTATGGGTCTGAGAGGTAGGTCCTTAAAGTACCTGCAGATTTTGTTGACTTCACTTGGCTAAGTAGGTGCCTTTCAGTTCTCAGACCAAATTCTTAATGGTTTCTTCCAGTGAGTTTCTGTAAGGAAAAGGAAATTAATTCAGAGCTCATTAGTCCATCCTGGAGACATCTGGGTCAAGCTTGGGGCTTGCTCGTCTGAACACATGGGGCTGTCTACACTCACAATACAAGGAATACCTGTGATTCCCAGAACTGGATTTGCCTCTGCTAGTTCTAACCAAAGAGAATGAAAGAGCTGGCTTTCTAAAATGTAATTAATACTAATGGAAAATAAATAGATGCATATGTTCCCTGTGGCCCATGATGGCCTTTTCTGAGAATGCCTGTTCACACTTAACTGTGACAAGCAGTGGGTGGTTTTCCAATGAGCAATCCCCTCAGTCTGGAAGTTGGGAAGTAAAGGAGGGGAGCCAGATGTCCTGAGCAGGGAAGCTGAGCAGTTACAAGACCAGATTTAATTCTTGGTAAAGCCTATAATACAAGGGACCTCTCATCACAGTCCCAGACATCCCAGGTCCTGTCCAACCATCTGCACCTTAATTCAAAAGTTGTCAGGATTTACCCCTGCCACCCATCTGAGCTGACCTGGTACTGGGTCACCAGCAGGGCCTGGTTTGGATGAACCTTCTCATTCATGTAGTGTCAACCAGCTTAATTTTTTTCACTATTGTTGTGAGAGAAAAGTTTAAGGAGTTGCCTGGCATGGTGCAGCCTGCAGCTGTTTTGTCTGAATTTCAGAGAGTGAGAGCAGAAGTACAGAGACACTTGGCTAAAATGGAAAATGTTAAGAGAGGATTGGGTACATAAAACACAGCTTCTACTGGGCAAGGGTCTGACTCCTGGGCTAGAAATCTGGATTGCAATACCCTCTCAGAATCTTGGAAATAACATCTGTATTGATTGATGTTTGTCCTTTTCCTTTAGCCAAACCCTGTTTCCAGCCACTTGGATGTTTTGACAGAGCCTGAAATTCAGCTTTTCTTTCTCTCCTCTCTCTTCTTCCATTTTCAGTCTCTGCTTGACACAAGCAAAACCCATCAACAACCCAATATCTTGCCTTTGATCTTCTTGTATTGAGGCCTTGCACATGGAAGCAAAAAATACCTGCTCTGCACAATATTTCTCTCTGCACTGAAAAGGACCAGCTTTCATTTAGATCACCTTGGGATTAACTTTGATGTACTGTAAGGAACTGAATGTCTAAAGTCCATATAAACTGAGGCTTATTTTCATGTCTTCAGCTTTATGCTGGTATCCCTCTAGTTTACAGCAGCCAGTGGTGCCCCCTACACAAAGTACTTTTGCAAGAAAGGCTGACACAGGTCTTCAGAAGACTCTTCATAATGTTGATTGAGCTGGCCCCAGAGCCCAGGCTTGGTGAGTAATGTAATTTTTCACCTCCAAGTTCAGAGTTCAGCCTGGAAAAGTGCTTTCATGGCTATCACTTTAGCATCTCTTTATGTGCTTGAAATTCCAGAATGATGAGAAGAAATAAACAGATATATATGCTAAAAAAAAACAAAAACAAAAAAACCAAACCAAACCAAAACAAAAAAAAGCTATGTTATAATCCTTGCACTGAGTCTTGTTTCCTAAGTAATTACAAGAAATGAAAAAGGTCCAGTTTCCCAGGTGAACACTGCAGAAGTGTACACAGACTTTATTAGTTTCCCAGAGGTTTAAACAGAGCTTGACATTCCACGATTCACTGAACATTGCATTCATACAATGGGCTGGGTAGTATATTTTTGAGCCAAAAGTTCTCAAACAAGGCTGTCTAAATCTCTGAAGCCAAATCCCTTTTTGGGCACCTAAAATTTTTGAACATCCACAGCTTTTTCTGATTTTGATTAGATTTGTTTGTGCTCAGCACTTCTGAAAAATCTCTCTGATTTTATTTAGGTGCCTGTTGGCAGGGATGTCTACACTTCAAAGAAAAAAAAATGGAGAGAGGAAGAAAATGGAAAATAAGCAGTATTCTTAACTTGAGATGACTTATAACAGAGGTTCAAATTTAACTTTAGGATCCCTTATTGGCCTAACCCAAACCATTCTGAATTGTTTTGGCTACACTACTGCTCTAAACAATCAATGTTGACTAACGTAGGCTAACTGTGCAAAATTAACAACATTTCTAAAACGTAGTTCTAGCATAGTTTTATTCTGTTGACTTCTGTATGCTACCTTAAGGACCACAGCTGGAATATTTTGCAACAGGACCTTACTCATTGTGCCCCAAGCAGAAATATGACCATTAAAATTAGGAACATTGTTGTCTCAAAAAATTTGTTCGGTCAGTACCCAAGGCCAATTCCCAGCATGATCTGCACACAAGACAGCAGATAGCAGGCATAACCAGAATCCCCTTATAGAGGGCTTGTGTCCTGCCTTTTGGTACCTGCTAGAAGATCAACAGGCAAAAAGGTTGATTTAGCATGGGTCCAAGGATTATATCCAGAGGCAGCTCTATGGAAGGGAGGCCAGACCAAGACAAGAAAACCAGCAAGGAGTATCACAAGGAGCAAAGCTGCTGGGAGAGGTCATTATGGGTTACAAGCGAGGTAAGAAATCCTTTTGCCTTCCAGTTTCTATGTCTCAGTTCCTCATATCTCCTGCAATTTTCCCTTAATCCTTAGTGTTCCTTTGGGCAAAGTTCCATAGGTTTTGCCAGAGAAAGTATTGAGTAACAGCTGACTCAGGTTCTGAAGACAAATCTTATATACATGACACACTGCAGAAATATGCTTCATTGAGTGATGGGTATAGGAGCAAGGGAAAGAAAAACTCCACCTGCACTAGCATCCCCTTTCCCCCAAAACCGAAGGACCGAATAACTTTTTAATCTCTCATAATATTTAGTTTAATTCCTTTCAAAGCAAGGGTGGGTGTGGGGGGGGATGGGTGAAGCTAAGCATCAGATTATGTAACTTTAAAAAATATGTTTCTACTTAAAAGCTAATCAGCATCTCCCACATCAGACGGTAAATGTGGTGCTGTTGAGCAGGATTATTCCTGATCTCTGCTTTGTCTCAACTGTGGATTAAGAATTGTAATGTTATCCTGTTTAATATTTTAACTCTATGGGCTGCAATTTCACGGGCAATTATATGACAAGGGAAGTGCATAGCAAGCCAGTCACAATTCAGAAGATTGTTATTTACATAAAAGCTACACTGAAATACGGCTACAGTGACAGGGGTCTGTTTCATCAACTCTCTCTTCCATAAACTTATTTATTTATTTATTCATTTACACCCTTACTACACCACTTGTTTTGCCCAGTGGTTCAGGGAAGATTAGAACTGGCACTTGTACCTTCAGAGTAGGTTCTCAGTGCCAGATGCTCACAGCTGAGTATTCAGAGCCATTCTCGGCACATCAAGGTAACAATTATATCACACCTCACAGCCTAGACAGTGCTCTCAATTTGATTTGGCTAGTGGATTGTGCTTTTTCCTGGTTGATATATTTTGCACTATGAGAATGAACACTGAGATAAAACTGTGTGTCAAGAAAACGTCTTGTACAGTGTGGATGGATGGGTTCTCTCTGTCTCTTGCATCTACTAGACTAGACTAGAATATTCTAGTTGGAATGGACCTATGATGATCATCTAGACCAACTGCCTAAGCAGCTCTGGGAAGTGGCCAATACTGAGTCAATGTAGTTCCCAATCCAGTCATAAGGGACACTGCAAATCCAAAGTCTGTCCTGTGATGAATGTCTCGAATAGAACCATCTGTTTCTCTATAAGTGGTCTGCTTTGAGCAATCTTGGTATATTTTGCAAAGCTGGGCTCATCTCATTTAGTGCTGGTGTCAAGGTGAAACCTCAGTAAAACCTGGACCGAGATTTTTTTCCTAGCATGGTAACTTGTTTTTTTTTTAATCCAAACTTTCAATGAAGGTGTAATTTTGTCTGTTTCCTGTCATATATCAGTCTTTCAAATGACCTATAGCTCATCCCACTCATCATGGCATTTTACCCCTGATGATATACCTAGTAGATAGATATAACTGTTTTTTAAAATATTTTGCAATGAATTACAATGAAAATTAGGAGTTCTACAAGAGCTAAAATCTGACGTCTTCACTCTGACAAAATTCACATGCAAGCCAGTAGGAATTTGGCTTAAGAAAGGAATTCAGAATCTGACTCAACAGGAAATTATTTAAATAACACTAATACAACATTAATACAATTTGTGTATAATGCAGATTGAATTACCGTTTTTTCTAGAAAGAGTCAGGAGATTTGTCTTTGTTCTAAATGGGAAATATATTGAGCTACAGAGCACTCTTGATTTTTACAAACCTCTGTACTTGTGAAATTGAAGGTAAGAAGTGTTTGAACTTTGTTCTAGCACCTGCAAGCTCCTAAAGCAATGTAGATAAAGTAGCATGTATTCTGGCTGAGTCTGAGTTCCTGGTGATTCATTGTGATTGATCAAAGCTGAGAAAAATGACTTGTACTTTAAAAAGGAGAAAAACACAATGGTGTAGAGTGAAAAAAATCAATTTAACATGTACCAAAGGAGACAGCTAATCAAGTCCTGGGCTTGGTTTTCCATGCTGGCTGTTTCCTAATGTTCTGCTGTTTTAGAGATTTAATTGGATGCCTCTGTATTTTTAAATGTTACCAAATAAATGTAAACCCATTTGAATAATGTATAATCCATGGTGAGGAATGTTTGAGCTCACAAGTTCCCCATGGCTACAGGAATATCTTTTATCCACTACAAAACATTAGCAGTCTATAGATCATCTTTGTTTCCTTACTGTTTTTCTGGGTGCAATGTATATAATTTCATATTTGGACAGATTTTAAAACAAAAATATAAATAAACTCTACATGAATGTAGTTTCTATGACTTTGCCTTTTAATGGATGTCATCTTAAGCAAATGTACATAAACCTCATCTGTAATTTGGAAACAAATTAAGTACCTGTGAAATGAGTTTTTTTTCATGTACTTGTATCAGCTTAGTAAGAGAAATTGATTTTCTCTGCATTGGACCAGCCAGAAATGTGAGAGTTTCTAAAGACACAGGGAAGAGGATAGCATTTTAATTAGGGTACAACTAAAAATAAAACTCAGAGATATTAGTGACTAGACTGAAGGACTTATCTTCTCCTAAGCTCCACAAAGGAAGCTATACTGCTTGGGGTGCAAAACCAGAATTTGATGAGGGTCCATGAGAAGCTGTTCTGCTCCCAGAGAGGATGCACTACGGGATCCTGCTCAAGTTTCTTCACAGCTGGGTGTTCCCAGTAAGGAAGGGGTAGGGACTTTCACATGACATTTGCCACATCTCACAGCCACAATTTTGAAGATGGGCGACCTGTTCTGTGGTACATGGCATGTGAGTAGCCCAGTGCTTATTGCCTAGAGCTGGTTCCAAATCCTTGCCTTCTCACCGAAAGTACCTAAGTGCTAGGAAGGAAAGCCATCAAAAACAGAAGCCATCTGAACAGAGGGGACCTACCATGTCCATCTGGGCAGTTATTTCTCTGATGGTCACAGAAAACTGAAGTTAAGAAAGGGAAAAACATGTTTCCTCTCATTACGTTAGAATTAGACCTTTGTAGCCATGTCTCAGGCTATTGGAGAACATTTTGTGTGCTTACAGGAACTTTGTGATGATGTTTTTGCACATGTTTGTGCAGAAGAGGATTACCAAGAAAAGGAAGGTTAGATCAAACCAGCCAACTCTACTCTGTGTAACTGGGGAAGGGAGATGATATCACAAGTCCAAAACACTGTTAAAGTAATTTATACCAGAACACAAGTTTATGGCATGTGGCTGTAGGGAGGTGCTGAAGTCTTTGCTGGAATAGCTAAGTACCCTGTGAGCTGGAAATTTTACCAGCATCCAATCTTCACATCTTTAAATTGGACCCATGACAATTAACTGATAATTATGAGGAACTCACCACAAAAGGGTGTCTTGCAAGAGCAGGCAGAATATGCTGATTTTTTGGTTTGCATAGATTTGCCTAGTGAGTCCCACATAGATTGGTCTCACTCTGAACTGGCAGCAACAGCTTGTATACCTTTCAAGAACAGGCAGAAGTCATAGCTAAAACTCAGGAATCACTGCATACTACAAGCCAGTTTAAAGAAGAAAGGAAAAAAAAAAAAGAAGATGTAGTGAGACATGAGAAATTGTCTTTCAATATGTGGCAAGAGAGGTTTATGGGGACTCTTTTACTATACCAACTGATGAAAAGATGAGAAAGAAAAAGTCACAAATTACAGTAGTGAAAATTTGGGCTGGAAATTATTATCATAACCCTCATGGGAACAAGAAATTTAGGAGGACATGTACTATCTTTTTGCTGAAGCTTTTTGAGGTTTGACTACTGTCTTTACAATATGTTCTGCATATAAGTCTTTCTCCTTGGAAAGCAGTAAAACAGCTTTTCTCTTGAGACCCCTTCCTGTTACACAATACTGCACCCTCTGGTATTTTACAGAAAATAAATAATTATCTGTGACTATGTGGATCCAAACTGAGGTCTTGATTTGGCCCCAAAAATGCCAGACAGAAAGCAGTAATTGTGAAGATTAAGTCCAGAACAAAACCTCCCAGAAGTTTAGATTAATTCAGATATGAAACTTTGATTCCACAGGTATTTTGGCTGGCTAGGAAATTAGGTCATTAACTATCATTATAATTTTAAAAGTTGTTTATGGAAGCTCCCTAGGTGCTTTCCAGGGATTCAGCAACTCCTGCACACTGCTTAGAAGAGCTGACATGCTGAGATGAAGTCTTCCCAAAGTCCAGGGAGGTCTCGCTCTGTGGATTTGACTATAGCCACGTTCTGAGTAACAGCAGTTCAAAAAATAGGAAATGAAGAAATTTTACAGTGTCCTCATCCTAGTAACAGACTGGGAGAAGGAGCCAGGGCTTAACTCCCCATTCTCCACAAGGCCATGATATTTGAACTTTTTTTGAGGGTTGACTGGGAAGGAGGCAAAGCCATGCTAAGACTCACACCAGCAGCAGTTGCATTTCAGCACACATTAAAATCCAAGAGGAAGAAAAAGAACTTGCATTGGGGTTGAAAATCTCACATGTGAGAGTACACCTTGGTGTCAGGTAGAACTTGCCTTAACTTTTACACACTTCCCATAATTGCTCTTACCACATGAGATAATTACCTTCTCCTTCTGTGTTTCAGCTAGTTGTGAGCAAGGCTGCCAAAAGCTTGGAGGTTATCTTTCCGTAAGCATCCAAGTGTTAAAAGGCTTAGCCAAAGCTTATCTCAGATTCTGGAGGCTTCTACGCTGGCCTCTGCATCACCTTCCTTTGCAGGATCCAAAAAATTTTCTCTCCTCAGTCTAACGTGGCCACCAACTTCGAGGAAATCCAAATATATACTGTTCTTATACTATCCAATTATTTTCAAAACACTGTTGATTACAGTAGCAATACTATTGCTGGAGATGGGCTTTACCTCTTCATTTGAGGCCTGGGTTGAACTTTCCCCAGGATGCAGATTCTGATTTTGGTTTGATTTAAGTGGATTACAAAGTAGTGCTTCAGTAGCTTTCACATCTATATCTGAACTCTGCAAGAGTTCGAAGTTGTTCCTTTCTGGCTCATTCTGGAACACTTATGTTCCTGAACCAGCCACCGAATCATACTGTCTTTGTTTTTTTACTGTCTCAATCTTCTTAGTTAACAGATAAAACAGTCAGAATGGAAATTAACCAAACTTCCTGCTCCAAAATCATCTTTCAGGTGAGAATGCACCAGGCACGTATTTTCAGCAACAAAGTTTTGGAATTGCTTAAAAAGAAAAATGCAGCTGCCTGAGGATAGTGGGAGGTGGGCCAAAGTGAGCTGAGTTTAGGTGGGAAAGAGAAAGGAGTAGCAGGGTACCAGAAGGGAGAGGCACGTCCAAATTTGTTTCTGGACCTTCAGTCCTGCCATCCTTCTTGCTTGAGATATGATATTGTAAAGTCAAAAAAAGAGTTGCAGAGCTGAATTTCCTTCTATCACTGCTAATATCTCCTGTTTTCAAACTGTTGCAGGTTCCACTTCTCAGTAATACATTCCTTGTGTAGCAGCACGAACGCACAGAAATACACAGAAACCAGGCTGGGTTCCTTAAAGCATTGAAATAATATTAGTCTGAAATTATTAGAGAAGCAATTCAAATGCTTAGGAGGGTGGGTCTGTTTGTTGGGTTTCTTTTTTCTTCTTCTTTTTTTTCCCTTCTCTGGACTACTTCTGTTTCCTTTTCAATGTTATCTTAAGCTTTCAGGTTCCTTTTCCCAACCATCCTCTTGGAAAATGTGCTGTCGTTTCTAAACCATCTCCCCAACGATCAGTGGTTTAGAAATGTTTGTTTTTCAAATACCTTAATTGTATGGTCTACCCAGAAGTGATCAGCACCAAAAATTATATTTTAGAGCTAAACACAACCAGATGGAGAGAGAACAGCCAACCATTTGAAAAAGTTTAAAAAATCTTTCTGAGCTCCCCATGTGGTTTGGTTGATCACTGGTTAATTTCATAATGATTTCTCTTGCAGATGGATGAAAATAATCTGGGTTTATATTTATCTATCAGAAAAAGAAAAAGAAAAAGAAAAAGAAAAAGAAAAAGAAAAAGAAAAAGAAAAAGAAAAAGAAAAAGAAAAAGAAAAAGAAAAAGAAAAAGAAAAAGAAAAATAAGAAAAAGAAAAAGAAAAAGAAAAAGAAAAAGAAAAAGAAAAAGAAAAAGAAAAAGAAAAGGAAAAAGAAAAAGAAAAAAGAAAAAAGAAAAAAGAAAAAGAAGAAGAAAAGGAAGCTAGGCTTTCAAAGACAATTTAGACATATCAGTATCAGACCGGCTGTGGAGCTGGTACAAATGCAGCTACTCCTGGCTTCAGGGAAATATAAAACCCTTTTTAGAGGCAAAGTTTGGCTTTGTAAAACACTCACACTGAACTCTTAGTTTTCATTAGTACTCACTCATCGTGTTTGAAGACAGAGATTCCTTGCACCTTGCTTTTTGCTCTCAGGTGGGTTGAATTACATGCTTTTTTAATTCAGAGAGAAATGGAAAAGCATAGTGTCATAGGAGATATAAATCATACTGGGGAGAGACATTCTGTGCCATCTACTGTATTCACATGGACTTTATACTGAAATATACACACCCTGCCAGATTCATCCTCAGGAATCCTTTTGCTGGCCTGGGTCAGTTTGTTCTTTCTACTTGAAATCCTTCTGAAGCACAATTTATGTTCCACTTGACTCAATTATCTTTTTGCTTCATTGTCACAGCTTGCCTGTAAGGTCCTCAGACAATTTCACAAGGTGATGGAGGATAGGTGGAGGAAGTGGTCCTGCATTTTCCAAAACCATCTGTGTTCTCTGGTGGTCGAGAGTGGGATGTGTCTTCCTGAAAACAATGCTGATGGAAGACAATAACCAGGATATGATATCAGTTTCTTCTGCTCTGGACAGGTCCATTCCCATGCCTTAGCATAGTTGCAGTCTGGGACCTATAAGCTTCAGGGCCTGACATCTTAAATCAGGAGCCCCAAAAACCTCACAATGTGGAAACACTCAGGTGGAGCAAGAGGCAGTGAATTCAGGAGAGGAAATGAAGGACAACACAATGTCCTGAATCTGAAGGAACATTGTGGCTCTTGGAAGCTCCCTAGTCTGGACTTCAAAGTAGGTCAGAAGACTTCAAAACTATAGTCTTTTTTTTGGGACAAGCTAAAATGAATTAGAGTTGTTGAATTAACAAGTAATAGAATGAAACAATGACTGTAGAGTAGTATAAAGACAAATAATTGTATTAATTTCCCTTGCCTGTAGAAAAGAAACCATGTCCAATAAGCACAGGAAGAACATAGACTACAGATTTGTTTGGAAAGTGGAATCAGAGAATTTTTTTAAAATACTCCTCTTTCTTTTCAGTCTGGTAAAATACTTAAAAACGCACAGGGCATGGTTTTTAGCATGTTTACATTGGTTTTATACCCCTAGAGCTTCACAGCTGGTCTCAATGAGTCCTGGTGCAAGCAAGACCTAACTCAGACACTTGATTTTACATGTGTTGCCTGAGAGAAGACAGGCACCTTCTACTTCAAAAAATCAAAAATAAATAAATCAACTACAAAGAAGTTGCCTCAAGCAAGAGCCTTCTTCAAGGCTCATGTTTAAAGGCACAAGTGAGCAACTGCAGAAATAAAATAGGCCCCCAAATACAGAGGCAACACCGCCCTAGGGTTTCTTACCAGAAAGCATCCTTCAGGAGTCTTCACAACAGTTGGACAAATCCTGATACCCTCACTTCAAAAGGAAGTTCTTGCCTAAAAAACATCAAACTAGTTACTAGGGGAGGAAAAGTCTGATATCTCTTCACGGAGATGCTTGACTGAGAAATGAGCTTGTGGGAGATGAAAACAGGCAGCACAGGAAGGGAGGAGAAGTCTCAAAAAAATCTACAAACCCCATGAGACTCATTGACTTAGGTGTAAAGAGGAGGTTGTGTAGTACATAGGACTGGTCAGAGAAGGAAGTGGAAGGGAACTTGGTGCTTGCTTCAATCCCACTTGCAGAGGGGACAATTTTGCTCCTCATTTTAGGGTCAGAGGAACTCAAGACAAAAAGCACCCTTGACAGGAGATATCATTCACAAGATGTGTATGATGGGAAAGAAGGGAAAGAATATGTTGACAAATCATAGTTCCATTCATCTTGAGATCTAAAGAAAGTACTACCATGCTTCCCTGAGACCACTGCATTTTATCTGCTACCTCTTTTATTCGGTCATCATGACCCTTCTCTTCAGCCCTGCCAATCATAAATTGCTTTTTCTGATACTGTGTTATATTAAGGTGTAGAGAAATATACCAGCTACTTACCTCGCTGCTGCAAATTAAAAGATGAGAAAGTCTGCAGTCCAAAGGAGAGAGTCTTAATCGAGACTGCCTTAAGAGAAGTAGTTGAAATGGGCTTGTGTACAGCTGCTAGGAATCAGGGCCCTCCCAGGTCTTGACAAAGACTTCACAAATAGAACTAGGGAATAATGAGGTTTTTCTCTCCCATCACCAGACAAAATATTTCTGGAAAAAACATTTTATTTTGGACCAATTTTTTTTCCTTTTTTTTTTTTCTTTTTTTCTTTTTTTCTTTCCTGAAATTAAAATACCAAAAATAACTCTGCTTTGTTTTGAAGTGATTCAACACTTTAAATACTCTCTGAAACTTTTATCTTTAAAAAGATCAATTTTAAAATCAAACAATTTTTATTTGATGATGTCAGAAAAACATTTTTCATTAATTTTAAAAATATGCCTTCTTCCTTTGACTGAAACTATTACCAAAAGGAGAATCTAGTGCAGAAATAGCTTACATTTCCTCTGCAAACCTAAAGCCTTATTAAAATGTTTCCACCATCATAGTTCACACAATTCTGCTGAGGAAAGCAAGAGAAGTGGCACCATGTACATATAGACCTCATCCTTGAATTAAGGGTCATGACTCTACTTCTAATTAGCACTCCTTTCTTTACTGTTACAACATCTATTACATCGTTTATTTCATTAAAATGTTCATAAAGAACAGATATTTTAAGATCCATTTCTATCCCATCTCCCTGCCCTAATGCACGATCAGTTCCAGCTGGCTTATCCCTACAGATGTTTCTCAGATTTGTTCTTGAAGACTTTTGGTAGTCCTCCCAGGGCAACAACACCCCAAGCAATGCATTCAAGTGATTCACTAACTTCTGATTTGAATTTTTTTTTTCCTTATTCCTATCTGGGATCTTCTCCTGTTGTTTAAGCCATGACTTTGGTCTGTCATGAGCATGGAGAAACAGCATCCATTTTCTTTCTGCAGCATGCTTTTATGTACCTACAATCTAGGATAAACAATGTCTCTTTCTCCAGGTCGTGTTTTCTAGACCTCCGATCTTATCACTCACCTCTCAACTTCCTCCAGTAGATCTGTATCTTGTTTGGCATCACAGGTCAAAAATTACCCATAGGACTTTGGAAAAGCCTCCAGCTGAAGCTTTATCAATGTTAAGCTGCAGGAAAGGAGTACTGCACGTAATTTGTAGGTGACACTATACATCCCCTATGTTGTTTGTCTTTTTGCAATATTATGACACTGTTAACTCATGTTCAGTTTATACTTCACTGCAACTCCAGATCCCTCCTACCCAGAGAGCATTACCCACCCGATACTTGGAAAAATAGTAATTGTTGCCTAAGGAACAAACCTTTCCACTCATTCCTACTCATTTTTCCTACACATTTTTTTTTCAGATTTCTCCCATTTGTCATAATCCTACTAAACTGTCCTTTTGCCTCCTTTACAGTTATTGCCATCTTAGTATCATTTGCAAAATTAGTATCAAGTTTCTGTATTCCATCACTCAGTGACGAAATGAAATATTTCACTCAGTGATGAATATGAAGTATTTTCATATTTCATGAAAATATGAAATGTCACAGGAAGCAGGAGCAAACTCCTGTATAACTTTACTTCTATATCCTTCCATTTTGTCCGCAAATCATTGATAAATACTGAGTACAAGTTTACCATATGTTCAATTACCATATGTTCAATTACTTTCCTACTATAAACCTTTCAGAGCCACCACTTTTCAGAAAGCAGTCCTCTTTTTTAGGGGATCTCCAAAATTACTTGTTTGTTACTTTGAATAGGTTCAGTGTGTGAAGCACCTTGATTTCTATATATCTACCTTTTTAATCAAAGTCTTGCTTAATTTTCAAAAGCAAAAAGTATCATCAGAACATCTTGTGAGGGGATGGAATACTGGTTTTGTTCACAATCAAGTTAAAATTAGGCTATGATTCAGATTTTTACCTGTTTTTCATTGCTTCTTTGCATGGCAAAAATGTTTTGTGTGGGAGGATTGTTCTGTGCTCTTTAAAAAATTAAAATAAAAAAATCAGTGAACATTCCCACTAGTTCTTTGTAGCATTATGTGATTAAGCTATTGGATAACACTGCAAAAAATATTTGATTCCTACATCTCCTCTTATAAGTTCTCCAGAAAGCTCTTATTTGTTTTTGAAAATTATTAATAAGTTTTTGTTGCACAGCTCTTTAATCAGTTCCTATTTAGTGCAGGATTTGTTGGAATTAGACAGTGACTTGGTTTTGAAATGAGAATGTTGGGCAAGATAGTGTCTTTACAGTGGTCCATATTATCTTTCCCCAGTGACATTTACTAACCAAGCTTGAGATCTCATCAGAGGATGAGACTGTGTTTGTTATACGTGGCCCATTTCTATCAAACGATATCAGCTCACATTAAGTAGATTTGTTCTCTATTTTATAAATATTTTACTTCTGCTCTTGTGTTGTCTGCTTTTGTGTTTGGTTGGGGTTTTTTGTTTGTTTGTTTGTTTGTGGGGTTGGGGCTTTTTGTTGTTGTTTTTGTTCTTGGTTTTGTTTTGTTTTTTCCTAAAGCTGGTGTCATGCTAACTGGCTATTACTTGGGTCATCTTAATTGGCCTTTTTAAATATTGGCACAAAATTAGATGGATCTACTGGAATTTATTGGGTATGCCAAGATTATTCAAAACTAAAATGAGTTGGCTAGAGATCTTTTCAGACAACCTTTTAAGGACTCTTGTGTGCATGTTAGCCAGCCCTACTGATTTCAAAATATTTATCCCTTACTGAAGTTGTTCAAAACCATGCTTAGTTACTAATGGATTGGGATCTTGAGTTCACTCTTCTCATGTCATAGGAGTGCAACATCCCACTTCTTTCTAAATGTAGAAACATTTATAATGTTTTATTTTTCTACATTGTAGCAAGGAAAAATTTTGCTGCTTTGATCTAGCCATGGGCCTCTATCGCTGGAATGAATCAACTGTGACGTTGTGATAACCCTGCAGCTGACAATGCACAAGAAAATAAAATAAAAAAAAAACCAAAAAGAAGCAGTTTATTTTTTTGTTCAATAAGTATAATTTCTGTCTACTGGATTCTGATTTTTTGTCTTTCCTCCACTGGTGCTTCTCCCTTCACTGTCCATCTAAATAGAGAGAGTTGCTGGGTCCACACTGTGCAAACACATCACCTGCCTAGAAGTTATTTTTCCAACTCAGAGCCAGGATGCAATAACAGGGAGCGGTACCGTGGTACTGTTGGCTGCAGGTGCCTTTCAGAAATAGATACACATGATCAGTAATACCAAAGAGCCAGATCACCTATGGATATGGTTATCACTACAGGGATCACTCCTCTCTTCTGCCAGCCTGTTTTGAAACCAGGATAAAAAAGATCTCCTGATGAATTGGCAGAATCAGACATGTAAAATCGGTAGCATCTGTCCATGGGTTTGCTATGGGTATGCATGGCAAAGGCAAACATGAAAGAGGTGTGCATGTCTGGATGTCATTCATTGGTTTTACCTGTTCCTTAGTTTTGGGAGACACTTTACTCCCAGTTACTATCACACAGAATACAAGCTATCCCTGAACATTCCCAAATGTGCACTGGTTTATGAGACTTCCTAGGGGCATGATGTCACTGAAAGCAGATGAGAATAGTGTGTCTTGTAATCCTTCTGTGCCTTGAGTATCCCTGTTACTCTTTTAGGCTCTGGATATTCCTCTGTCTCAGGAACAACTCCAGGTGCTTTCTTAGGGCAAACTGCCAGGTGGTTTGTGCTGTCTGGGCACTACAGGCAAGGCTGGAGATGTAGTCCAAAAGCTGTTGTCCTCCATGGAGAAGGGAGGTCTCTCTGGGTTTGGACTTCACATTAAAGCCGATGGTGGAAGCTCACCTGGCTTTGTTCAGCCATCCATGCTGTTTTTGCAGGTGCAAAGTACTGAGCCCTGAAGGCTGGAAGAATAAACAGTCGTGGCTTTGAGCAGGAAAGCCACTGCCTCACAGGGGTGGAAGGGTTAAACCAAGCAAATTCTCACGGGGAGGAGGGAAAGAAAGAGGAAGCTGTATGCGTTGAAAGTTTCTCTTGGTGTTTTATACATGAATAATAGGTCCCCTTGGGGTTAGCTCCTGGGTTCAGAGAAGGATTTTATCTTGTCTAGACGTACAATCTTAACATCCCCAAAGAGCTGGCGCCTGAATCTCACAGGAGACAACGTTTCCCCCACTGACTCCCATGAGATACATCCAAAAGTTTTCTAGTTCACCTGCAGGTAGATGAGAGGAGAAAAGGGAGGTGGGAACAATAATTCAGTCTATCTTCTATGGGTAGCGTAGCTTTGTAACTTAAATAATATCCAAACTCCTGGCTCTCTGCATCCATATCCAGGGATATGGAAGTTTTAGTAGCCTCACAAATGTCTAATTTGAGAAAACATGACCAGGATGCCCTCTAGGGAGCCTATTGCCAGTTTCAGATGAGATCAGTTCATGTTTTGGTTGAGCCTGGGACAAATTTAAGTGACCTCAGGCAGTTGATGATGTCAGGAAGTTGGAATGTAACCCACCATGAATCAAGGATGCCCTAGTGTTTCTCAGGATCACTTTTACTCAGCATATAGCAAAGCCAGGGGCTCTGAACCCCTGGGTGTGATTCCAGACATACACAGTTACCTAGAGAAGATAACTCTGTGATTCTAATCACTAATTTTTAAATATAAAGAGAACCAATAAATCAATTTATTTGAGCACTTCTCATAACTAGAATTATTTTACTCTCTTTCTGCTCAGTCCACTTGGAAAAAAATGCACAGGAACAGTTTTTCTTTCAACTTCAGAGATGCATTTAAGTCTGACATTTACTCTGATTTGGGGAGATAGATACTGTGTCCTCCTTCATCACTTGACCATCTAAGCTTCTTCACAGTACTTGGTTGCTTCGTATACAAAAAGCTGATTTGATATTTGAAGCAGAATTCTGATGAAATCAGCAAGGAGCATGCCAGGCATCTGCACGTGTACATCTCTTGAGCCCACGTATCATCTCAAACATTGCATATTGGTGAAGTTATTTAATGCTAAGTGAAAAAATCAGCCGAAGATGAAACGGTAAAACAAGGTATGAAGTCTTCAAGCACCACATCAAAGGCTGCCAGGTGAGTACCACAGACATGTCATTTGTCATTTGTCAATTAGAAGAAAATCTCAGCAGTTAGTGTTAGAGTATCCTGTGACTTGACAGANCGATTCCAACGGGATGAGGTTCAACACGGCCAAGGGCCGGGTCCTGCACTTTGGCCACAACAACCCCATGCAGCGCTACAGGCTGGGGACAGAGTGGCTGGAGAGCAGCCAGGCAGAAAGGGACCTGGGAGTCTGCATTGACAAGAAACTGAAAATGAGCCAGCAGTAGTGCCCAGGTGGCCAAGAAGGCCAATGGCATCCTGGCCTGTATCAGAAACAGCATCACCAGCAGGTCCAGGGAGGTGATTCTTCCCCTGTACTCGGCGCTGGTTAGGCCACACCTCTAGTACTGTGTCCAGTTCTGGGCCCCTCAGTTTAAGAAGGATGTAGAGGTCCTGGAACAGGTCCAAAGGAGGGCAACCAGGCTGGTGAAGGGACTCGAGCACAGGCCCTATGAGGAGAGGCTGAGGGAGCTGGGGCTGTTCAGCCTGAAGAAGAGGAGGCTCAGGGGAGACCTCATTGCCGTCTACAACTACCTGAAAGGAGGCTGTAGCGAGGTGGGAGCTGGACTCTTTTCACAGACGACCTTCAACAAGACAAGAGGACACAGTATTAAGTTGTGCCAGGGGAGGTTTAGGTTAGATATTAGAAAGAATTTCTTCACGGAGAGGGTGATTAGGCTATGGAATGGACTGCCCGGTGAGGTGGTAGATTCTCCGTCCCTGGAGACATTTAAAAAAAGACTGGATGTGGCACTCAGTGCCATGGTCTAGCAACTGCTCCGGTGGGTCAAGGGTTGGACTAGATGATCTCTGAGGTCCCTTCCAACCCGGCTAATTCTATGATTCTATGATTCTATGATTCTATGATTATAGAACCCCATCAGAAATGTCATAAAAAAGACTTCTTCATACTGGGATGAGAAAAAAAGTTCCAGTAGATGTGACAGGATGATGGCACAGGGATATGAAGTGATAAACTCAAGTGAAAATCAAAGAGTTAGAACACAAGTAAGTCTTAGGTGCATGGATCCAGAAAGAATACTAGAGAGATGTTAGCTGAGTAATTGCGTTAAGAATGAGATCTCAGATATGCTGGCAAAATGGCAGTGCTTAAAGATTTCAGGTTGTCTCACTCTGAAATCAATACAACTTGGTTAGCTGGTTAGCTGACTATCTCCAAAAATCTGGGTCATTGATTCTACATCCCAATGCTGACTGAATCAGGCAGTTTATCAACCATGCGCTCTTCCTGTGACAACCGCTTTTTGGAAAAAAAAACAACAAAAAGAAAGAAAAAGGTCAGCTCTGTGTTATTGTATGTGAACATCATCCCCAAAAGTCTTTTCTCAGTGATGAACTCAGCTTCTGCATTCACATGGCATGGGCTTTGTTACAAATAGCTTCCCATCAGTGATGCTGTGAATTAATTTAGTGAGTTCCACACAGTTTCCACTCAGCAGGTGTCCACATCAGAAGAAGCATCATTTGTTGTTGATTGTTTTGGTTTTTGTCTTTTTGCTTAAACCTGCTTAAGCTTAAATTTTTCACTTCATAAGTTCACAGCAAGATCAAGTCTGCAAGTCTGACATTGCTGGATCTTCTGATATTTTAGGTATCTCTAAGTTGTTCAGCCTCCTTCAGCAATGCAGAAACATTTGTTCTTTAGCAGTGTTTGCTCCATTCAGTTGAAAACAATATTTAAACATTCTAGTCAAGTCCATTCTCAGTCTTGGTGATCAAAGCAACTCTTTGAGGATAAGGGAATTCACATAGTTGATTGCTGAGAAACATTCTGCTTAGAGTCATGAAACAGCTGAAGAGCTATTTTTTCCTTTACCATAAAGTTTTTTTCTTCTATCTTTAATATGTATAATTCCCTGTGTAACACTACATATACATTTGTGGCTGTTTAGTCTTCCCTTATGGACATATTTTTCAATAAAAAAGGTTCAACAATTTTCTCATATTCATGAAGACCATATCTTTATGACATTGAAATATATGGACACAAAACCAATGACCCTGTATGTAGCTTGTGCATGAAGTATCATTCTGGGTCTCTATGCCATTCCCCTAACTATCTTCTTTCCTCTAGCTCCTAGGATTGTAACCAGTCACTGAAGTGTCTTTATCTGTATCCAATATATTTGTATTTTCTTGCAATGAGGCTGGGCAGCTATCTCTGATAACAAAGAATATGCAAGCAATCTATGACTCCCAGAGCCATACAAACCCTTAGGACATCGCCTGAAAAAAACAACCAAAGAAAAAAAAAAAACAACCAAAAAAACCCCCTACCAAGTATTACTTTTTTTTTTTTTTTTTTTTTTTTTTTTTTTTTTTTTTTTCCTCCCTACTTTGCTTGGTCAAACAAAATTTTGCTTTGCCACTGCGAGACGATTCCTTCTTCCTAACATGACTCTTGAAGAATTTGCAGCACAAATGCAGATAGGATTTAAGTGTGGGGAAAATTCACTATGATGAGACTATTTTGCAGGAGTGGGTTTTCATAGTCTGTTTATGGTTTACAAATGCAATCCCTGGAGAAGCTGTTCACTAAACCCATGGCCCCAGACTAACTTTGGATTCTGCAGAGATATTGAATTTCTTGTCTTTGTTCCAAGAGGGATTATTGCTGAATGGCCATTTTACTTCTGCATTGCAGAGTTAGTTTCTAAATTTGCCAATTAGTGCTGTCATATAGTCCACAAAACCTGAAATCTGAGTTGCTCATTTGGAAAATCAATGTCTTTATATTTTGCAAAGACATCTTCCCACATCTATGAGGAACGTCTGATAGAGCTGGGGTTGTTTAGTTTGGAGAAGAGGAGGCTCAGGGGAGACCTCATCACTCTCTACAACTCCCTGAAAGGAGGTGGGAGCCCACGGGGGGTCAGTCTCTTCTCCCAAGTAGCTACTAGTAAGACAAGAGGGCATGGACTTAAGCTCTGCCAGGGGAGGTTTAGGTTAGATATTAGGAGGAAATTCTTTACAGAGAGGGTGATCAGGCATTGGAATGGGCTGCCCAGGGAGGTGGTAGATTCTCTGTCCCTGGAGGTTTTTAAGAAGATGTGGCATTCAGTGCCATGGTCTGGTAAACATAGTGGTAGCGGATCAAGGGTTGGACCAAGCCGATGATTCTGTTATTCTGTGATTTTGTTCTCTTCCATCCCTTCTATGTTCTCTGGGTGGTTTTTTACATTTTAACACTGTGAAAGGTCAAAATCTGGGCTAGATTGATTTATTTGCTGAAAAAAAAAATAAAAACAGAATCAGCAAATTAATCTTTCTGATGAGAGTAGAAACTAATGTCTTGAAAGTCAAGTACAAAATCGGTTTACTAGAAGACAGTGTAAGGAGTCATCTTCTTGTGCCAGCCTAGCCCCACGCATTATCACACACTTGTCAATTCATGTGCAGAGTTGTCTCCAGTCCAAGCCCACGTGACTCAGAACTAATAAGAGCTTAGAAGAACCATGGTGAAGATTTTCCATTGGAATTTATGAAAGCAGGACCCTATTCATCTGCTGAATTGACCCTATTCACAGGCAGGTTTTGTTTTGGGTTTTGGGGCTTGGTTTTTGGTTTTTTGTTTTGTTGGTTTTTGGGTTTTTTTGTGTGTGTGTGTGCAGCTCATGCTGGGAAAGAGAGGCTGGGCAGGTATCAAGTTAAACTAGTAGGAGAGAGGTTCAAAACAGAAATAGGTGGCTCCTCTCAGAACAGGTAACTCATCTGTGGAATTCCTTGTGTCAGGACAGCTCATTCAACAGCTGATTGGATTACTTCATGAAGGAGAAATCCATGGACAGTCACTGGTTACAAAGTCATCCATGTGACTGGAAACTGCAAGAACAGTCAGAGGAAAGACTATAGCATTGCTTTCTGCCCATTCTCTTCTCCAGGCACCCACTGGTGCCACTGGTGGAACCCACTGGCACAGACCTCAGGAGGGCAGACATCTGTTCAGAGGGATGATTAAATGCATCAAAGCATTACACGTGTGCACATCTCAGAAATGGTTTCCAGTGCACCCTATCTGCCACCAGCTTTCTTGTCTTCAGATGGCTCTCCACTTCAAAGGCATAAAGCAAGAAGTGTCTGAGGTTATAAGCATACAAAAAATTTAAATTAATCGTCAATAAATGAGGCAAGGCAGAGCTTTTCTTTTTATCCATGTTTTGCCAGGTTTCCCTAGTGTTCAAGCCTTTCCCCGTGACTACCCAGTCTTCTAAATCATCTTCCCTAAACAATGCAAGGGACATTGCTATTAAGCACAGGACGAGCCACAACCTTACCAACCACCACTTTCACCAGTGGTTTATTCAAGCGGGATATGGAGTTATTACTAGAAAAGAATTCATACCTGTAGAGCCTGAAACAAGATTTTATTCCAAAGCTGAAATATCCCCAATGGGCCAGGAAGTTTCAGCTTAGTAATTTGGTTCAGCCCCCTTATTAAAACAAGCCTGAACCTGGGAAATATAAATCTTGATTGCAATCTAAAGGTGACCTTTATTTTCACTTTTTTATCCAGTGGAGGCTGAATTTGGGTGTCCTGGCCCTGAATCATCATGAAACTTCCTTTGCCTTGTCAGGCAGTTTGTCCTTTCCAAGGGAGGGATCCTGAGAGCTGGGTCACCACATCTGTCACATGGCAGAGCCTTGTTGCTCATAGTACTGGGGATGGATGCAGTGCCTCAGTGAGAAGGCAATAAAGGCTCCAGATTCAACATAAAAGTGGGGAGGGGCTTTCCCACTGAAAAAAGAAAAAAAAAAAAAAAAAAAAAAGAAAAAAAAAGATCATTAATATTTTAAATATGTGCTTGGCAGGTATTTCTCTATATTCCCTCCACCATTACTGCTAACCTCAGTGTGTGAATAAGTTGCTTTTTCTCCCTTGGGCCTGGTATGTCTTTATGCTGAATTCTGCACTGAAGTTTGAATTTGAGATGGGCCTAAACCCAACCCCACCACTCCCCCTGAGCTCTGGATACAGATTCTGCTATTGTGGCTCAGGCTTCATCTCTCGTTATAATCCTGGGCTAATGATTTCACCAGCTACTGTCATCACGCCCATGCCTGGAGCTCCCTCCCTCGCTCAGTGTGCCAGACACACATGCTCCTTCTCTTTTTCACAGCCCTCTGGCTGTAAAGCCCATGCAGGCAAAGAGGTGACAGTAAAATCATTGTCACCTACACCCTGACCCTGTGCTCAGGCTGGAAGGAGTGGGGGAGGCTGCTGGACCAACAATTGGAACCAGAAACTCCAGAGGTGAGAAGATCCCGCTGCCTCTCTGTGGTACAGGGTTGCCCCTTGCCGATCTCCTCGCCTGCCTGCAGCTACAATAAGGAGCAGGATTAGGACACGGAGGGTGTGATCAGGGATTCCACGTGCCCTAGGATCTCAGATTACTTTAGCGTCGCCTGGTGGATATTGCTAGCCAGTATAATTTAAATTCAGGGAGGAAAAAAGAGACCAGGAATAGAACTGAAGGTTATGGTGCTGTCTCTTGAGACATATAACACATTTCCCAAGTATGGCTAAAGATCATATTTAAATGCAAAATCTGTGTTGTCCTTCTGTTCCAGAATCAAGCTTTTTGTGATATGTCTCTCTATATGACCATCTAAGCAAGGTAAAAACATCACATACCACATCACATCTGCTCTTTGGAACTTAGAAAATAGACCCTGGGTGAAAATGAGGACCTTTATAATAATAGAGGCAGTCAAATCACAAAAAATTATCATGACACTATTGTTTTATTACACTTGGTGTCTAGCCCACTACTGGTAGAAGAATTAAAAGGCCTTGATTGCTGTTTTATAGATGAGGAAATTGGGGTAGAATACAGGACTGACTCCCCAGCTTCTCACAGCGTGTACAGGCATGTGTAGAAGCTGAACAGCAGGTGATGAGAGCCGTTCAAGGTATTTCTCCTCACTCTGAAACAGCCAGGGGATGATGGGCTCATTTTGATACTGGCAAGGCATCACAGGGCTGGGGAAGTCCATGGAGACAATGGCTGGCTGACCGCCCTGTGAAGAACATCTCAGCCTGCCTTCAGGGACAGGGGTGGAAGAGCCTTACACAAGTAAGTCTGACATACATCTCTTCCCAGAGGATGGACTTGAGCTGGGAGGGGCAAGGTGTTTTCATCCTCCTAATCCTTGCCATTTTAGGCCTTGATGATCTAACTCTGCCCATTACTGTCATCCCCTAGGAAAGGTCAGCTTCCTGCTCAGCCTTGAATCTGATGTCCTGCTGTGTCCTTTTGGCAAGGTTCTCCACAAGATGTCTAAAGAGAATGAAAAGGCTTCTGCTGTTTAATGTCACTGTCTGACTTTTCTGTGCATATTTTGTGACATGTCTGTAGGAGTCCCTATCCTGTCAGGACCAAATCTCCAACACTCAGTGCACCAAATCCTGGAATAGGTGTGCAAGCAATGAGATGGGTAATGTTACAGGGAGCTGGGTTTCACAGAGTTGTATTCACAAAAGGGGGCATGGAGTTTGACTGCAATGTCATGGTGCCTTACTGTATTATATAGCAAATAGCGATGTGCTGATAACAGCCAAGCAAGAGATGCCCAGAGAGATGTCTTCTTTTCACTTGGAATAAACACCATTCAACAGGGCTGCATATAAAATATCAAACACTGCAGACCCATCATCTCAAGCACTTTCCCTTATGTACGAGAATCCAGAGGGTCTCCAGAAAAGCCCCTCTGCAACGTTGCATTTACACTTCTTCATGCAGAAACAGCTCTGTTGCTTGGATCCTCTGAAAGGATCCTGTTCAGTGCTAGGCCACCAGTTCAGCTCCTTGCCAGGCCTGAGTGAGTCTAATTTCTCATAGCCGAAACACAAAAGAAATGGAATCACAGCCTGGTTCTGAGAGTACAAATATTCATCATCTCAGCTGGCCCCCAGGCTTTCAGGCCAAGGAAGATGATTTCCTTGGCTTTCAGCCTGACATATGACCAGATGTGCTGTGCATGAAAAACAAAAATGCTCAAAGCTCTGGACTGACATTTTGTGTGTGTGCAAAGAAGACATCCTTGCCTCCATGGGCAATCCCTCCACAGGCATTCCCAAGTTAAAAAGAGAGCTGCCTGCATATTCTAAAGCAACTATGGGGTTAGGCAGGGCTGTTCTGAATTTCTTGCTAACATTTGGAAAAATGAGAACACAGAAAACCCTCCAGGGATTCCACCTATCTCATGAGTCCCGTACCAGGGCTTAACTGAAGTCCTACAGTATCCTTATCTAAATCTGGACTGAGATCCTGTGAAAATGTCTTGAGGTGTTGAGAACCAGAGAACTGTTAAAAAAAAACCCTTGGTAAATAGCAATAATCATATTAATAAGGAAATAAAGTTTTTAAAGTGATGTACAGAGACTGCTTATCTTAATACCACCTTTGCAGTTCTGCTTCAAGGATCATACATACTCACTTCTCTACAAAAATATTTACTTGTGCATGATACTTATTTGCTTATTTATATAGGTAGATGGACAGTTATCCTGCTGTGCCTGGTGGCAGTAATTCAACGGGCTGCCAGCATCAAATGTCTTTCTAAATCTGCTCTTCCAATTGAAAATGTTTCAGAGAATGCCTTGCCCAATGCATGCATGTTTACATCTGTTTCTCATGCCTTTCCAAAATGTAATTCCATTCATTTCTTTGTTAAGAAGAGGGTAAAAAGTGAGAAAAAAGAATAAAATAAAACCAAGTGTAGATATTTGTTCAAAAGCAGCACTTCAGCCTTTGACTTGTCCTTGGAGCTGTGTGTGCATTTTAGAAAAAGAAAGAAACAATTGCTGAAGCTTTGGAAAAGGTCAATAACAAAATTAAATCCTGCAGATTCCATCAGCTGCTAATTTCTGCCTCCACCATGAAAAAAAATAGGCGAAGGGGGAGAGTTGGCAAGTCAGCTCTCAAACTTTGGGAGGAATAATGGTGATAATCATAATATTGCCCAGCTCTTATACAGTGGATTGTGTCAGCAAATCTCACAACAGACTTGCAAAGGAGATTCCAAAATAATTATGTTTATTTTCCAGAGGAGGAAACATCTTGGCACAATATCACCAGGCTGGTGGCAGAGTTAGGAATAAAATTACAATCTTTGAAGTCTGAAAGCTTGTCGAAGCCAGGAGGGCACAGTATGGCATTTGCCATTTATACCCTGGTTGATTATAGGAAAATTACTAAAGAGGGGGAAAAATTAGTGGAAAAAAGGATCCTTTGTCATTTTAGCATTGTAACAGTTTGCAGTGAAGGCCTGAGAAATTGATAAGAAACATAGTGGCAGGGGCACTACTATCTCAGAAATGCACTTTGACTATCCCTTCTTTCTTTTATCCCTTCACCAAAAAATACCCTATGCCAGATTTTTCTGTGACAGCTGTAATGCTATCCTGTAAAACACATTTTTCTTGTGTTTTAAAATCAAGTAACTGCCAGTCTAGGCTCTGTGCAAACCAACACCAACCAGAGCAGTCCCTGATCAAGAATGTTAGTGTCTGCAGAAAGTATGTCAGTATGAGGAAGCAACACAATAAAGGCTAATCAGAAAAATGCATGGTTAATTTACTACCTGGTCCTACAGAGGAATGTTTTGCAGTCACACGGTGATCTACATTTTCAGAAGAAAGTTTAGAGGAACTGGTGATTTAATGAATGTGGCTGCCTGTTAAAGGAGGCATCAGAAAAGGGAAGAGGCTAAAAAGAAAACAAGTCAGGAAAGAATTGCAGCCACCATGAAGTGGCAGAACGAAGGCAACCATTCATGTACTGACAAGTGCATGGCAAATATGATAGACCTGCTAAACTTTCTAAATCTTGAGGTGTCCAGGAGATGCACCACTGCTAGGAGGGAGACTGGAAAATAAATTGTCCTGGCAGTCTCAACCCTTTGTCTTTTTTGAGGAGACTCCCCAGATTGCCAGGGCAGTGCTGCTCCCATCTGGACACAAAGTTGGCCTTGGTTCAGTTATAAAACATCTACAATATGGTACAACATGTCTAGCAAATAAGTGTCTGATTCAAATTAAAGCAGAGATGAAAAATGACCTTAGCCATACATGTAAAATGCAGTTGTAGATTGCTGTGTCAATAAACCATTAACCACTAATCTGTTCAGGTGACAACAATCCTGGCTGTGGTTAAAATGGCTCTCCCTTACCAGATGAGCTGCTTTGCTGTCAAGTGACTAATGAAATCAAGTGATATGGGATTTCAGTTCCATAAATACAGTTTTGAAGAATGCAAAGTAACACACATGGGGGTGCAAGAAGAATCACTCTCCAGATGAGCTATAATTTAGCTATTTCCATTCACAAATAGATCGTGGAGTTGTGATGGCTGGTAGACTAAAAATGTCAGCTCAGTACCCACTGGCAGTCACAGAGGCCCACAGAACATCAGGAATGCAACTGAGACTAAACCAGTGAATGTAGTTTCACCGAGGGTGTGTGAGTGGAGTTCCGGCCTCACCCCACAAAGAAAGATACTATAAAGCTGGAAAAACTTGGACTGGATGAACTTACAGGTCTTCTACAAGCTGAAAGATTCTATGATTCTATGAACTAGTAAGTACCACTCTATTATAATAAAGTTAGCTGAGCACCGGTGAAGTTAATGGAATGGACTGCCATTGAACTCACAGAAGTGCCTATTTACCCAATGTGTATTTAAATCAAAGAACACATTCCCACAGTGTATTATGGAACTTAACTTACGCAAGGGCTAAAAATGTGATCAGTCAATCAGTGATATGTCTTGGTGGCCACTAATCCCAGCAATTTAAGAAATAACCTTTAGTCAAGGATGACTTTAAGTGACACAGAGGCCATGGGAAAACCACTTAGAGGAGGATCATGCTCTATCTGCCTTGTCTCCTATACCTCTTCCCCAGATATCCCCTATGTCCCTTTGCCAGAGGTAAGGAACTGGGCTGGATAGGATCTTGTGATTTAATTTTATATGACTGTTGCTCTGTGTTGTGTTAAATGTATGCTGTCGGTTCCAGGTGGCACCTTGGCAAGAATCCAAGGCTTGTGCCAAAGTTATGTCAGTGCAAAACTATTAATGCACATGAACCACGTTATTTGCTGTCTCTCCAGGAAGAGAAGCCAGGGTTTGATTTTTGTTTTTTGTGCTTTTTTAGTTCATCAGAAAAGGGTGCTTACAATTAGTTAACTTTAACTTTTTTTGTCAGAAAGCACAATTGTTGATGGCATTTCAGAGACCTCTTGGCAGAAGTTATACTTGGTATCCAAGTGGAAGATTGCTTTAGAAGAAGGGATCATATAACTAATATGGCAGCCACAGTGCCCATGGTGTGGAAATGCTTTCAATTACAAGGCCCTTTTTCTTACAGCTTACTCTGACATCAGCTTCTGGCTTGATGTTCCCTATCTATCATTTATTCTGAAAGGTAGCAACTAATGAAAAGTGTGTATATACCATTTTGTCAGGTTCAAATTTGGCAATAAAATTAAGGAAAATTTGTCCCAATTTTAAATGCTTAGCTTGTTGCTTCTATTTATAACTTGTGGAATGGCAAGTGTTCTCTAATCATAGACCTAGAGTGAATTTGGGGTGGCTGTGTCTTTGTTATTTATGCTTGAAATTAGATGTGAAATTACCATTCAAAAGCAGCTTCCTTTGCTTGGTCTTCCCATTATCTAAAACTGTCCTTGAGCTAATGTGACTGTGTATGTTTAAAGAATGAATGACAAACTAGAATGTAGTTTAAGAGTCATATTATAAAGAGCCTTTGGGGACACGTGTGTCTATACCTAATACTGCTCTTTCTGGAGAGGCAAAAGCTTTGGGTCTCTGCTTTTGCAGACAAAGGTGATCAGCGCTGCACTACTGGAACTATTAAGCAACACTTGTTTATGATCTAACACAGAGCATCTGGAAGTCTATGCAAACATTCTCCTTGCATGTGTTATGTTTTGAATTAAGACTTTTTGCTCACTTGTATTAGTTCAAGGAACTCAGTCCCTAGAGATACCACCTAGACAGAGGTGAAAAAAGGAACTTGTTAGCCCCAGGTAAACAGAGAAAGATGAATAGTTGTTCCAAGGCAAAGATCCAGCAAAGAATCTTTGTTTCTTCTTATCTGCTTAAATACCTACAAAATTAAAAACAAATGAATAGAATTCCAGCAATCAAGAATGTGATCTCTTTTATTGCTAGAGGTGCTTCCATGCTGTTGATGTAATTACCAAGGTCGATGTGAGCTTTGGTTTTGAAAGTCATATATATTTGTAATAGTGACAACTAAGGGGGCAGCATGCCATGAGTTTTTCCTGACTGAATATGCTTCATTTTTCTCATGTGTTTTTCTTTAACCTACTGCTTTTTGTTGAAAATGCAAACAGCAAATCAAGTGGGAGATGCAATGCACGATGGTTCACATTACCAGAGGAACTTTTGGTTAGGGAGTTGAACTTTGGACCTAGTGACCTTGTAAAGCTGACATTGCATTAAATATGGTTCAAACTCATATTGAGAGTAAAAAAGAGAAACACACATCTCAGACTTTCCAGTTTCAAGTTTTGGAACCTCCCCCCTCTTCCATTCCATTCTATTCCATTCCATTCCCCTAATGGAGAGCTGAGCTAGTAATCTGAGAATGAAAAGACCAGTTCTACTAAATCTGACTGTGAACCAGGAAGCTTCTGTCCAGCAAGAGATCAGCCAAAAATAATCAATCTTTTGATCTCTCTGGCCAAAAGAAGCCTGTATGATAGATGATGAGGAAATAGCACATGCTGTTTATGACTGCACTGGCTATAGGGCAGAAGCCATCTGGGCAAGTTCTCTTAAACCCACAGGGTCTTTACACCCAATGGCTTTGTGCCATTACCTTAATGCCAGGCAGTCATATCTGGGTTCCAGGCTGTCCTCTGAGTAATGTGTCTAACGGCTCCATACAAGATGTGTCATTCTTCAGTGTGCTTTCTGGCAGCTTAGCAGCTGTCACTTTCTTATCAATTATGCTTGGATGCTACGTATCAACTAGTATATTTTTTCCAAATGCAATCCTCCTTTCTCCATGCTGTTTCTTCTGCACCTTTCAGAATACTTCACCTCATGAAAATAAGGGTTTCATGGTTTAGTGCATGGATTATTCAGGGTGATGCATTCCCTCCTAGATGAATCATTCAAATCTAGCCTAGCTTATTAATAAATGTAATCAGATAAGGCTTCTGCAGTGGCTTCCCAAGTGGGGCCTCCTTTGCTGGGTCTATCAGTGAGATCAAAGAATGAACAATGCCATTCAGAAAGAACTCCCTGGTAGACCCTCCAGGCTGGAGCAGAAATACATTTGTAAGTGACTATGCATGTGTTTCATGAGGTACTGTTGCTGTTCTAGCTATGAGGACAAACAGAGGCTTCTAAGCCCCATATCTGTATGAATGCAGATCGTAAGACAGATAAAAAGCTACCAATCTTTCCATCTCGCTACAGAAAGAACTTCTTGGGGAAGATTCTGCCACAAATAAAGGACTATAACCTATCTAATTTATCATTGGAAAGGGATTATTGAAAGAAAGTGTCTTACTAGAGCAAGTTCATTTGAAGTGTAACTATTGAGAGAACACCAGGGAAGAAGTTTGGCCCATTTTTGCTTTTGTAGCTTCAGCAGATAAGAAGGGAGGACTCATGCTGGGGACACTGAATATGAACTCTGATGTCCTCCTGGAGGACAAGCCAGTGACAAGTAAGTTAGCTAATTAAGTGAAATCAGAGAGGGCAGCAACAGAAGGTAAACATTCAGGCAGAGTTCACATCACATTTTCAAAATACCCCCTGCCCTTGAAGGAAATCCTTCCAGCATCATTTTCGGTTAACATTGTCTCTCATGGAGTCAAAGTTTGCAGGGGACTGGCATTCTGTCTGTCCCATCAGAAGCTGCCCTTTCTGAAGAGGAGTTTGGGTTGGTCAGTTCTGAAAAGGCTTCAATCTAAAAGAATTTTTTAGTCTACCAAGGCAAATGCTATTCTGTTTGGCAAACAGCACTTGCAGCTACACAGAAAAAATAGTGTACAACCCTCTGCACTACACCCTTAAAGAACTTTCACAAACTTTCTTCATATTTCCCCATATTTCACCATCATCAAGTCTCATCACTAACACATTAACTTTGGCACCCTTGAAGGTCCTTTCCAAAGTTCTTTGGTTGCTCTTTCAGAGCTCTCAAGTATGGCACAACACCTGCTTCATTTAGCACTCCTCCTGATGCAGTGATGGAGACCCCCAGCTGACTCCCTCTTAGCCAAACTATCTCCTGGCTCCTTTCCATTAAAGGCAGGATTGTCCCCACTAACAGCTGTTGCAGTAATGTCTGGGCAAGACAAACCCCAGTTTAGTGCAAGAAGTTTCTCAAGGCCCTTTACAACGGTCACACAAACCTCACAGTGGTCTGTGTTTCCTAGTATACATATATACAAAATATTACTTTCTCCAACCATTATTCCAAACTGTCACTGACCCTATTAAGGCTTTTGACCCCCATGAAATGTTCCTTGCACCCTGGGAGTTGCTGCTGCAAAGGAAATCAATGCTATCTCGCAAAAGGCAGTCTGATACAGCTGACCCTCCTTGCTGATATAGATACAGCTTCTCAGGGTTCACAGGCTGTACTCCTGCCCTTCTGCCTCAGCCAGTCCCATACTTTTGGGTACTGCCTTATTTGAGCCTATTCTTATGGCAGCCCTTCCAGCTATGCCCTCCAGGTCAGACAAACACTCTGACGCCGACCAAATGGCCTGAAATCCCTCCAGCCTGGATTCCTGTCTGGAGCTACACTTTTCTACTACATCAGCCTTTAAGGACATTCACCATTCCCAGCCCAGCTGCCTCCGCATTTCCCAGCTGCTCTTTTGGCACCCAATGTTGGACAAATAAGCGCACCCCAGAATCCACTTTAGAAGAGACTTGAGATCATGTGCCCCAGAGGCAGATGGGATTTTCTGGCTGTGTGAGCTCTGACTATACTTCTACAGTCATAGGCTATCTATCAGCAAGAGCATGGATATCTACGTGTGGATCAGAGGAGAGCAGCAGAACTCAACCCACTCCTTGGCTTAGTCTCCCCAAAGAAAGTGTTTATGTAACTTCACTTCTCCCAGTGGCATCTTGTGATCCTCCTCCATTTTGTCTCTGCTTTTTGCCAGCTGGGAAGGCACCACGCTGACACTCAAATGATCCACTACAGTTCTGCCAGTGTTGTGCAGGAGGGACTGGGTGAAAATGACCTTCCTGTTCCAGTCTAGACAGTGATGTGACAGGAGATATATATGCCAAAACTGAAGAAAATAAATGTGCATGTTTCTCTGTAAGGCTTATATCTGCACAGATGAATTCTCAATAGAAGATGAGCTTCAAATCCCCTCTTTTCACTCTTTCTGAAAATATTATTTCTTCTACTCTTCCTCCTATACTTTTTATGATTTTCCTCTATGTTTTCTTTACCATCCTAAAGAAAGTGGGTTTAGATTTAATGTAAGGGTGTGGACCTAGCTGGTTCCTTTGATCCCCTACCCACCTTTTCCTTTCCCTTCTCCAGAAATCAAAGCTGGAGAGTATCAAATGAAAAATTGCACAGCACAGGCCCTGATCTGTCAGTGTTTTTGTTCGGATCAAGCTTGTCCAAAGCCATAGATGCAGCTGGAGATTGCTGGTGGTTACAGACACTTTTTCTCTTCCCCTCTGAGATCACTAGGTCGAAGCTCTCTAGAGGATACAGTTCAGCTCTGAAACGTCCCTACCTAGCTATAATTTTACAAATATTAATGCTAGTAATGTAAAAAAAAATGGAGAAAAAACAACAGAAAAGAGTGTAAAAACTCTTGCTGAGCTGTACTTTACCGCCTGATTATTTTATTTTGCTAAGATAGGTATTTTGTGCCCTGTTCACCAGCACACAGTTCTGCTGTTTCAACTGAGTTAACGTTTGTTAGTACAATAAAAGGCAATGTGACACCAGAAATCTTCAGAGAACAGTTTTCACACTAATTGAAGATAAATCTTAAAGGGCATCCATGTCAATGCTTAAACAGACATGAGAAACAAGAGGAAGACTTTATCCATGCCAGACTAGCCTGCAAGAAAATTAGGTCAGTCCCACCATAAAAATTTTCTATAACCACCTGTGTTATTAAAGACCTCAAAGCTGCAGTACTATTCCTCAAGTCTTCTGGCAAGAAGTCCAAGACTTCACAGAGTTACCAAAGAGTGCACACATCTTGCATGCCCAGGTAAATGTACAATTGCACACAGAGGCTCCTCATCTACAGAGCACTAAACAGAGGTCTTTTTTCTTGGCAGGGGGTGAGGTGAAGCAATCCCTCAAGAAGATCGCATATGAGGTCTGAGAAGATTTGTAACTTGGACTCCTGGGTGGAGTCAAATTTGGAAAAGACCCCTGCATCAGCCTCCACACTGGAGCTCCCCTTTGAGGGTGTGTTCCAAGCCCCACACCAGCCCAGCAGTCTCACTCCTCTCACTCCTGCTCTATTTTCATTCATTATTTCAGGTGTGCAAACTAAACCACAAAAGAAGGGAGAGAGGTCCTTGCCAGTAGGGAAATTAATTAGGATTTGGGAGATAATGTTTCAAATCACAGCTTTCTTTGGTGATCTTCCTCACAACCTCAGGCAAAATATTTTGGACTCCACCCAGGCCCTACACCACAGCGATTACACCAGGCTTATGTAGCTGCAAATGGTGTATGAATTGAACAGACCAGTGGACAGGGGAACCCAAGATTGCTAGACAAGGTCACTGGTCTCAGACAGGTGTGGACCTTCAGGTAACTACTTACATGACGTGGCTTAGGCACAGCCCCCATCTCTCCATTATTGCTTATTGAACAGCCAGTAGCTGAGACACACCACACTTGAAAGATCAGACTTGCATCCCAGATGCAGGTGTGAGCCTGAAATGTGGCAATTCTCAATTGCATTGCCTGCCCCAGGCCATGCACTCGGCACTTAATAAACAAACAAAAAGTTGTGGGGGTGTGATTAAAGGAACTGCTGGCATGAATTTGGGAAGTGCGACTGCATGGCAACAAATACAGGGAAGGCTTGAAGATGATACGAAGGGAGATGTGGATAAAGTTCACTCTCCTCCTATAGTTCCTATGTGCCCCATACTAGCCTTAGTTGCTGCAAGAATAAAGATAAATGTACAGACAATATACATGCACATCAATAGTTATAAGCAAGTCTATATGGGACAGCTTGTTTCAGGAATAGGTGTTCTGACTTTCTACCACTGTGGCCATTACAGCGACATTCTCATTTGCACAAGTATAATGTTGAACTGTTGCAAAGGCGATTATGAGAAAATATTTGACTTTGTTCTGTCCTGGATCTTACACATTTTCACTGACATTGTTTCCCAGCCTCTGCCAGTGGGGCAGAAAATAACATAGCTGTCATCTGCCTGGAGTTTGTGTTCTATCCTTTTCACTAGGGAAGACGCACATTGAGTGAAAAGCTCTGTGTAGATTTCTTTTTCTTTGGGTTTGTTTTGTTACGGATTTGTGTTTGATTTGGGGTTTTCTTTTGTTGTTGTTTGTTTTTTTGTTTGTTGTTTTCTTTTTGGTTGGTTGGGTTTGGGGTTTTTTTAGGGGGGGGTGGTGCACAGTGGTTGTTTGGACACCAAATGTCACAAGTTGCCATCATGATGGAAGGCTGGATGGGCAGAGCTCAGATAATTTAATCAAAGAGAGTTGCTAATGCAATCTGTCTCTTGTTGGGGCTGTTTTGTCTCATGTGACATTCTGGATGTAAGTGGTATCCTAAGCTATCCACAAACCAAGTAGTGCCTGATTCTTTCACAGAAGACTGAAGTAGGGGAAGGGAAACCAGTCCTACCTGGGTATTGCCTTTGACACTCCACATTAACAGCACTTGCTAATATGGCAATATCACTGAGAAATTACTCTGAGAAAATAATACATTTTTGGCTTCTCAGAAATTATTTCCTGAGATTCTACTCCAAAAATCATTGCTCTTGGCTTAGCTATTAATGTTGTTTCATGGACACAGAGGTGCCTACTCTGATTCTGTGAGAGTCTCACTTAACATCTTTGTAAATCTCTGGAAATTAAAATAATCAGCTGCCTGATGAAATTTACAAACAGAAATAATTTGGGAGGAGTCACAAAAACAACCACGGTAGAAAAGTAGGAGAAAGGCAATTTGAGGAGTGTAATTTGGATATAATGGCATAAAGGAAGGATGCAGTCTAATTCTGTTGATTGATGCCCGTAAGAAAAGACAATGCCACAGAGAACTAATGGGAAAGCAAATCTTAAAGGCAGATAGAGAAAAAAAGAGTTGAAGGCTTATGACAAAAGCTGGTTTATGGCATGAGCTAGCAACAAGACAGGTCAGTGGGAATTATGCACAGAGATCAAGAAAGCATCTTTAAATTATGAAAGAACTGGAACATATGATAAAAAACAAAACAAAACCAAAAAAAAAAAAAACCCAACATGGAAAAAACAGAAAGAAACAGGCATTGAGTAAGCAGGGAGGTGAGAGAAAAACATCCAGACTGTAGAAAATAGGAAGAGATTTGCTATGAATAATATAAGAAAACATAAACAAAAGTGAAATTTGGAGCCATTTTTTCACGATATTGAGACCTGTGGCACTATTATAAAGTCTTCTAAGAAGACATAGGAAAATCCAGCATTTAGGTGTGTCAGATCCTGTTCCAAGACAAAGTATGGATAATATCTATGTGCCAGCTGAAACAAGCCGCCTCATATAGACTTGCTTATAACTATCTATGGCAAAGAGACTGCCACACATCCAGTGCTGGTTTTCTAACTTCTGTGACTTTGCATTTGTATGGAGCAGACCCCACCTGTGTCTTTCAACAACTTGCAGGAGGTATTTCCTCCTTAATGTATTCTAGAGTAAAGAAGGGTCATATCTTGAGAGGGACAATCTGGTATTCATAAACAGTCACCTAACTAACCAATGATGGATCTAGTCCTATTCATCTTCCCTAAAAATGAATTGGACACATTTCTAGTATTTTTGGCCACACCTTTGTCATAGCACACTACATGCACACCTTCTAGTATGGCTAAATATGTATTAGACTAAAAGCTTTCATTAAAGTTTCAATTCACACATTCGTACAACTTATTGATAGAGCAGACCATGATAATTATCTCAGCTGTGCTGCACAACTATGCCCATTACTTTCTCCCATTAATTCAAGCCTATGTTCCCAGTTTGAGCCAACTCATATTTGTGTGGATTAAATAACAATACAGTAGATACAGCTTTGTTAAGTGCCTGAAAGGATACTAAATAGATAGTGTTTGGAAATGCCAGAATCAAGTCATTTAGATTTTCCTGAACTCTTCTGTATAAACACTGGGATTCGTGCTGTCTTTCTGTCAAGGACGTACAATAAACTCAGATTTGGCTTCAGAGCTGTTAGATAAATAGCAAGTAATTTCCCCCTGAATGTCTCAATTTCTTGATTATGTGTGTCAATGTGAGTATGTGAGCATACATTTTATTTTGTTGGGGCTCTTTATGCTTTAAACTTCCAGAGCTCTTCTCCCCTCCCTTTTCCTTTTGGATGAAGGCTCAACATTTCAGTTGCTTGTTTTATAAGCCAATGCATCATCTCTTCTCATTGCCATTAATTAGCCAGAGTAATATTTTCCATGTGAAGTCACAGGACTTGAAATGAACAAATTTCGGCATCAATTAGGTCTCTGCTCATGTGAGAGCCCAGCTGCACTTTAAATACTATTTATATAATGGTAATGAGCCAGTCATCACCACTGCTGGCTTCCAGCAGGTTTAGTACAGTGCCTACTTGAATATGATTAGAAGTGTGTGGATCCTTTCCCCCCCTTTTCTTTTTCTTCCCAGAAACTATGCTGAATAAAACTGACTGGTTTTTAAAGTCATAAAGTGGGCTGGCAACAGAAAATCGGATGTTATTCTTGGTGTCTGTTATAATTTTTTCTATTTTCCTTGGAAAACGTACCCATCAAAGGCAGGAATTTTTCCTTTTAATATTCCTCAATCTTCTCCTGTCACCTCCAACTCTCCTTTTTTGGGGCATAGGGGTGGTTTGTATTTGGCATCTTTCCTGTCGTATATACATTATTTTAGGGGGAAAAAAAACCTTAAGACATCTAAACAGCCATGGCTGGTAGATGATGTTATCGGAGGGATCCAAAGGAAAAAAAAATGAGGTTAGAAAAGCTCTGGCAGTACTCAATGAGGATTAGGTAAAATCCACAGGGATAAAACAAGAGCTGACCCAGATCCCGAGCTCTATACTCAGCCACAGTCAGCCAGGAAGATCAGAAGTTTCTTTTGAAAGAAAACTCTGTGTTGTGGTGTACACAGAAACTCTCTGGTGCAGTTGGAGGTAAGTGTGATCATTACCAGGTAATGCAATCAGACTGAACCATGTGATCTGTGTGTGTGTCCTGAAGACTCAAAAGAAAAAAAAACCCTCAAAAACCCCACCTTTGCAGATATACTGTGACAGCCCTATCTCTTCTCCTTCACTCCCTAGCAACTAGATTACCCCTCAGCATGATATTCCCGTCCCTCACAAGCATTTCCATGGAGGAGCAGTGTTAGCAGTCATTTCATCTGCCTTTTTCTGAACACTAGAAGTATATGGTCTGTATGCCTACATCACTGCATGTATGAGCAACTGATCAGGGGAGAGGCATATTCACAAATTGTACTTTTCTATCTTGGCATAGTGAGTTTCCAAGTCTCAGTTGTCTGACAAGTAGCTCCAGAACCTCAGTTCAGTTTCCAGGAAAGCTTTGCCTCCAAGGTCCTTTCCTCTGAAGTGTCAGTGTTAGGATCCTGGTGAACCCTGGAGGTGGGATGAAGAGTCAGGCTGCTACAGCATTTTTATGTAAAGGGCAACAAGGCCTTCATAAGAAGGAGCCTCATCATCTTTTCCACCTATTGCCATCAGAAGTAGGTGGTCTTGCCAGATGATCTACAAAAAATCAGGTCCTGCCATCCCCTAGTGGGATGATGGAAAATCTATGTGTGCTTGGAGGTTTCCCCTGAGAATAACAACAGGATCCTGGAAAGCTTCCCCTCAAAGGCAAATTCTTACAGACTGGGAAATCAGAGCCTGGCCACCATGTCGTCACTAAGGATATTCAGGGCATGCTTTTTAGAAGCAGAGCAAATCTGTAGCCCAGGTCAGGTCTGGAAGTCACTACCAGACTAGCTGGTCTCTGAAGCAGTTGTCAGGACAGGAACAATGTGGTTTTGTTTTCCCCTGCTTGCAGCCTTTCCCAGGAAATCTGTTATCCAGGCTCCCACTCAACATCTCCACTGGTGAAGACACAGGGAGGCACTGAGGCCAAGAGGAAATAACAGCTAAGTGTGGCCTCCAAACGTCTTGTTGGTTATTCCCTCCAAGTTTTTAATCTGCCTGTAGTGAAAACAAATAAACAAAAAATTGCTACCTAAATCCCAGGCATCAGCCATCAAAATCCAAGAGGAAGGGTAGGGTTTACAGAAGCTAAGGACGCTCCGGTTTTGTCTCTGGGTTTTTGTTTGTTTTGTTATGTTTTTTTTTTAATCTCACACATTTTTATTTTCTTTTTTTTTCATGCAGCTTCCCTAATTTTGATAAAGACTGCCCCTTAGGAAGGGAGAGATTTAAGGCCTGAGATGTGCAAGGAACGTGAACATTACTGAACAACAAAGGCAGCTGAAAACATGGAGACTGGGGGGGGAAACCTCTGCTCATTGTGTATCAGAAATAGCTGCTGGCTGTGATTCCCACAGGGGGGAGTGAAATTTATGCTGTTTTATCGGGTTACATTTCCCAAACTGCAATTTCAGCTTAATCTGTTCTCAAGGCTTTAATCACCAAATTAACAACAGCAATGGTATCAACCTCCTCTTCCTCATCCTCCTTGTCCCTCAGCCCAGTTCCCAGGATAAAAACCACAAAGGCCAATGTGAGATACGGAAAAAGAACATCTCTGAGATGGAGCAGACCCAGTGCAAATTCTTAGAAAGCATTAGAGAGCTTTTTAAAAACCAAGAGTCATTTTATCCAGCTCTAAATGAACAGTTTTCTGGGCAGATGTTTGAGAGGGTGAAACTAACCCACATCACTGACTAAGAACAACATTGCTGACTGTCTCCATACCCCCCCAAAAGAAGCAAAGCAGAGGACAGCAACAGGAAGGAGGCCAATCTGGCAACCATTTTGTGGCTCTGCTCAGAGGAAAGAACTTGAAAGGAAAGGCAGCATTTTGAGATGGATTTGACCAATGTACAAAATCTTATGACGTGAATCAAGCTCTATCAACAGTGTATCTGAACAAAACCATTCTTTTCTGTCAGAGCTCTCCAGCTCTCCCATTGTCTCTCTCAGAGAAATGCCACAACTGGGAAGGGTGGGATGTTTGATTGTCTGTTACCAGCTACTGGAAGGAAGTTATTTACATTAGGCCTAGCTGTGAATCTATTGCCCTTTCCTTTTCACACATTCCAAAGTCTTCCCATCTGTAAACAATATTTGAAATCTCTGTAAGTTACAAAGATATGCATGTAATTCTCTAGGAAATCTTCAGTGCATCAAAAAAGGGTTCTAAGAAAAAAGCAAAAACGTGTTTCTAGAGATCCCTGTGAAAAGCAGAAGAACTCCATCCCATCGTGGTGCAAGTCAATAGGGTATTAGACCTAGAAGCATGGACAAAATACAGTTCCTCAGTTTCTCAGCTGGAGGACAAAAAAATCCAAACCAGCTAGCTTGAAACAAACTGTTTCATACTTCCCACCTCCTTTGGATATTTTTCACATTGTGGTATATTTGATGTTGGTCTTACAAGGAAGATGCCCATATTTCTGAGAGCACAACATGATGTGGCACTGAAGGTGACACAAGGAAAGATGAGACAGTACCCAAAAGATCATGAAATGAGCAATAATCAGCATTAATGAAGAGTACTGAAGTCCCCAGAACTGATTACTCTTAGGTAAGAGAGCTAAAAGTAGACATAAAGCAAGTATAAGAAAAGCATGGAAGGAAACTGAGTGCCTCTTTTATTCTGTTAATTCTGTTCTTTCACTAGAAAGAACAAAGCAGTCTATCTGAAAGCCTCAGAAGGAAATACCCTTCTATAATACTCCCTGAAGTGGCCCTTAAGAAAAAAACAAAACAAAACAAAATAAAATGTTCCATATGAAAAAACATTTATTGTATGACAATATAATTTACAGTTCTCAAATTTCCTACTATAGAACTGCTCTATCTCTAATTTACCATGGAGGATAATCAGATATATTAACAACTGCACTTTATTCTATATACAATCAAAACTGTATTTAACTGGAGCAGAATATTTAAGAATATGACTTGGTCAGACATTTTGGTTACCATGGGAATTACAAATTTCATAGTTTTTAAAGTAGGGTCAAGCCATTATAAGGTCCCAGGATTCTTAACTTGTGACTGCAGGAAGGTTTCCATAATGCTAAGTAGGAAAGACATCCTGGGTGAAGTGAGGAGACTTCCCAATAACAGGCTGAGTGTAATTGGGTTACTCCAACCTGTGGTGATCTACAGTAAGATTGTGTGTGTAAGTGTGCACATGCATGTGTGAATACAAATGTTCAGGTGTGCCTATGTGTTCATACATACAGAGGCAGAGTATATGTGAGTATACATTTTGTATATTTGATGCTTCAAATTGGCCTGTTCCACCAAGCCAATATTAATATGAATGGTAATCAGGAACTTATAGAAGAAATCTTATTAGATTCTCCCCAGATGCTCTTCACTTCAGCAAGAGAACATGCTGGTTATAAAACCATGCTGGGTTAGCAAGGATTTCAAAGGTCTCATACAATCATAGCCATACATACATGCAGATGTACATACTGTCATGTTTATATTATATAAAGCAAAATAAGAGACTGGAGAAAATAACATTAATTGACATAAATCAGAAGCCATGAGGACAGTGAGTAGAAAGATGCAAGTAGAAACATGAAGCAATGAGCATTATGGACATATGAAGCACCAAAGGAAAACTACAAAGGATCTGGTACCAGATACGACATGAAAATTCAGGGTAGGAAAAGTTTTCAGGAAATAGCCCTCTCCTGTACTTGAGGAAAAAACTGTATTGTAAGAGGTCTCTACACTACATTCTAGCAAGAATGAGAAGGATATTTAATAGAAAGGTTAGAGGGTAGGTATTATGATCAGACACCATACAACCATAAGGTCTGAGGGAGACAGCCAGGACTTGCACTCTTGTGGTGGGATTATCCTCACCTCATTTCAGACACCCAAATGTAAGAATTCTTGTTTACACCAGTCTTTGATACTCTCTCTGTGGCATAAATGCTATAGCTGAGGTGTTATAAGCCTCCCTCAAAGCTGATTGCCAATCTTCATTTACAGTAGAGAGCAAAGGAGATGTGGTTTGGGATGTGTTCCCAGTTGCTGAAGTACCAAAGTATCTGAGACAATTAATAGTAATTTTTGAATTTGCAGTTTTCAGTGAACTTGGTGTGTCAGCTGGCTCTCAGGAGCTGGAGCATATAAAATAATGTGGGAAGCAGAGCAAGACAGATTTGTTCATCCTGGACAGGGGAAGGCAAAGTGGGAAACATATTTCTGTCTTCAGCTGTCTAATGGAGTCTTACAGAGAAGATAGATCTAGAAAACTCAGAGGTGCAGAGCAAAAAGATGAGAAGCCACGGGCCCAGTTTGGCTTTTGGGAAATCTGGATTGCAAATCAAGAACAAAATCTGTACAATGTCTGTGCTAAAGCAATGGAAGTGGTTGCCAGAGAGACTGTGGAATCTCTGTCCTCATAGAAACTCAAAATTGGACTGGACAAGGCCCTGAGCAGACTTTGAACTTGGCTTATCTTTGAGTTGTGGGTATTGGAGAGGAAGACATCCAGAGGTATCATACAAACAAAATTTCATGATTCTGTGATTTCCCATTATAGCTGTAAGTCTGACAGCTTGACATACATCCCAAGAGAAATCATGACATGACATGGGCTCAGCTAATAAACATTTACGTTAGGAAATATAAATTAGGCCAATCAACAGGGTTTTATGGGAAACAGATCCTGTCAAACTGACTTGATATCTTCATTTGATAAAATTACCAGTGTGGTGGCTAAAGATAATTTTGTTGATGTAACAGACTTCTGTAAGGCATCTGACTGCCCTGCAGGTTGTTTTAATTAAGAAACTAGAAAGACACAAAATGCATTTGGCCTGCATTCAACAGCTCAGAAATGGCTGACTTGTGGGACTTAAAATTGTAAAAAGACGTGTCTTATGAAGCAAAAACATTTGTGGCAAGGCCCAGCTGTTATCCATTCCTGTCCCACTGCTCTTCAAGGATCATGATAACCTGAGAGGAACCTGAAGACCAATACCTAGAAAATGTTCATAGTTTACAAAGTCCTAGTAAGAAGAGAAATGGGCTGGGGAAACAGAAGATGGTAAATGGTGAAGGCCGGTAGTTGGTACAATTGCCTTGGATCAGCTGGCAATCTCAGTGCAAGAAAACACTTTAGATGCAAAGGGCTCGTGGCAGAACTGCTTGATTAGCTGTGTTACTGGAAAACATTCCTCAGAAGAAAGTAATTAAGATTAACACATCAAGAGTCTTCCAGAATCCCACTGAAGAGGTGGCATGATCCTTCAGAGACATCCTCATCTGTTCCCTGCCCACTGTGGGATCAACAACAGCCATGTCACTTCTGCCAGATGATGTATAGTCTGCTCTTAAAAACCTGTCATCTGTCATGTTGCAATATTAATACATAAAAGGCAACTGCAGTGAAGAAGGAAATAATCTGTGCTATTTATTTGCTAAGGCAAAACAAAAAATCATGGTTTAAAGACAGCTATGCAGCCTCTCATCAGACTTCTCTTCTCTAGACTGAAAAACAGTTTTCTCACTCTTTTCCTCGCAACTCTTGTCTTTGAAGACTGACAATCCTCAGCACTCTTGTCTGGGCTCTCTAAACATTAACTTCTTGGAAGTGTGATGCCTCATGGATGACAAAGACTTCTGTGTGGCTTTACCACTTAAGAAGAAGATAATTTTTATTCCACACATTTGGAAGGTATCAATCATCTCTATACAGCCTAGTACAGGACTTGCATTTTTCTTAGTGACCTGCTATTTACTGATGATAACTAAAGACTGTTCTGTCATCTCCATCAATGAAAAAGCTCATCAAGTATAAACTTTTTATTTTCTTTCTATTTCCCTTTTAAATTTTTTTCCATGATGATTTTAGTACAAATAAGAATTAACTTAGAGAACTCAATGAAATATATTAAATAACATGTCAATAATAATATGAGATGATAACAATAACCAGTCATGGCCACAAAAATAAGAAGCCTCTTTACACTCATGAACAGATAGCACAGTCTCTCATTACTCTAGGAGCTTTGGACACAGAAGATAACACTCATTTTATTAACCAGTGACAACACTCAGGGCTAGCGTATCTTTAATCCATGAGCAAGAGGAGCAGCAGTCCATAAGGATCATGACCTGGTTCACATTGCCCCTGAACAGCTGGATAAAGAAGCAAAGGCAGCACAGTCAGCCCTTCACTGAGCTGTTTTCTTTAATGCACTTTTCACAAGGAAATCCTTTTCTGTGTGCTTCCTGTGCTCTCTTGGCCCTAGGTGAGTTACAAAGCAGAATGGAAAAATCATATGATGGGAAGAAGATATACAGGCTTTTCTGCTTCCAGCAGTCCACCCAAAATTACAACTCAGGGACAGGAAAGGGATGATATCATGAAACTGAAAGCCTGATACTTCTAAGGGCATAGTAAAAAGGAAAAAAATTATTTTATCTGATCCAAATGCACAGTGTAGGCTCGAAAGCCAGAAAGCAGATACAAAAAATAAAATAAAAATAATTTTAAAAAAAGAAAATCTAGCTAATAAGCATATCTTTATCTTTTTCTTTTTCTCCCCCCTTTCTCTTAATCCTGTCAGGAAATCGGGCCAAGCTGGAGCCATTCTCCCCTCTCCTCCTTCTACAACACTTTTATCTGCCTTACATAATCTACCTCAGAGCTGCTTAGCCTATGAGGTTTCTTCCTATGGTGCACCATCACCCCTATTTCTACAAGTACAGAGGAGGTGGCTTTCTCCTGATCTTACCATGTGATGCACAAATATGTGTCCCCACAGAGAGGCACATACATACCTGCTTCCCCCAGCAGGTTCTGTCTCCTCCTTGCTTGAGTCTAATCTGTGAGAGCTAACACAATGGCTCTGACACACACCTCGGTTCTTCCCCTGCTGCAGCCCCAGCAGTGCTGCTGTGGAAATGACGCAGACAGGAGGGAACAAGAGTTATTTTGGGTGTGAATTCAATGTGGAGGAAATGTGGTCAAGCTGATTCAGGGAGGAGTACGCCATGACAGTGTCTCCCTGCCTGTCTGTGTGACTGATCCTGAAGAGACCTGTGGACATCAGGAAAGTTGTTCAGCACTTCCCACTGTGGAAATTTGCTTTCAGCTTTGCCAGGTGTTCACCACTGTTGGTGTGATTGCCAGTGGATGTGTTGCCTCAGGTTTATTACCTACATTTGTGTTCATATGTGTATACATGTAAATGCTCAGTTATGCACTAAACATTAAATATTATATATGCATGTGTTTGCTGTGACATCTTGCTTACTTGCAAGAGGGACTTGGTGGACCAAATGCTTAAACTCAGAGCATTGATTTGCAACTTGTTACTTCTTCTAAGTTGCATGGCTTAGTCTAAGCTATTCTAAGAATTTCCCTTAAAACCATTAAAGACACTACTGGCAATATCTAATGACAAAAAGTACTTTATGACACCCTATCATTAACAACTTTAGTGTCAAAAGAAAAAATGAAAATTGTTCTTTTGAAAGGCCTCACTTTTCATGTTACCCATCAGGAATCAGATATGTCGAAGCAGAGATGCCTGTTGTGCCAGCCAGCAGCTGTGCCGTTTTATACACCTGTGAACATCCACCCAGTTGCCCACATTATTTTAACACAAACCCTGGACTTTATCAGTGCTTTGCCAAGATTTCTTAGATTTTATAACATAAAATCTCCACAGAGTCATTAGTCCCTGAGCTCAGGTCTCTAACTGCTCCTAGGATGACTGTGCCTTTTACATGCCATCTGCACCAACCAGTGGTGTGCTTCCACTCCCTCACACACACAGCTGTTTTTTTGTATACAGCCATGGTGCACCAGAAGGCAAGGATCATTCTGTAAAAGACCATGCTGTAAGGCAAGTCCATGAAAGGAGGCCTGAAGGTGGCTGTCCACTCATCATATCTCACATGGTGAACCTTATAGACCCCTCACTATGGGTGGTATGATCATAAAGAATGAGGAGTGTTGTTTGTTTTAATCCAAAGCCTAACAGACAGTACCCCCTGGCTCTAGGTCCTGCTTGTCTTAAGCAGTAAAATTTTAGATCTCCTAGGCTTACTGGAAATAGAAAATGTAGTCCTAGGGAATGAAATAAGCAGCTTGGGTAATTCTTTCAGAGCACTGATTTATATTTATAAAATCCAGACACACTTCTGGAATTCTGCATTGGATTATTTCCCTCAGCCTAAAAGCTCTCTTGGTGGTGAATGTTGTGAGCTCTCTGAATTTCTTCTGGTCAGATTGGAACCTTGCAGCTCACTAGCTGCAGGGATTTAGAGAAGTTGCAACAGTCCAGAAGAGCACAGAGAAGATGCACTCTTGTCTGACTTCCCTCACCTCCTGAAGTCACAAGTGAAAGTGTCATCTACGTTGGGATTCAAGGCCTGGATCATATCTTGCTTGAGTCTGGAGATTTTGTTCAGATCTGAGAAGCTGCCAAGTGGAGAGAGGGCATCATCAAAACCACCATGCTGGATTGCACAGGTCAGAGAGCAGACCAGAACAGCTACCTTGACCAAATCAACTTCAGACTAGTCCAGATTTTAACACACTTATTGAAAATGTGACCAACAGGCATCTGATGTCCATTAGGACAGAATAACATTTTGTGATTCACTTAGATCTATTTTTGTAAGACTTCTGCACACTACAGTTCCCAGTGCACTAACCTGACAGGCTAAAACTCTGATTTCTGTTTCTAAACATATATTGGCTTCTCTAAGGCTCAGCCAGCTTAACTAAATTACCCTGGGTTCCCTTTCACCTTCAGGGAGACAGCACAAGCCACCTCAGAAGCTGGGTCGTGGTTGTGGTGTAGATAACCCTGCCATTGCTGGCTGCCATCACCTAGCTCAGAGCAGCTGCTTGAGGTGACACGTCTCCTTTCCAGGACCTGATGCAGAAGAGGCCCATGTGTTTATGATTTGCTCATGATCTACAAAGAGTGGATTGTCCTGTGACATGGTATTCCTGATACCTATTCCAGGTGATAGATTTTTCTGACTGACTCTATGCTACCATCAACTTCACAAGAAAATATCTCAGTTGATGGAAATCACAAATACTTGTTTTACAAACCTCGTTGCTTGCAGACCAGACCAGAGATACTGACCTTTGCTCAAACAATGCACAAAGGACTTAAGTTCCTTGCTAAGCAATCCACAACCTTCCCCCCTCAAAAAAGTCATACCTTTCCCATATGTGTGCTATGTGTTTCATATAATTTATTGCACACATGGTAAAAATATATCTGACAATATATAAAATGCAATTTTTAAAAGAAGTAAAAAAAAAAAGAATTGGCCCATTGTTCTGCTACTTAAAATATGGGACAACACACGATATACATTAAAACTGTAAGAATATGTTGAAAATATTTTATGTCATTCCATGTAATATATTTGAAATATCATGACAGCTGCTATAGGTTATAATATGTTCCATATTGTCTGATATATTCTAAATGTCTGTGTAATACATTTCATGAAGTACATGGCAAACGGGAAAATTAACAAAAATTTTCCCTTTGGTTAATCTGGGTGTGTATAATAAATATATATACTTGTACATTCATGAAAGAAATAAAGAAAAATATCTTGTTTATTCCTACCACCTTTTATGTTCTTATTCACTGGCATATGAGTAAACAAGCTTTTATTTATAGCAAACAAGAATTTCACAGAAACCATGAATTCACCCTGGTACACTAATTCTCCAATTACAGGTTTGAAACGATCAGATGAAGAGTATACATAACCCACTGAAAACAGAAAAGAGAATGAAATCAGTCAATCAGTCACACTTGCAGAAGCCACTTTACAAATATTTTGTTGAAACCATAAAACTGTTTGATGAAAATCATTCTTCACACAGATGCCACAAAAAAACATCCCCCACCCAAAAGCCCAATGTATTGTTACCCATTGCCTGACATATTGTTGTGCTTAGAATATTATGTTCCATTCCAATGCAAAAAATAGAAAAACATACGATTGAGAGACGGAAAAGATTTATTAGCTTCTTTTCTTCTCTTTCCTAGCAGCCCAAACAGGATGATATCCCATTGTATAAGACACTGAAAACATTCCCTGTGTTCGTTCTTATGCTTGTGGTGCTGTACAGTATGAGGGGAGAGGGAAGGACCAGCTTCAGATGTGGAGAGGGTGGTGTTGGAGGGAGGCAGGAATGGCAATGTGTTCTCTACATCCACTGGTGACAGGAGAAGGACACAGAGGAGGTATAAACTATATATTAGGAAACTTTAAACGGGGCAGGATAACAAACTGCTCAGGCAGACTGCCTGGGGGTTTGAGGTACCCTTTTTGTTTGAGGTTTCACATGACATACAGAAAAACTCCTATCAGAGGCACTGACACAGGGGAATGGGCTGTGATATCACTGAATCACAGAATCACAGAACGTTTTGGGTTGAAAGTTCCAACCCCCTGCCAAGGGCAGAAACACTTCCCACAACACCACACTGCTCACTGGCTTTGAACACTTCCAGGGATGGGGCATTCACAATGTCTCTGGGCAACCTGTGCCAGTGTCTCACCATCCTCACGATAAAAATAATCTGCTTCTCCTTCTGGTCCACTCAGTGATTAGGTGATTATCACCATGCAATAATTGCTATGTCAGGAGAATATCTTGGGCAGCTTAATAGGTGGAGAAAAGTTTTCATAGCCGTGGTTTTAGGGTAGGCATGTTACCAACACTGATGCAGCCATCTATGATGCAGAAAAGCTATAGGATGTGAGGAAATAACTACTCCAACTGAGAGGAAGGATAATTTAAAGGATTTAACATTTAGCCAAAATTCAGGTGATATTGCCCCACTCCAGCCACTTGCTCACTGCTTGCTGGCTTACTTGATCTTTATGATGTGGTTCCAGTGTTGTGCTACCCCCAGCCTCTGCCTAGATTGACTGTCAGCACAGGGGTTTCTCTTTACAGGGTTAACATACAGCAGAACAGGGCTCAGGATCTAATTGGCTGTTCTGACACCCCATTACTACACTGTTTTTCACTTGACCATTCCTCTAGTGCAGCTTTCTTCCAGCCCCCAGACTTCCTGGGTGTTTTCTTAGGAAAACAGGTTACAAATCTGCTACTTGTGTGTCTACAGGTCAGCAGTTAAACACACATGTATTCTCCTGAGAAAATATGCCCTTGTTGGTGATGGAAATGGACTGTTGTGGGACTATTGGCATCTACATCTCTGCAACGAGAGTAGGAAAGAGAGGCCCATAATGTCTCTCAGTTTCCTTACTCATGACTATGATTAAAATGGTAGGGGGAGATTGTAGGATCATTTATTATGTTGTGGTCCATATGTTTAAGAAAGAACCAACACCAGTGAGCCACTTAGATGCAAAATACTCTTAATGTCTGAAAAAAAAACCCAATATCTGAATCTGCTTGTTTTGCAGTGCATTCAAAATCCAATGGTGATTTTTTCCAGAATTAACACACTTTTATGTGCTTAGATTTTGTGAAAAGCAACAGGTCTTATGCACATCTTCAAGTGCTTTGCAAGACAGACATGGGTTTACATACATGTGGTGATAGTCCTTCCCAGTATCTGTTATGATAGAACAGTCAGGGTTAAGAAACTTTTAACCCATTCACATTTTAGGGGCTGGGATATACTTATCTGCCCAGTGAGTCATGATTTCCTTGCTGTTAGCTATTAATAACCCTTGGAGGAACTTTTCAAGCTGATAACCATTTCCTATCACTTCTGGCATTTTAAACATGTTTTTATTTTATTTTCCCATTTCTCCTGGTTCCCCAAAGGCGATCACATTCCCAGAACCCTTGTGGAGTAAAGAGATTACTTCCTGCCCTTCCCGTCCTCCCGCTTCCTTCAGCCTTTCCAGGCCAACAAAGGTATCAAAAATTATAGAGGTGTTTTTTCTTTTTGTTTTTTAATGTGGTCAATTACTCAGAACTTCCTCACTTTCTGGCCCAGACCTTCATCTTCTCAGTAGAGTGGATGTAACATGAACCAGTGAACTTTTAACATTTGAGGACAGCATTACCCTGGAAGCAATGTGTATTTAAAGAAGCAACATATATTTAATTATATTTAACCCCCCCCCCCCCAAGGGTTAGAGTTCGAATGCTGGCTGATAAGAAAGCTGAAAGCTGACCTTCTAGCTTACTCAAGGGCTGATTTTCTTAGGTCTTGTGACGCCCTTGCCTCACTATATCTGAAAGGGAGAGCATGCAGCAACTGGAAGGAGCAGTCCAGAAATAGGGTAGAATGGAGAGTAATTTCACTTCGCAATTCCACTTCTAAACTAAGCATGAAGGAGAGGGACTAGAGCAATCCTCAATACACTTTGATCTTGCTCAGCATAAGTATGCTTCCTGGAGCTAATAGTCTTTTTCATAAAGGAGAATTTCATCTTGTGGACATGTTCAGAGTAAGAAAAATTCTCCACTATTTCATGCATCCTTTGAGAAAAACAGTGATGTTTCATTTGTCTAGAGGAAAAGTGGGAAACATGTTAGCACAGATGCCTCCTGAAAGATGCAAATAGGAGAGAAGAAGATCTAGAGGGATTATCAGGATTGTGCTTTAAACACATTCCACCTCACAGATGTACACGAGAGAGAACGGGAAAAAAGACAGGGAAAGCCCAAGATGAAATTGCTTCCAGATGTAGCTGTTGCCCTGATGCAGTCAGATCCTTGCTGCCTCTCCAACAGAAAATCTCAGCTTCTCAGAGCTCATTTGGATCTAAAAGAGGGTCAGAGACAATAACTGTGTGCCTTAAATCTTGTCCATCTTACAGGCATCTTGTCTCAAGCAATCAGAGGCAGCCTGTGCTGGCAGAGCCCAGTAATTAGCCGGCTGTGCTTCCAGCTGGTTTGCAGGCACATGGCAGGTTAAACAATAAATAAATCAGATTAGGCTAAAATCTGTTCAGCAAGAGTGGTCCTGGCATTCAAAGCCATCTCTTCAAAGCATTGAAAATCAGTGCTCAGGTTTTATTTTCCAAAGCCTGTTATCATGGGTATGGCTACATGGTACTTTGCAGACAGACACAAGATCATTTTCCCTGAGCTTTGAGTAGGAGCCATGGATTGGCTTTCAACCAGAAGCAATATAATCTCCTGAGAAGGCAGGTATATGAGCTCTGGTAGGCTTGTGGCTGATTCAAGGAATGAATAGAGCAGTCTGCTATCTTGTGCAGAAGGAATTTTCCTTGCATGACCTGAGGAAATACTTGTGTGCACTTGCAAACCTCATAGCCTACATCCAAATGAATATTACCAGTTCTAATTGCTCCCTGGACTTCCCTGTCTGCTGCAAAAGTGTTTCATCAGGTTCTCAAGGCCTGTGCATGAAAAAAATATGGGTTAGTTTTTTGTTGAAACTAAAGACTCATTGCAGTTTATGTGTAGTGAGACAACGGAAGGTAAGATAAAGCAGGCCATCTTTCTTAATAAATAAATAAACTAAGTGTTGTCTATTTATCTAGGATCTAGGGATTTAAGAGCAAGTGGACAGGAAGCTTTGTCTGCACTCCAATGTAGCTGACTGCTCTCTGACAAGGGCCTGCCCTTCTTGGAGCAAATGCTTCACCTCAGAGAAGAGTTCCTCCACCCTCTCTTTCCAACAGTTCCTCCAGAAGTCTCAGCCCATGGTACCTTATGTCTGCATCTTTCATGAAGATGAGGAAAGAGTATGAAGTGTCCCATGTGAGTACATCAGTGAACAGTGAAGGACAGGGCAAACTCTACCAAGTCAGGGAAGGTTCTAGAGAAAAAACACTGTGCCAAGAAGCTCTTGGGGAAATCAGGAGTTAGATTAAGTGGAAAGGGAGTGCCTTATTTCTGGAAACACTGAAGAAAGTCTAAGTCATAGCAAATGCCCTTTTAGCCTGCTTCAACATAGTTTTCACCATGGTGACATCTATCAATCCCAGACATCAGCTTCTTGATCTGTGCTAAATGCTATAACAATATAGCTAAGAAAGGTGGTCCCTGGCCACAGAGTATACAATGCCATAGGAATACAGATGAAGGGACCCACAACACTGAAATGAAAAGGACCACAGGCAGTCCACCTGCCATCTTGATCCCACTTCCCTTCCAAGACTGACTGGACAGCAAACCAAAATATTCAGAAAAGTAACCTGCTGATGAAAGCTGCATGCCTCCTTCCTGACATAATCCAGGAAGGATTGTTTCTCTAGCAGTCAAGATGCTATTGGTCTTAGCCCGTATCTCTTGTTTTCCACAGGCTTCCTCATGTTTTTTTCCATGCAAATCTTAACAGAATTCTCACCAGAAATTACTAATTCGTAGGAAGGCTGAACGACAGTGATATAAACCAAAGAGTTTTCAATGCCCAGGCAGCTTCCAAGCAATTCCATTTCTTTCTCCCTACTTTCCAGCTGCCTCTTTGCTTTGGGAGAAGAAATCAGGATTCTGCCCAAATCAAAACATGCAGTGCACTTTCCCCAGGGAAAATGCATACATCATAGTGAGTTGCTTATAAAAGCACTTTTCAACCTTTTTGGTCTGTGTTCTGCTTCCTGCAGTGGAAGGATCCCTGCTCATAGCACCTCACTGGCCAGGCACATTGATTTAGTTAAGAGTTGTTCTACCCAGTGGGATAAATATCCCCCTTTAAATTATTTTCAGATGGAAAAAATGGGCTCTCTCTCACTCTGCCTTCTTCTGCCCTCCCCCATCGCCCCTGAGGAATATTCACCATGAGCTGCATCTAGAGATGGTGAAAATTTGTCATGTTTTTATCTTGTTGGAAATCTGTCAGAACTCCCAACTCCAAGACATATTTTTTTCCCATAAAAAAGTTCCAATTTTTCCCCCCCTCCTTCATAAAACAAACAAAACAGTTTCCCTGGAGGAGGGAGAGTCAGAGTTCAGCTGCTTTGACATCTCACCCTCTGCCTGTGCCAGGGTGTCTACACTCTTCTCCCTTTCTTTCCCAACAAGTGCTGTTTGCTGTTAAAAGGACATGCTCAAAGACACAAGGCCATCCTGATGTTGTTGGTACTTGGCAGCTGGGGAGCTGGTGCCCTACTTGGTCTCTGATAGCAAGTGACAGTTTGGGATTCCACCCTTACTTCTTATCATCAGCTGATTCTGCACTTATCATTGGCTGTGTTCAGGATGGCTTCTTTAACTATCTTTATTGATGACAGAGAAGGGGATGATGGAGATATTTTATGGACTTGGCAGTGAGAGCTGGGATGGTGCTACATCTCTCACTCTGTTGAGCCCAAAAAATAAAACTGGTGAATCACACACTCATCAATCCTTTGATTAACCAATGCTGATGTATCACATTGCAAGTGTTAAGAAGATGTTAAATAATGTTGCTTTCCATCCACTAAAGCAAAAGAGACAATGATCAAATTTACAGTTTACCCTGCCTCTTAGACATTCAGTTAAATTCCCAGAGACAGGTGAAAATATGCACCTAGCCATATAACCTCTGCTTATCTTTCTAGATTTTTTTCAAATCTGTGGCATAATGCTGTATTGCTCTGATTTCTTTTTGTTCCTGCAGATCCTTGAAGCGAATGGGCAAGCTTTGGATTGCATCTGGCTAGAGGCTTTACTTGCAAGAAACCAGATTTACTGTCCAAACAATTGGGCCACAGAGTAAGGACAGGCAACTTAGTAATGTCAAATCAGACCTCTTCTTTCTCATTTCCCACTACATGCTTTCCCCTGATCTCCCAGCCCAAGATAAAAATCATCCTCTAATCCTGACTTCTTGTAAGTAAGAAAGAGATGGGTTCCTCTCTTGATACCAGACCACTTTTGTGCATCAATCAGCAAGCAGGAGTGGGATACCATAGAGTTGCCTTGCCTAATCCAGCTCTCTTCTCTGCATTCTCCAGCTGTTTGTCTCTCCCAGATTTTGGGAGCACTCAAGAAGGGACATGGGAAACACTTCAGTAGAAGGAGTACCATGACATCATTATTGCATTAGATTAAGAAACAGTGTGTTACCCCATGGATATCATCAGAATTATTGCCAGGAATTAGAGCCTGCTAGGGCCTCTTCCCCACTGAACTGTGTGCCAGCTTTTGGTTTGACCATGGTCCTACCATCACAACAAAGAGAGCTCCCATGAAGCCTGACTGAAATCAGAATGAGGAGACAGTTTCCAGTTTCATTTCTTGCTCATTGAACTTCAGGACAAAACTCCAAGCTCTGGTGGGAAACTCCAATGGCTTGTGCTTTGGGTTTTGTCCTCAGCATGAGGGAAACCCCCCTGTCTCATCACAGCACATATAGCAAGAAATTTTAAGGAGTTTCATGTCAGAATCCATCAACCATGGACAATTAAAACCCATAGTCACTGCTGAAAGCCATGTCCAGAGCACGCTTCCAGGGTTCTGAATGAGCTTCATGTTTCTCTGACATCTTGGAACATTGCACTAGCTGCTAGAAATAAATGACCCTCTCCTCTTCTATTTTTTCTTTTTCTTCTTTTAAGGAGAAAATAATATTTGGAGATTTTTCAAATGATAAAACACTTCTTTTCAGGGACTCTTTGCAGTTTCCCAGCCTGGGACTGAATAGCACGCCATTGTTTAGAGCTGGTTAGTGTGGAAAAGGAATAAATAATCATAACTACAGCAAGCATGCACCTCCCCATCTATGCTGCTCCAGTGACCCATCGCTGAGAATAAACCCCTCCTTGCTCTGTGTCATCTGACTGATCCTCTCCTTTTGCCTCAATCTCTGCTGAATGCATGTGTAACATGGCTCTACTTGAAACCCTGTCAGCCTAAGCAAGGTTAATGTTTGAATTGTGGTGCGAAGTTCACTGGGAACAGCATCAGCTTTGAGGGCCCTGCCTTGTCCCCGCTCTAGAGATGAGTCCAGGAGCCACTTGGTACATTATTCCTTTATTTATTTATTTATTTTTATTTGAATGTCTCGGTTATTCTGAAACAAGCATTGGCTGCAGGCCCACAGCCAGATGGAACTGAGCTGCTTTCTAAGAAAAACATGAACAAGGGAATTGCATTTTGATGTTGTAATTTCTTCATTGGAGTATTTATTTCCAGAGTTCTTTTTTCCCCTCATGCTCCTCCTCCACCTCTGGAATTTGGTGTACAAAAGTCAAAGAAGCTATCAAACTTCTGTTGTTGTTACTGGTTTGGTTTGCACCTGGTTTTAATGCTGAAAGATTTGGGGCAGAGAGCTCCAGAAAGGAAAATCCACAGAATGGGCAGTGAAAGCACTGGCAGGTTGCATTATGGTGTTCTGGTCCACTGAGGAAGGGGAGAATATGTCTTTTGAGTGGATCCGTTCTCCCAGCTCCACATTCCTTTTGCTTCTGGTGAGTCTGCATGTGCTGAGAAGGGTTGGTTGGAATCCGTTAATTCCTTTCATTCCTCTAAATGAATAAAGAGCCATCAAGTGGTAACTTCATGTCATTACGGTGTGGGCTAGATTGGAAGTGAATACTGAAAGCTCTGTATGGAGTTTTTACCTCCTAAAGAACCAGTTCCAATTTAGCACAGGTACCAGCTCCATTCAAGCCAGCAGCATTAGCCTGAGTTACATCTTTTAAAGATTTCACCCAATGTATCTGTTCTTTTTGGTCAGTAAAAGTATTCCAAGAGTCCAAGAAAACCAGCTGTGTTTTCTGAGCCAACTGTTCCTCTTTATGATTGAAAAATCTCAGAACATTCCCAAATGCCTGCTATTCAGTTCCCTCAGGATAAAAACTGGCTGAGGAGAGATGCAATTGTTTTAGTACTTTGCTCTACCAGACCATGAACGCAGAACTATTTTGTTCATAATCATCTTGAAGACAAGACTTCATTGCAACAAGTACAGAAAAGAAACATGAAGACCAAATTCCTCTGGTTCTGCCACTTCTTTTGCAACACACCTTTTCATTACTTGGTACTGCTTGAAAGAGGGGTTGTTGGTCAAACAAAACACCGTGCCTTTAAGGTGTACTTTATCAAAACTTACTGCAGGAGAAGGCGTTTCTTCAGAATTTCCATTTGCCTCCTAACTTCTTATGACAAATAAATCTCAAGCATTAAAAAGTCACTCTCTCACTCATTTTAGCATCTCTGGATAGCAGGGAGGAAAGATTAAACAAGTATTATGGGTTGATTTATCTGAGTTCTATCATGCTAGACAGAGAATGAGGAGGAACAACTTTGCCCCTAAAAGAAATACACTGTGTTTATGACCTCTACAAAGTGCTTTCTGATTGTCTCAGGGAGGAGGAATAGAGACATCATGGAGCACTGAATTTCTTTGCAGACTGATTAACCAAACTCATTTTGATAGATTCTGCAATTTCTTCTGGAACAGAGATGGTCAAAGTCACCAGCTAAGCTGAATAGCTTATAAAATATTATAAGTAGAATCAAGACTGAAAAGAGCTGAGCAATGCATAAACCTCATTCTCACACAGATTAGCTTGCTGTTTTCTACTTGCCCAGAGACAAGAAAGAGTTGACAGTGTTCTCTTCACAGCTTCAGAGGTACTGACCTTATAAACTCATTCCCTACTGACTTTGAGAGAGTTCAGAGGCTGCAGCACACTCACCCTTACAGGATGCTGCAGTCCCAGACAGGCTTAATCTCCCAAGCTACTGCTTCTCCTTCCTAGTCATCAAGTTGCAGGAATAAAACTACAAGATATAGTTTTAGAATCTATTTTGTTTTTGTTTCAGGCATGAGGCATTTGCTTTTGTAAAGTGCATGACCCCAAGGAATGCTCCCTGCCACTGCTGTCAGCTTCTATGCTAGAGAGTGACAATACAGTCTGTAAACATGTTGGAGGGTAGAGACCACGTCAGAAGATAATTGGAAGCCTTCATTGTGTAAAAGTTCTTAATTTCTAAAGGTCACTTTTTGCATACCATTTGTTTCTAATCTCTTGGTTGCTGGTTTAGATACAAACAAGTGCCAGGAAAGAACAAGGAGACAGAATGGTTTGAAGGTAAAAGGGCAGAATGATCTCGTGCACCTGGAGCTGATAATGGTCTCTGGTGGTGAATTTTGCGGTTCATCCCAGTATTTTCTGTAGTATGGAGAGACATACGGTATATTTGTGTATTATCCAAGCACCCTACACATTATGGGTAAATGTAGCTGAGAAGGCCATTTCACTCTGCTTTGAGTGCAGCATTTGTGACTTTTTTCCATGCTTGGCCAAATAACATTATTACATGTTGGCAAACTCCTCAAAGCCTTTACTCTTCTGATGTAACAGAAATCTGGAAAGCCTCCATAATGCTGCGTTATAGTACACCCCTAATTGAATCTGGAGGAGCCATTATTCAAAGACATCAACTCCCCTTAACTGGTCTCTCTGCTGAGACTATCAGAAGGTGAATAAAAGAATACTTATTATAACTGTCATTTTTGTAACACAGATATCTAGCCTACAGGCTTCTAGCTTCCATCCATTTAAGAGGAGCACCACACAGAGCGAGAAGAAATGGTATAATGAAATGAGAGGGAGATAGAGATGAGTGAGTGGAACAGCAGCACAGTTACCTGTGCATATACTGTCCTCAGTAACAAAAAAAAGCACATCAGCAGAAAAGAAGGAAAATATTTTCTCTTTACTATTTCCTCTGGATCTTCAAAAAGTGAGTTTTGGTTTGGTTTGTATTTTTCTTTCCGCTTTGTTCTTTTCATCTATCTCTTCTGTATGAAATTTGGGACAGAAAGCTAACTTTTTTTGACACATTCCTCAGGGATGCATAAGCAGTCATAGGATCAGTGATGCTCCTTCTCCAACAAAGAGCTTGTTTGTCCCTAGGCCCCATGAAAATAATTCACAAAAAAATGAAAATCAGAAGCATAAAGCATGCAATGTTGCTAATGAATCCCTTTTCTTAAGGGAGCCTGAGAAAAATCAGGCCTTCTTACCACTGGGCTTAAATTGCTCTTCGTAAGAAGAAACGAAAAGCAGATTTCAGCAGAGTCTTTGGGGGTATAAAGAGATAAGTTTGGAAAGCATGTGGTCAGTGGCTGATGCCAAAGCAAGGACAGTCATGATCTGGTCTAGGTGGTGTCTTAGTTTGTGCCTGTGTACCACCAAGAGAATAAGAGCATTACAAAGAACATAATCTGTATGTAAGATTAATAAATTAATACTAGCTAGCAAATGCAGCAGTGCTCTATGTGCAGTACCTGCTCCTGCTACAATACCCTCCTTGCAGATCCCACCAGTCATTTTATTTTCTAAGCTAGCAGACAGGTTTAACCTTGCCTTCTTCTGCTCCTGCAGTCCTGGGACTTTTCCACCCACACCAGATGGAAGGGAAATCCCTTTCACTATCCCTGTCTTCTGATGTTGGAGCTCTAGTTCTGTGTGAGAAGTACACAATGGACCCACCAGGTGAGAAGTTCTTTCTCATGGAGATGCAAAGTCTCATTTTCTTGCTCAGGTGGGAGGAATTTTCCTCCGCTTTCTGAGAACTTCAGGACACACATGGTCCTGAACTCCTCACCCATCTCTGCACTGAACAAAAATGAAACAGCAAACATCAATGCTTCCTCTTGCACTTAGACGAAATTTACTTTTTGAATGTCCTCACAGCCATACCTCTAACATGAATTTCCCAAGGCATTACAATATACCAGGGGCATCATGGTGGACAAGATAGATTATAATAGTCCCTCCAAGCCTTATTTTCCATTATTGTTCTGCATCTTTGTGGGAATCTCCAGCACTGAGGTTTGAGACAGTTCCTGTTACTTCTTGAGTCTGTAACCACAAGATGCCACATCCATTCCTTTCCTGTGATCTGTCTGTATATCACATCCAGGAAACAGCTTCCAGCATCCTGGTGTGATAGCGATGAGCAAGGTGTGAGTGTACAGACCACATTTCCTTAGGTTTCCCATGTCTTTCTCGCAAGACAAAAGCTCCCTGGATTCAGTCTCTATTTTGATTTATTGCTTGTAAGATGAGAAGTGGCAAAAGAGCTATAGCCTAAAATTACTCTCCGGTGAATTGACTGTAGCAGCTTTATTCTTGCAAGTCACTTCAGCCTGTGGATAAAGGTTTTTATTTTCACACTTATGTTGCATTTTTGAGCCAGTTCAGAAGGAGAGGAATCTGATATTGCAGTCAAATGTGTAATTTCCCACCTGTAGCTGACAAAGCTGTGAGCAGTGTAGGCTGGAGAAGATGCAGCGAAGTGTAAATGTAGCAAGAAAAAGCAGAGAATTGGTTGGAGAAGCGCAGGGACCAAAGGAAGAACAATCCCTGCCATCCAGAGAAGAACCCCAGAAATTACCAACTTGGGGGGCATATCACCATGATGTAATTTCATTTTTCTTGCAGGGTAGCACTTACTACTTCCATAGATATTTATGGATTACAGTGTCCTTTCAATTATGGTGAATATTGAATCTGACCCTTCTTGAGTGTATTAAAGCAAAGAGGACCTTTCATATAAATTCTGTCAGCTGTATTAATCACTGTAGATGTAATTTACATATTCCCTTAGGGAAAAACGAACAAACAAAACCAACAAAAACACACACACACACACACAAAAAAAACCCCAAAACAAACAAAAAAAACCACTTCAGCTCTTAAATTCAGGGAGCATGTGTTGTTATCTTATTTGGAAAGAGGTTTCACATGCTGGCTTTCTGGAAAATATCAAACTAGAACCCTCAAAGACACTATTCACCTTGATCAGAGTGAAGGATACATATAATGAAAGCAAAGTCAGCAACATATGTCAAAAAAAAAATAAAAAATCATGCATTATTTAATTAATTGATTAAGGAACATTTTAAATCAGTTGTTTCCTGGAAACAATTAATTAAGAGAGAAACACAAATAAAAGAACCCCAAAGAATTATTGTAATTTTCATGACAGAGAAGCTTTTGCAAGTGTGTGGCCCCAGGGCAACTTAATGATTCAAAACTTAATGATAAAAAAGAATAAATCTTCATTCTTATTATATTCAATATTAAGATGTTGTGAATTTCAAAGTCATGATTTTGCAGTGATGCTGCATGGTTTTTGACAGTTTGAGGCTGTCAGAGCTTTATTTTCTGTGGAACACATTGTTTTGAGGCAGAGAAGAAAAACTTCGATGTTTATAATCTCAAGTAGACGTCACAATATCCAGAAATTGAACCTGTCTGGTAAATCAGGAATGAAATGCATCATACAAAGTGTCCTAGTTTAAACCCATAGAGCAGGTAAGATATACAAGAGAAAGCCCATTTTGTGAAAAACAGGTATTAATGCAACAGGTGCTTTAAATCAATTCCTTGCTCTTTCAGAGTTGATGCTAAAACAGGTAAGGGTTTTCCATTGCAGGATGTTCGTCCAGAGTGTGGTTTAAATCTCATTCACATAGAAATACTCATAGCTCTCACCTCCAGCCAAGATCACCCATGTGGTTATTTCAATTTTAGTGCTTTTTATGGAATTATCTTTTGCTCCCAATACCACAGCCACCAATAAAATCAAGAGCAATCTAACTTCACCAGGGGGATCAAGGGGAGATGGGTGAACAGGTAACAGTCTGGAATAATTTTATTTGTACAAATATTCTCTGTATTCCAGTGCCATGAATACAGTCACTGGAAGAGAAAAGAAATGGAAGTCAACATGGACGTGTTAAATCTGCTCAAATGGCTCACTTTCAATTTTTTGGTATGATACTGTCATTCCACTTCAGTTTTCTTTTGATAGTAAACTTCTGGAATTCAGTATTATTTTCAAAAATGTTTCGATCCAGATTCACATCAGTTTGGGCAGAACTTGTTGCACCCCTGCACTTTAAGAGCACAAAAGAAGACAAATCTAGCACAATGGGTCATTTCACTGCCTACAAAGCAGAAAAGGAAAGTTCCAGAACAGTGGTTACAGTTTCTGATTTGTCTGTGAGTTCTATAAATCTCACATCAATGCATTTGCTTTTTTTCTCAGCAGGTGAAGTGCTGGGCATTTAGTGCTGAGACTGAGATGACTTTCTAACCACATATTGCATGAAAATGCAACACTGGGAGCTATTGCCCAGAGGCAGTCAGACCATTTTGACAAGCATAAATTCACAACATCAGACAGAAACTAAATTGAAGACATATATTTGCCAGCTTTTCCCTCTTCCACACCCTTTCTGACCTATTGAGCCAGCCTCCCCAGAGCTGTCTGCAGCTGCATGTTCCATACAGCCTTTACCTGAATGATATTTATGACATGCCTAGGGACCATTGCATACCAGAGGGAGTGATTTGGCTGCTTGTGTATGGCAGGTCTGTAGACCATGACAGGTGCATTCAACACAAGGTGGCTTTCTTACCAGGACTGATTTACTGCTAAGGTTTTGTTTATGGCTGTTTAATGCATTAATTTGAAGGTCCCTTTTTTGTTGCTGTTGCACAAGTGCAGCCTTGTGGAAACTGGTGACTGAAACCTTTCTGAGGGGAGCTTTTCTTGTTACAAGTGAGGCAAATCTGATATCTTGAGCTGTGACCTGTGCACTCCGGAGAATTTTCATTTGCAAATGCTCAATAGTACCTTCTGTCTAGGTTGCATTTTTGGTGTTTCTGACACCTGTTAGTAGTCCAAAAACCATCTAGTTTTCTCTGGATATTTCCCAGACACCAAGACTACCTTGAAAATGGCAGCCTACAAATAACCTTATGGATAGAAAAAAAACAAGGATCAGCACACCTGCCTTCAGAACCACAGCAGCCATCCAAAGCACTCCCTGAAATCCATAGTACACAGCCAAAACTCCAGACACTATCAGATTGGCAGTGAAGAGAATATTCTTGATAACACCAGTACCAGCCCCAAAACATTCAGCAAACAAGGTTACTCCTACAGAGACAGAGAACACAGATGTCAATGAGCCTCCTGAAGAACATAAGTAAAATGCTCTACAACATAAAAAGAAAACCCTGTTAACAGTACAGTTAGCTATCTCATTTCATGCTACACTGGAACTTGCCCAGAACCTCATGAAACTACAGCCTTTGCTAGCAGATGATCATTTGAGAGAAAGTGTCTTTAAAGTTTCTCTTTGAACTTTCTAAATTGTCCTTGCCTTACCAAACACTTTATTAGAAGCAAAATCTCTCATGGCAACATATCCCAACTGCCATGCCAAAATAACAGATTTAAAACTTGCTACCGCATGTACATACCCCATAAAATCAGAACCCCATCCCCATCCAAAAGAAACCATCAAAGCTTTACATCCTACAGGTACTCATTCTAGTACATGATCTATTCTATCCAAATCACAAAAAGCCCTCATGGAAAGTATGTGGGTGAAATCCATCAACCACTGTGCAACACAACATTTTAACGCAGGCACTCTGTAAAAGACAGAAACACCCAGTGGGAGAACGCTTCTTCACAATATAACAGCTCTCTGTTTAACTTCTTAGTCTTGATCTTCAAAGGCATTCCACAAAACATCTTCAAAAGATGAGCTTTGGATGTCAAATTCCTAGCCCTACTTCATCTTAAAAATCATAGCACAACAGAGATACTGGGATAATGTCACAACTTTCCCTACATGATAGCAGAAGCACTTGACATCTGCCTATATGACATAGAAATTATTGAACTAACCACTTTTGTTGACATACCTTTCATTTCCATAAGTACCAAATACCTTCTCCTATCCAAAAAATCAAGCTGATAAACACAGTTCAGTTCAAGCTGCAGAGCAAGTTTCCTCCATGTTTATTTACTGGAATGTTGCTTCTTCAGTTTCAGGCCCAAGAAACGCCTTGTGTTTTCTTCTTATCAGTTGCTCTAACGAGGGATGACATCTTGCCATATAAATTTCTCGTTTATTTCATTAATGCTAGTGGTTTTGTAGCTGGGGGGGCTAGTCCCAATACCTACACAAACAAAATGGAGACAGCTAGTAGGAACACGCTGGTCTGTTTCTTCACATGTATCACAGACATTGCTGGTTCAATCCTTCGTATCCTTCGTGGGTCTGCTAGCAAGAATGTCACTTCCCAGAAATACTCCCCTCCAGTGGGCTAACACGTCCCACAAGAATGATCAAGGATGTGTCTGTGCTGTTGGGCGCCAAAGTCCAGATTTGAACGAGAGGAGAAGCAAGAGTAAGTGCAGTGTCAATCCTGACCTTCCGCAATGCTATACCACAAAGTAATGATGCTTGCTAAACGCATGTTGGTCAGTGATGGGGTAGTTTTTGTTTTGTTGCTGCTTCCAGTCCTTGTTGGTAGACATCAGCTCAAACTTATTGCAATTTTCGTAGGAGAAAGGGGGGAATATAACAAACCACTGGGATTCTGATCTGTGTATCAAGTCACAAAAAGAGCAAACAAGGCCAAGAGCAATTCCTTTGAACTGGACTAATGGGTGACTACTTTCCATACTCTGAAAAAACCAATATGACTGGACTTACTGGAAAAATATGGTTTTACTTTATGATATTTAATCACATAATCAGACAGCAGTCTGCATGTGTGGGGGAATTATTGTGAGATAATTCTTGAAAATTTGTTAATCATGTCATTGCTTTTCAGAATTCAACTTGTGCTCTAAATCCCACTGGAATTCAAGATGGGCTGTTTCATCCTTCAGGTTCCTCTCCTCCAAGACAGACATAGAAAATGCTACACCAGGGAACTCTGGCAGCACATCTCTCTTGATAGCTTTGATTTAAGAATGGCTGGATGATTCATGGGAAGAGATAAACGTCCCTGTACAACACTAACTTTATAAAATAAATTTTTTTCAAGCACATCACACGTGTTACAGATGCTGCAGCATGGGTCTGTGGCTCCATTATAATATTTCTAAAGCACATAAAATGTAAAGACTGGAGTATTAGACTTAAAAGGTATCTGCTTTTCTTTTGTGTGGGTCAGCTGGGACCCTGAAAGGTTTCTCAATGTGAAACAGAGGGCAATTTCAACTCCTGGTTAATGTGAAAGATGTGATGTCCTCACGATACCTAAATTGTTGGCTATTTCAGCCACTTCTTAAGCCTACAGCATAGGTGGCTGCCAAAGAGGGCACCCACTGTCCAAAAGACCCCAGAATCTTAAGTTTGACTAGTCTATGATTTGTCCAGTTGTACATCCTCAAAAAGGTTTCTTTGAGAATCTGAGAATAGTTTTGAAACTGCATTTTTATACAGCCAGCAGGCACAAGCTCCTCCTCTCTGTTGTGGAATCATAGCTCTCCATTCTACATGGATAAAGCGTGTTATTTCCATTGTAAAGCTGGGTCAAATGAGAAAGAATAGATCATTTGCCCCAGGGAATCCAAAGTTTCCAGCTAAACATAATTCCTCCCCTTGAGCTGCAGAATCTATTCTTTTTTTCTCCAGTCTTGGCAAGGTGACAGGGAGGCTCCTACATTTAGCTGCACGGGGAGAACAGCACTTTATTCTTCATCCATTGCCTGCAATATAGATAAACATTCAAGCAGAGCTGTCTGAACAGAGTGAGGGATTTTATGGACTCAAGGTCTCTGCTTCTAGCAGGTGCAGACCAGGCTGCTAGGAAGGGTAGGAAGGGTTAAAGCAGCTCTTGGTTCTGGAAGGTGTACAGGAATTGGAGAAGACAGAGGAATTTGCTGGACCCTTGAATAAACGAATTTAATAACTTATATTATCCCATTGTACCTAGAGAGGACAGGGCCTGAACTATGCACATGAGAGAAGAGGGAAGAGCCAAGTACCCCAGGCTCAAGTGGACAAAAGTGCACTAGAGAATTGCACTGGGGAAGTGAGCTAAGCTTTTCCTAAGCCTCAATTCACTCCCAAGAAAGAAACATCTGAAAAATCTTCCACATGGAAACAAATTTCTTTCTCCCTCTGTTGCAAATGATAAGAAAAGAGAGCATAGGAGGCTTTTTCCACCCTATCCCTTTGTCTTGTTCCGCAGGTTTGTGTGACTGCAGTTTCATCAAGCCCAAAGGCGGAGACTATGCAGAAATAAAGGTTTGGTTTTTCCTGTTTCCTGCATGCTGCCATGAGTGACACTATTTTGGAGAGAGAAGCCTAGTGAGGCTATTGCATGAGCTCAAGAGACAAGATCTTTGCAATATTGTTAATTATCATTTATAAATTTTCTCTCAGGAGCAGACAAAAAACCCACCAGCAATAGGTCCTTACTTGAAAGAGTCCAGAAAACACAAAGAGATAGATTGGCTGATTTAGTTTTGGGTGTTTTTTTTTTTTGTTAATTACTTCCAAAGCTTTTAGGGTTAAAAGAGGTCTAGAAGCCTTTGAATACAGCCTCTCTCTAAACTCATGCTCATCTAATCCATGTCAGCTGCATCTTCCCTTGCCAATACAGAGGTGAGTGTGAGGAATTTCTGCATGTTACTTATTTAGCTGTTACCTTTTATGGGTCTCTCTGTCTCCCACTGACTTTCTGGCTGCAGATGGGTTGGCAGGAGGAAAACCTCAAACAATTCTCTCTGAAAGTTTAAAACTTAGGCAGAGGGGAAAAACAGAATCTGACAAAAGAAGCAGACATCTGTGAAGCCTGTGCTTGGACCTGGGCTGTGACTTGCAGGGCTCCAGCTAACACAGGGTATAGTCACTGTTAAAAGCAGTCTCTGCTTATTTCATTGGAATCTGAGAATACACTGATCCTTTTTTTTCCCTAATGTGATTTTCTAGCATGGCTTTCAATCCTCACTTGCATGTTTATTATAGGTCTTACGTGGAGACAATTTTTAAAAAATAAGTCATTTTTCCAGGTAGCGTTCAAAACCAAATGTGGAAACAGACTCTGCTCTTGTGGAGACTTTGTCTAAGCAGGTGAAGAACAGCCTTGAATGGAGGACAGAGCAGTTCCCATTTCAGCACAGAGAGCAGTGATCCTTCAGAGGGAGTTGGTGGACAATGATCAACCAACAGACCAGGGAAGGGCTGCAGAGGAAAGGCAGGAGCTGGGAGGACAGGCCTGAAGTGAAAATCTGTGAGGGAGCTGACTGACTGGAATAGGAGATCCAGCACAGGACAGGGAGAATCCAAAATCATATTGTCCAAATGCCTGAAGAATCCAGTTATAGCTGAAGCATCAGCTATCTCAGTATACCTTGTTCTGAACACACAAATAGGATAGTCCTCATGCGGGGATGCTGGGATAGTCTCCTCTAGGAAACCAATCCATGTTAATGCATTTTGGTTGTGATTGTGAAGTTACTTCCAAAATCACTGCTATGCTGTGAATGCTGCTTTGTCACTGTTTATTAACCTTGTCCAAGGAGCATCCATCAATCTAGAAACAATGAGGAGCATTAAAATTTAACAATGACAACGAGCATGCTGAGGAGGTGATTACAACCAGAAAAACCTGATTAGTTTTTCTGGGTTTTTTACTTGCAGAAGAAGGGTCTGGGGCAATATAAAGAGTGAAGCAGGTGCCAGATTATAAGGAAGTTGCTTATGGCAGGAAGAGATGAAAATTCACAGAGAGCCATGTCAGAAAGGAAGAAGCAGTAGACTAGATTAGTTTGATGTGGAGAACCCGGATTTGCTGTGACAAAAGCCAAGCTCAGGAAAGCAACCACAGGAGACTAACAACAGATAAAGAAGCAGAGGAATACCTTGAATGGGGTCAGGAACTGCCAGGGAAGACACTGTTCTGGAATTTAATTTTCACTGAAATATTCAGCATTTGATGATACTTGAAAGCAAAGAGCAATGCTCAGTTCTCAAACTTTATGTTCAACAAATTTCTATGAGTCCATTTCTTTGCACTTACTAATAGAAAGACAAAATCAAACTTACAAATTCAGGAGAAAAGTGGGATTGTGCAAAAATGCACAAATCTGAAGACTTCTAATGGGACTGGGAGCCTTGATGAATAAACCTCAAGATGAAAAAAAAACCAATAAAAACAAGGTAGAAGATGTTGAGAAGCAGAGCATCAGTACCTGTTAAGATCCCTAAAACAGAGGAGTTGCTGGAGAATGCTCAGACTCCAGAGGCATAAAGATACTTCTGTGCCTCACCAGCAGGACAGCAAGGACCCTGCAAGAAGTTTCCGTAAAACTAGGACATTTGATCCTTCACTCTCTCCTGCCTGGTTGCAACCTCAGAAAATTTTTCTCGTGGACCTCCTTGGCAATGTCAGCTCCAGAAAAAACACTCTTGACATCAGACTAGGGGCTTTTCAGAGCCATTTTTACAATTCCAGCTACTTCAGGCTTTTAGTACAATTTTTCTGAGGGGTGAAGATTCTTATCCAGCCCAATGACTCATGTGTTACAACCAACACATCCTTCATGTGGGCCAGAAAAAGCCATGTGTTTTCTTCATTGACAACAGCTTGTCAGCACAACTGATGCCTTGGTTACCAATCCTGGCACAGAATGAACAGACCAGAAATTGAAACTGCAGAGGCCTGTCTGTATGGATCTGGGATCTGATGTGTGTCCTTGGTTAACAGGTCCGGAGCGTATTTCTCCAAGTAAGTCACAATGCACTTCTGTCTTTTCCCTATGATCACCATCCTGCCCAACAGTTAGACAGCCCCCAAAAGAAAAAAGTATCTTAGAAAGTCCAGGGTGAAGCATGGTGAAAGAATAAAGATGATTTTCATTGCTCTCCATGTCTGTGTTAAGAAGAAAGAGTGAGTTCTCTGTTTAGCACAACGTGTATCAATCTGATAGCCATGGCTGCACACAATTGTAAAAGACTGTACTGCTCTTCACTTTGCATTTTGACTTTTGTGCTTGCAAAAGGACCTGCTAGCTATTTCTGGTTTTGCTGGAGGCTCCAAGCAGTGAGGAAATTCTAATGTGTGCAAGCACACCCAATAACTGATGCTCGCTTGAAGTAGAGATTGGCTACAAAACTGGAGGCTTAGTTTGGCCAGACCTCACCAATCAGACTTTGTTTTTGCCAAACCAAACCCACACCAGAAATGGTTTTGGAGTCAACTTCCGTTTTGTTGAAACCACCAAAGTCCTGAGGTTATTCAAAGGTCTCTCTATCACCCATCTGCAATCTAAACTTTTTTTTCCTGAAACTTGTTTTCTGCAGATTGACTTGATATGCCAACAAACATTGAGTGGCCAAGGTTTTCTGCAAGATTTTAAGTGTTTCCCAGCTCTGGACAACCCCCAGATACTTCAGGAATAGCCTTTCAAGTGGTGGTTTGGCCCTCGGAGGCACAGGCAGTTCTGGGAGGAAGAAAGTCTCATGTTCGTAGAAAATAAGATTAAGAAACAAAAATATTGAGCAAATGGCTTTGAACCTGGAAAAATATGCTCAAGTTGGGGTGAAAATTCCAGTTGTTTTTAAATGAGCTAATTTGTTCTTTCCTGTACACCGAATGTGGGAAGAAAAGGGGAGAAAGCAAAAAACCCAAACCAAAACAAAAACTTTTTAATCTGACAGCTGCTCCTTCTGGAAAAATGATGTTTTTGTGCTTAAAGTGTTAGACTAGGACATAAGTGGGCTGGGTTCAGTTTGCTGATGTGCCAAAAAATCCCTGCATGACCTTGGGCAACTCACTTAGCCTTTCCCAGTTCCCTTTGCAAATGCTGGGGCTAAGATGACTTCCCTTCTCCTGTTCATCTATTCTCACTGCAAAGTCTTTGGAACAGGGCTTGATTCTTTCTATACATTTGCCCAACACTCAGCAGAAAATGTGGTTACTCTTCTAGCTGGAGCTCAAGACTGTGACCCAAGTCATGTTAAAATAGATTACAAATTCTACAAAGTCCAACTCTGGACTGTAGTTTCAACTCAGGCCAGTCTTGAGGCTGTAGGGGATTATACCATATAAACAAGGCTGTAGATGTCACTCTCTGCTAAGAGGCTTTTCCTCTCTCTGCCTTGAGCTCTGTTGTTGGTTTAGGCTATTGTCAGAATGCGCTTGCTCACACTTGTGGGATGTTTAGTTTAAGAAAACCCACAGGTGACCCCAGCTTATTTTGCATTCAGAATATATGAAATCCCACAGATGTGAAAGGGATTGCCTTCCAAGCACCATTGTTACTTCACAAGAGGTACAGGTCAATCCCTTACCTGGAATTCAAGATTTACAAAAAGCTTTTTGTGTTGGTTTGTTGGGTTGTTTGGGGTTTTTTTTGAGAAACATTTGAGTGTGAAACAGGGAGACCACACACATGCAGGAGTTTCTCTCCACCCATGATCTGACATGTCACTTAACCCTTGTGGTTTACAACCAGTGCTCACCACACAGCACACTGAGAGAATTGAGCCTCTACTCATGCTGGGGGAAAAAAAAGTCCCCAGGGAATTCCTCAGATGATGAGATCTTGCCCATCAAAATTAAATTTAAGGACTGGAGTACTGGGTTTTAGGAATGGGCCAACTTCAGGTGGGAAAGAGAAGATTCATCCCTTTCACTGAACCAGAAGCCTTGTGCTTTCATGGGCTGTTTTCCAAACCAAGCGCAGCCTGAATCAAGATACAGAAAGGACCTCAGGGGAAAGCCAGCCAAGCTTCCCAGGCACTGGTGGTTTTGATAATTCAGGAACAAGGAACTCAAGATGAGACAGGGTTGCTTCAGTCATCTCAGCCATTCCTTATGGAATACAGACAACCCAGGGAGGAAGCTTATTCTAGGAGCATTCTCTGACCAAGTACTGTGGACAGACATTTCCCAGTACCATCTAACAAACTACAAGAACCTCTAATTAAAGGTCAAAAGACACAGAGTGTACCATCAGAGAGAGAGAATGATGGTAAAGATCACCAGCCATTCCTGCAACTGCACACAATTTTTAGTATAATTGTTTAAGAAAAAGCAGCTGAGTCTGCAATTGATTCTCTGTGCTGTGCTGAGATTTGCCACTGTTGATGCTGACATTGCTGAGATCCTCTTTTCCAGAGTCCATATCGATGTCTTTCAGCAGAAAGTTTGAATAACTGTGGGGACAATTCACAGAATCTTCTCTCTGAAATGTCTCTTAGGACTGCTCTTCCAGAAGCTGCTGTTGTTTCCCAAGCTGCTAAACACTCCAAAAAGAGATGGTGGCCAACAGTGCTCACAGCTAGGATTTACACAGTTATTGTAGGCCAGAGCCTCATGACTGTGAATACAGAGGGACATTTCATTGATATTGTGGGTGACAGCCACACTGGATCTAGCCTTGTAAGGGAACATTAGCACAATTTAACATAATTAAATAGCTGTAGGACTCAGTCTGCTTTGTGTCAGCTTGAGAGGAAGCACAAACACCTGCCCCAGTCTTTTGGCAGATACTGGTCAACATCTGCAACATAAGATTGGCTCTCATGCCCTAGAGGTCCTTGAATGTCCCATACAGAGCTAACAGTGAATTAGAAAAACTGTTTCTCCTTCTTCTCTTTCGGACTTTCCTCCTTTGTGTGTCTACTCAGTGAAACAAGATTTCCAAGTAGAGGCAATGTCTTTACTAAGACCAACTGAGGTAGCAGGGAAAAATCCACCATGCTTTCAGGCCTGTCATAGTCTCCCGTGAGGTGGACCAGTCTAAGCCTCTTGAATATGCAAAACAGTGATAACACGGTGAGTGCACTGAGCTCTGTGAAGATGGGAGGATCACACAGTCATGTCAGCCAGGGGTGTTTGGGACTGGACTATGATCTCTTTTTCCTCCCTGCCTGGTTTTACACTGGGTGGCTAAATTAGCAGTGGCTCAGGGCTGTTACTGTAAGATCACTTAGCAGTTAATCTTTTATTTGCAAAGCTGTTCCTTCCCACAGAAGAAAACACCCACCTTATCAGGCATGCCATGGCAAAGGATGTTGTCCAGCTCCCCACCTGCTGTCCTTCCTCTCATTAGTGGCTTCCCTCCCATTTGCAGCCATTCCCACCCACCATCTGCCAGAACATGCTGCACGCCCACAGCCCTGCCAGTGACGCTCATGGACATGGTGTGGTCTAACCCTAAGCCCAGCCTTTATCAGGGAACAGCCTGTTCCCTCCTGGGATGAGAATGTGCCAAGCAGACATGTAGTGTGTCTGAGCCCCCTCCTCCATGGCAGTTTAGTGCCTGGCCATGCTCTGGAGCACCTTGAAGCTCTAAAGGGCCATTAACAAAGCCTCAGGTGATTCCCACAGGAAAAAACAAACAAAACAAAACAAAAACACCCAAGGAAAGACAGTGCCTCTACACCAGTGGTAACCTTTTCTTGTCACAGGCATACATGTCCCTACATCTCCACTGTCAAACTCTTTTTCACCTCCCTCCGTTAAATCTCTGAGGGCATCATCAAAGGAGCCTGCTGAGAGGAATCAACCTAAATGAATTATAATTCCTCTTCCCTCCTGCTGAAAATCTAGGGCCTGTTGATGTTTTTAATATGCTGGTTGGTTTCACTAGAGAGGGGCCAGATCCACTGGTTGTGTGAAGCCACATATGTCCCACTGAAATGTCTTACTGTTTAGCTCCAGAAATGCACAGACCATGCCATGATGCTGAGTCAACATCAAGCAAACATCAAGCAGACATCTTTGCAAGCAAACATCTGCACCCAGTTGTTGACATTTTTTTTCTAAAGCAGAGGCTGAGGCAGTCAATCTCTGTGAGAGGTTACAGACTCCCTGACATCATGCATGACTCTCAAAGTCTTCAGGACCATTAAAGCCATTTTTTTCACAGACTTTCTTAACATAAGCCTTCAATTCCCATGTATCACTGTGGATTTATTCTCCCCATTATCATTTTTGCTCTCTTTTCTAAAACCCACGCTCAGATCATAGAGTTTCTCCCTTTCTCTCCTGTTCCCTTCTGGGTTACATACAAATCCCTCCTTTATCCCAGATTCATCCCAACACAGAAGGACAAAGTATCTGAGTAGTGGAAAACAATTCCTGGCTCACTCAAAACCTCGTTGGGATATTCTGGGATATTGATGCCACTGTTGTTCCTGTCCCATCTGACAAAAAGAACAATGTAGGAAAGAACAATGTAGGGTATCACCTGCAGCATGTTACTAGCTTAGTGTTGCTGTCTGTGGGTCAGCAAGGGCTGAGGACCACTGGCCTCAACAGGACAGTAGTCAGCTCGTGGTAGAAATACATAGACTTCAAGGAATATCACAAAGCTTAAGATCCTTCTTCTCCCAGCACATTCCCACCTGGTACTGCTTGGCTAAACTATCATCCACCCTATTGTACCCCAGGCTCTGCACATAACATGTTCCTGCTTCCTATTCATCACTTTTCTTCTTTTTTTTCCTTTTTTTTCCATTTTTTTTTCCCCCTTTGTACCATCACCATTCTTTATGATAGAAAAGGCTCCACACTTTACAGGCTGCTTTTTCCATCCTGGATAAAATTAGTGCTGCAGATCCTCAAAATTTTCTGCATATCACTTCACAATTTAAATTACTTATATCTTCTCCAGAGCATAGGAAGATGCAGTTGTGCTTTGGGGAAAATATTCTTTTAGAAAACTCATCCTTATCCTTCATCCTCTCCACCCAACCCTCAAAGAATCAAATTCCCTGACAAATTCCTAGGAAGCAATTGTCCAAAATTCATCAGCATTTAAAAAAAACATTGGAACATCTAATCTGTAAATGCTGCAAGTAAAATAAAACCCTTGGCATTTCATTCGTTTGTTCTCATATCAAAATCAACAGTGTATTCCACAAGAAGTTATTGTTTCAGAATAAATATCAAGAATTAAGTTGAATACATTAGGCTCAATAAGTTACAGCATGACACAAATGCTCCTCCTATTTAAGAGGTCTCTTAAATACAACATAGATCAGAAAGCAAACAGCAGTGCTTGGTCCGACTTTTTCTTTTGAAATATTATGTCTCACTGAGCAGTTCATCATCTTTCACTGTAAACTCTCATTGTCTTTCTACAACAGAGTAAGTCTCTCTCAGGTAGCCACATTTACCAAGAGCAAAGCAAACAGCAGCAAACTTTTCCCCCAAACACCTTCAGGTCTTATGAGGACAAACAGAGGTTGTCGGAAAAAAGACAGGAAAACACAAACAAACCACTGTGATGAGAAAAGCTCAGGCTGTCAATGGGTAAAATTGCTTCATCAACATTTGACGACTTGGCTACAACCTGTTACAGGATTAGGACTTTTGTGCCCTTCTGATCACCTATAAATAAGAAGCTGAACAGTATGGTGATGCAAGGATTCACACCTTTAGCTTTATACTAGTTATTTGGCTATTTTTAATTTTGCATGGTGATTACAGGAATTTATAGCTTATGAAGTGGAAGGCCTGGTTCTCAGAAGATGAGTAACGGGGCTGCTAAAGCAGCATGTTCTCCTCAGAAGCTCTCTGGTGTCTCCTTTACTCCTTCCTAAGCCATACCAGTATATCATCCGTTCTTTGGGAGAACCTCAAAGCTGACCCTTGCACCTGTCACCACTTCTGTTGCAGTCACTGCTGGCACCTCCAACTCAGAGCAGCTCTGCAGCACTGACCTGCACAGCCAGCCACCCCCACATCCTGTTCCTGTGTCCTGCTGACACTGATGTTGTGGCCTTTTTTTCTGGTCTTCGATCACTATAGATGTCAAACCCTCATGACTTCCTTGCACCAATACTGAAACACAATCTGGCAATCTGGATAACTCAGGCACTGAATTGAACAGTTCTGGTTGGGACATCTGCAGGCAAAATGCTCTGCTCTATAGATTTCATACACACACAAAAGTTTGCTCTTTAAAAGAGCATAGATTACAAAGATGCAATTTTCTGTTCTTTTATAAAGCAGACAAATACAGTCACCAACCCCTTTGTCCTGATTCTTTCTCCAGAATTTAAAAGCAACTGAGGTTTATTTAATGCAAGCAAACATATGCCTAAAGGAGATTCACAGCATGGAATACATTTAAACCAGTAATTAATCTACTGAAAAAATCCCTTCTCAGAAATCTCAGCCTGCCTCATTTCAATTGGGGAGCAGAACTGTGTCAACGGATTTATGATGTGACGTCAGTCCCAAGGCTCAAGTGGCAACTTTTGTATTTTTATGCATTGTTTAATAAGCTGCCCACTTCCCTTCTCTAACCCAAACTTTATTAAAATCGGGAAGATGCAGTCGAGTATTTTTCCAGAGAAGACAGGTTACTTAGACTTGATACTGAAAAGTGATTCCCCATGGTAAAGAAATGAAGAACTGCAAACTGCTTAGAGAGACATATTTAATGCCTTAAATTCTTATACTGAGTTAACAACTAGCATGGTCTTGGCTTTAAGGAAATAAATTGATTCTCAGGCTCCCTTTCTTCAATAATCTCCCAACATAAACTCAGCTGCAGTTGTTTTCTCTCCAGCAGAGGATACAGGGAGGATTGTTTGTTTTAATTATTTATTTTAACAAAATAGTGCGATGGCTACAAGCTATCAAGGTGTTCCACCCAGACATATGTAGAAGAGTATCTCTGTCCTCATGACAGCACATACGTGTGTGCTGTAGCATAAGAAGAAAGAAAAAGGGTGTAAGGAGGATACTGCTCCCATAAGGAAAGCAGTTTGATGCTCAGGGAGGGAGAGGTGGAGGAGCAAGAGGCAGCCCTGCTGACACAACAAGGCAATAGCAGTGAGAGAAGGCAGGGTGGGTATGTGTCCTGGGAGCAGGACAGATGAGGCAGGCATTAGGAAATACCTATTCCATTCCCAATGTAAATCCTTCCATTCCTGGTCTTTTCTTGAATGGTGCTGGGTGTGGAGAATGGCAATTAGACTCCAGCCCTGCAGAGATGTGTCCATCACAGGTGATGCCAATGTCAGCTCACCTGTGTTCCTTACAGCACAACCTAGAACCAGCCCTGTGAACAGCCCCTACTAAGCTGATCCCTCATTGTCAGGTCAGTGGCTTGGAAGCAAGATGGGTAGGCAAGATAGGTTGCTTTGTTCTTAGGCTCAGCAAAGCACAGGAAATGTGTGAGCACCTCCGCCCTCAGCTCTGGATGCTCTGCTCTGGCAGATCTAGCTGTGCTTGGCTTCCATATGCAGAGGGCTACAGTCCTTCAGAGCACACACTTTCACAGCCTCCAACAGGTGAACATGCACTGGAACCTCCAAAGCCTTTTCAATTCTCCCTACTAAGGTTCCCCGTGGAGAGCTGAGCCCCTGTCTAGACTTCAGAGAATCAGAAAAAAATTGCAGCCCTTTCTGGAAGCAGGCTCCAAGAGTGAAGAGAATGTGGATGGCACACTGGGTTTTACAGGCATGCATTGCCTGGGTTCCTGGCCAGTACTTTGAATGAGACATGCAGTGGGGCTTTGAAGGCTGGGCTGCCATCAGAGCTACTCTTTTGCCACTACTAGCAAAGGAGAAGTCCCTACCTATAGCTTCTCCCTGATCCTAAGTGTATGCTAACTCATGCTGCAATGGCAAGGTAGAGGAGTCAAACAGATAGAAGATATGGACCCCAAACATAAATGAAAGTCCATAAAACAAGACCTTTTGAAAGCTCTGAGTTCACCCAGTTTAGAGGCGAGAAAGGACTATGAGTTGTCATAAAATGTTGCTGCAAAGAAGAAGTAAAAAAAAAACAACATTCTGCCAGTCCCTGGAAGCATTGTCAACTCATATTAGACAGTAAGAAAAAAATGTTACTGAGGAGGAAGGTGAAAATTAAAGCGATATTTGTCAGGAGCAGGTTAGGGAGAGGAAGTCTGGCCGTGTGCCAGCGAGATACACTGTATAGCTTCTTTAGGTCCCCATCACTCCTTTTCCCCTTTTTATTTTCAGAGTGTCCAAGCTTATCTGTGCTTGGAACAGGAGGAAAACAAAACAGAGCCTTCTTTTTTGTATCAAACTTTTTCTTGCTTTCAACTATCCATGGACCCACACAGGAGCACCAAAGTAAACTATGCAAAGCAAACCCCTAAAGACTACACTTATAACAGACAAGGATACTTTGAGAAGAATATTTATAGCATGGAAACAAAAACAGTCACCTTTGCCTGAGTTAGATTTGGGGAAGACTCTGACCCTTTATTTCTGGCTGCAACATGTCTGAGCTTTTTCTTATTGCAAGTACAATCCACCCTTATAGAAAAAACAGAGACAGAGATAAGACTTGCTCCAACTTGTTCTATTTACCTTGCTCAATTTGAGAAAACATTCAGATATCCAAACAGAATATATCAAGGAAAACACTGGCAATAGCTTTGGAGTTATACACACAGAGAGATATTAATCTAGAAGGTACATGGGGATTTCATAAATAAATGACAATGGGCTTCATACTCACCATAGATAGAGATTTCACAATGAAAACATAAGCAAGGAGGCATAAGATGAAGTCAACAAGGATTCGAATTAACTGAATAGCTGTGAATTTTAAAATCAAAAGGGCACCTATGAGCTCCCACTGAAACTCCTCTGTATACAGGCCAAAGAATCAAAATGAATCTTCTAGCATCCAGCAAGTAAGCTCTGTTGAAACCAAGTCAGAGGTTTTAAGAAGACATTAATATAAGATTCCAAGTTTTGGAAATCCCAACACAAACCCAGGGAATTTGTTATAATGATTAATCACTTTCTATTTAAAAAATAAAAATAATAAAATAAAATAAAAATAATGATTAATCACCTTCTATTTAAAAAAAAAAGTAGTAATCTGAAATTTATTTCTAGACTAAATTTGTGTCAAATTTACTCCCAGATGCTAAATCTCATCATGCCTTTTCTGCTAGACCAGGATTATCCTAAGTCAATTGTGGTCAGGAAAGCACTCAACAGCTTAATGGGGCTACACTCTAATGAAGAAAAATATAAATGGTAATGCTAAAGTGAAAAATAACACATCCAACCCTCTTGCTGTGCTGCCTGTGGCTGCAAGCCACCGTTGGTGACTTGACCAGCTGGTTGAAATACCACGTATGGCCAAGGGGGAGTTGCTCCATAATGACTTATAAATGGCAATTGTTTCATCAGTGCTGCATGTGGTGAGCTCAAGGAGGGCAGCCACTGCTTTGCACTTACACTGGTCTGGTCTGTATTTCCCCAGGTCCAGCAGGGGCTTTTGGAGGGAAACACCACTGTGGTATATTATGGCTTTACAAATGCCATGACTTCCTCTCCATCTGCAGCCTAACTATTGTTTTCCACAGTCTCATTTCTGGCTTGATTGGTAAAACGTTGGTTATCTGCTCAAGAGGGTTGGAGCACCTCCTCTATGAAGACAAGCTAAAGAAGTTGGGGTTGTTCAGTCTGGAGAGGAGGCTCCAAGGTGACCTTATAGCAACCTTCCAAGAAAGCTGTGGTAGAGCTTTTTACATGGGTGTGTAGCAAGAGGACAAAGGGCATTGGTTTAAAATTTGAAGAGGGGAGACTTAGGCTAGACATTAGGAAAAAATTCTTTCCTGTGAGGGTGCTGAGACACACAGGTTGCTCAAGGAAGTTATGGCTGCCCCCTTCTTGGAAGTGTTCAAGGACAGGATGGATAGGGCTGTGAGCAACCTGGTCTTGTGGAAGGTGTTCCTGCCCATGCAGGAAGGTTGGAACTAGATTATCTTTAAGGCACCTTCCAACCCTAGCCATTCTATGATTCTATGATCTCCTGCTCTACAGAACAGCATGCAGTGGAGGGTGGTCTGGGGACCAGAGTTTGACATTTGCCCCGAGGAAGGGCCTGCAACAAACCCCAAGGCAGTGTGGGGATATCCCAAGATGTCAGAATTCTGAGAAACTGGATTATTTATTAAGTCAATCTCTTCTTCTCTTCAGTGGTTTCCTTAGAATAAATTATGACTGGGAAAGCTGCCTGGTTCTGGCTAGCCATCTTCAGTACAAAGAAGGGACAGATATAGCTCAAATTGTCTCACATTAGCATAGTAAACCTTCATTTCTTCCACAGCCCTTCAGCAGGTGAGAAGAGGGGTGGAGATGTGTGCACATCTGTACTGAGGATGACAAAGGGTTGAAGCTGGACTGAGCAGAGCTGAAGGGAAAAACAACCATTCAGCTGCAGCAATATCATTATCAGATGCCCATTTTCTAGGCTGATGCTGTCACGTCTTAGACAAAGGGCCCTTGAAAGACCTATTGATGAAAAAGAGGCAAGAAACAACAGTTGGGTGTAGAATGGTGCAGTGGTGGCAATGAAACTGTAATTAACACAGCAAGAATATGCCTGCTATGAGCTATTGTAACATTGATGGTTTAAACAAAAGTAAAACTATGTATTAGCTTACATATAAGGAAGGGCAAGCAATAAATTGTAATCCTACAGTGTGCCCTACTTGGGATATTTCAACACTGTATTCTGTTGCACTATCTCTGCTTTTATAACTGGGGCAGCATTTTCACAGCACTGAAGATGCCCAGTCCCCACTTGTGCGTCAGTGCTGAGCACCCACATAATGCTGTAACTGGCAGCAGCTTCCCCACGGGAGATGACAATCCATTCATCCATTCTCCCAAAGATGCAGCTGATTATCTGAGATGATAATTTCTTTCCCTCATCAGGAGGCAAAGGAAGTAGGAATGGGGCAAGAAGGCAAGGACAGAGGACTAAGGGTATTGGCTAACCAGTATTTAGGGAGGACAAGCACCTAAACTAAAAGATTATGTTAATATTTTCTTTTAGAAAGACAACTGCCAGGAAGGCAATGGGTTTTTCTTTTAGATCGCATGGAAGATTCATCTTCCCTAGATGCCCTAGGGAATATGAGGCCAACAGAAGCTCTCTGTCCTGCTCCAAAGTTTGGCATCTATCTGAACACACAGATGGTGCCGATCCCTGACAATGACACTTGACTCAGACCAAACTTAGCTCAAACTATGCTTCCCAAAGCATAGCTCTCTGAAAATGCTATGAGCACTCATACTCTGACTTGCAAATGGGACACATTTCCTCCAACATCATGAAGAAAGAAGTGGGGGCTTGTGCCTGCCTGCATCCCCTTCATGTCATTTTAACAGAGTTGCTTTTAAGAGCATAAACACTCTCTCAAAATTAATACAAATGTTTCCTTCATTGGCATGCTCTGACACTAATGTGTAAAACATATTTCCATGGTGCACATCCAGCATTCTCACCACATGGCTCTCCTGTCACTAACAGCAGCTGATGCATTCAAATGAACAATTGGCAATAAATAAAAATGACGAGCAAATTACAAAAGCAGGAGCCGTGTCCTGGGGAATACTCACAAGCCAGAGAGGCATTAGGGTCCTTTCCCCTTTAGGTCACTAGGATCCACTAACACCCAGTTTGTCAAGCTAGGCTGACTCTTTCTTGTCCTTGGGCCTGGAGAATTCCTGTAGAAATACAGGGCTCAAAGCCAGCAGAAGAGTCACACTCATCTCTACCCTGAGGACAGAGCCTTATGTTGCTGGACAAACCTCTTTAAGAGCACAGAGCTCTTGAGATAAGTAGGTGTACGGCAGTAGTCAATCTCAGTCAGTACTGATGTTCTGAACTCAACCAGCACCTCCTGCTGCTAGCTCCGGAATGAGCTGAGCATGTCCCTTAAGCCCCACCTTTTATTGGCCCCCTAACCCTGCTCATTCGCAGCTGGGGCCAGGTGGGCTGAGCACAAGCTCATGCTCATTACCTGGCAATTGGTGGATTGCTGGCACCTGTTTCCTACAGCCTTAGCTGCTGGCTCTTGCTCTGCATCTCTCACTGCTTCGTGCTCCCTGCTGTGATGTGAGGGCAGGGGAGGCTGTGGCTTCACCTGTGTCTGCAGGGATGTGAGAGCTCTCCCTGCTTCTCCTTAGCTTGTAGCCCAGCAAGACCTTCGAGTGTAGCTTGCTGCAGCCCAGGCCAGCTAGGCAAGGAAGCAACGGGCTGGCCTGATGTCTTGCAGGACACCCCATAAACCATCCTCCTATGGCATGCAGGGGCATGGCAGCTGGGGGCAGGATGCAAAGTGTATTTGTACAGAAACTGCCCCACAGGAGTGTTTTTGTACTAACCCCTGCATCCTGCAGGGAGCTGGAGAAGCGAGTCCCCATGATGCTTCCTGGGGGAAAAGGGTCTTTTCCTTGCCCACAACAGGTTTCAGCAAGGCAGAAGCTGGAGAGCATCGCTCTGGGGCACTCATTAACTTCTCCCTCTCCTGTGCCATATATATAAAAAGACACCCGAGAGCAAAGGGGTGATCATAGTGGCCATCATTGTCTGCATCCTCATGGTGGCTGTCCTGGGCTCTGTCATCTACTTCCTGCACAAGAAAGGCAAGATCCCCTGTGGCCGTGCTGGGAAACAGGACATGTAAGCAGTGCCACCCTCCCTCCCTCCCCGGGAGCCCTTGGGGTCCGAGGTGCTTGGCCATCACTCATGCTTCCCATCTCATTGCACCAGCTGCTCCCTGCCCAGCTACCATAGGTCACAGAGATTACTTGAGGTTAACTGGGGGATTACTATAGGTAAAATAAACTCAAAAAATCCCTGTGACCTATAGTAACCCCTGGGTAGTGGATTTGGGTTCATTTGACCTATAGTAACCCCCCAATTAACCTCAAGTAACCCCTGTGACCTCTAGTAACCCCTGGGTACTGTTTTTGGGTTCATATGACCTATAGGAACCCCCCAATTAACCTCAAGTAACCCCTGTGACCTATAGTAACCCCTGGCTAGTGTTTTTGGGCTTCATTTGACCTATAGTAACCCCCCAATTAACCTCAAGTAACCCCTGTGACCTATAGTAACCCCTGGGTAGTGTTTTTGGGCTTCATTTGACCTATAGTAACCCCCCATTTAACCTCAAGTAACCCCTGTGACCTATAGTAACCCCTGGGTAGTGTTTTTGGGTTCATTTGACCTATAGTAACCCCCCAATTAACCTCAAGTAACCCCTGTGACCTATAGTAACCCCTGGGTACTGTTTTTGGGCTTCATTTGACCTATAGTAACCCCCCAATTAACCTCAAGTAACCCCTGTGACCTATAGTAACCCCTGGCTAGTGTTTTTGGGTTCATTTGACCTATAGTAACCCCCCAATTAACCTGAAGTAACCCCTGTGACCTATAGTAACCCCTGGGTACTGTTTTTGGGCTTCATTTGACCTATAGTAACCCCAGGCTAGTGTTTTTGGGCTTCATTTGACCTATAGTAACCCCCCAATTAACCTCAAGTAACCCCTGTGACCTATAGTAACCCCTGGCTAGTATTTTTGGGCTTCATTTGACCTATAGTAACCCCCCAATTAACCTCAAGTAACCCCTGTGACCTATAGTAACCCCTGGGTAGTGTTTTTGGGGTTCATTTGACCTATAGTAACCCCCCAATTAACCTCAAGTAACCCCTGTGACCTATAGTAAACCCTGGGTAGTGTTTTTGGGTTCATTTGACCTATAGTAACCCCCCAATTAACCTCTAGTAACCCCTGTGACCTATAGTAACCCCATGACTGTGATTTTGGGGGCTCATTTCACCTATAGGAACCCCCAGGTAACTCCTGGCTGGTGTTTTGGTGAGCAAAAATGTCCCATGGCCCCTCCAGAGTTTTTTTTTATGTTTTCCCCCCTTTTTCCAGGCCTGAGAGAACCAACACAACACAGACAATATGCTACAACAAAGGAAATTTTATTTAAAAATAAAAATTTGTTTTGTTTTCCTTTTATTGACACAAGTGAATGAGATCCCAAAGAGAAGCTCTTAGTGGGCAGGTAGGAGAATGGAGACAATTAATAAATAACATTAGTATAACCTCTAAACATTAACAATGCATTTGCAAACAAAATGAGGACTTTAAACCAAGTGAACCTTAAAGCTCAGCTACTCTCTGTAAAAATATTTACCTTCTGTCTTTCCTTCTTCTTTACAGATCTGAAAGGATTAAATACTGCTATTATTATATTTTTATATTAATGACACTATTATAGCTTTTTTTAAAATATTTTGTGAAAATCTCAACAACATTTTTAACACTGATATTATACAAATTGGTTTTTGCCATTCAAGAGGAAGAACAACTCTTCCTCCCCACTGGGAATTTAAAAAAAAAAAAAAAAAGATTTCCATGAGGAACTCCCCAAACAAGAAGTGTCCTTATTCCCCACCCATTGTTCAAGTTGCACCATCAAGAAGGTGCCCTGGGAGTTGCTTTGTTTTTTTTTTTTCCTTGCTCAACTGAAAAAAAAAACAACAACAACCAAACCAAAAAATATTTTACAGTATTGACCCTGCCTCAGGATGAGCTACAGTAATGCACCAGCCCAGTGCAGGAAGCATCATGCTGTACCCCAGGTTTGGTTTTGTGGCCAGGGGGGAAATCAGCATTTTCCATGAGCAGAACTCATCTTTTGGTAGAAGCAAACCCAACCCTGTCCTCCACTTCTGTCTTCTCACCAAGGTCAGCACCAGGCCAGACAAGTCAGTGTTAGGAAGAGGTAAAATAAGAAACCTCCATGGGTGAAATGCTACAAAAATGTCCTAGTTGAAGTGATAATTGCCCATCTTGCCTCTTTTTTTCACCCCTTTTAAAGCAGTCTCCAGCTCCAAGCAGCATTTCCAGCTTGCCTGCTTTGGGCTCTTCATTTTCCCAGAGGGGTGGACGCTCAGATCCAGCCTGGCAAGGCAGCAGTCCCCTAAGAAAGGCACTAGACAGGTGGGTTTTCTTTTTTGCTTTTTTAAAAGTAGCCTCACAAAGTTAACTTCTTAAGAATAAAGATCAAGGATGTGAAGAGGAAAAAAAAAGAAAATAAAACAGAGAAAACAATTTTAGGCTTACTTTTCTGAAAGAATGACAAGAGACTGTCCAGCGCCTGCACTGACTTCACAGAGCACAGCCACAGGGCATGGCCAGGACTCTGCTGCACTTCAGTGGCAAATGCTGACAGATATGAGGAAGAAAAGCTGTGACTTCAGTTTCTTAAATCAGCTGAGACACAAACAGTGCACAGAAAAGGACACATGCAGGAAAGTTACTGAGACATGCCACAGAGCTGGCTCTAACCTCTAATACTTGGAACAACAGCCCCAGCAGTGTCTCTTGGCACAGAAACCCCCAAGACAGGCCTGCAAAAGCTCTGCTAGGTATGATTTCATTTAACATTACAACGAGGCTGTAATGCAGGGTTTGCAATGGGACAGGGCATCACCACTCTGCTCACACACTCTGCAAGCTGAGTTGAGGCTTTCTCAGGGGCTGGACTTGGCCCTCATGCAGCCCTGGCAGCAGGCAGGGTCACACGCCACACTTGAAGACACTTAACACTGAGTTTACACAGCAAACCAGAAATGAAGTGACTCCAAACCCAACACAGAGCCAGAGGCAGTGCTGGAGAGCCCAAGAAAAAGAGGAAAAGAAAAATGTGGGGCTCCCTCACGGAAGAATTTTTACCTGGTTCTCCAGGACAAGGGCAGGCAGGTGCTAGGGCTGATTGCCCAGGCTCAGCAGGGCAATGTGCAGACCTGCAGAGCTCCCCAGGCTCCTGCCCAGCAGCACAAATGCTGCTCCAGAAGCTCCCACAGACACACTGAGCAAAGGTGCTGAGCAGAGCACTTCACCCAGGAAGAGGAGGAGTGGTTGATGCTGCACACGTGGGCAAAGGAAAAAGGAAATCTCTTCTTCCCTGAGTGCAACACACACTGACAGCACCTTCAGCAAGGCCAGACCCTGGCTCAGCACCCAATGGTCCCTGCACCACTGCAGAGCACCCTGCCCACTGACACCCAACTCATCCCTCTGCTGCATCTGCAAGCTCCAGCCCCGGCCCAAAATAACCAGGGTGGTGATGGCCCCTGAGTGCTGCAGGGGATCTTGTTACTCTTTCAAAGAATATTTTCTTTACTACAGACAAGAAGGGAGTGAAGAGAGACAGCTCAGGCTTTGAAACTGCTTGGAACCCACTGCATGGATTTATAAAGCTTTATGGATCTGGAGAGAAACTTACACTCCACATAAAACAAACATTTTATGCTTAGCTCCCTTTGCTGGTATTTGGTAAATCCTCTCTGCCAGCTGCAAGCCATTTCTCTGAGATCTGGGCCCAGCTACTGGATTCTTTAAAAGGCTAAACTGCACCCACCTGCCATCATCACCCCAACAATATTTCAAGTTGCAGCCCTTTGCCTAGTGCCTACTGCTGGCCTTAGAGAGAGGCAAATAATGCCAGGCTTGCTCCAAAAGGTTAGAGCCTCCCAGTGCTCACAGAGCACTTGTTCATCTCTCAGGCTGCTTCAAATCCTCTCAAAAGGAACCATAAACTTCTTGCACATCAAGGGTATCTGAACAGAGTTAGGTAGCTGAGTTTGCTAGTCAGGTTTGTTTTTTTTTTTTCTCTTCAAAGTAACAGTTTTAAAGCTGTGTGATTGTTTTACAAATACAGAAATTCCCCAGATCTGTTTTAACACAAGCTCTGGCAATATCTTCAGAGTAATGGAAATGGAAAGAAGAGCCGCCAGTGTTATTCTGACAGCCATGCAGAGAACTGCTGCTTTTCTTTTACTGCAAAGCAGGTAAGATACCAACAAATACATCAGCTGCATCTACCAATTCCACAAAACACCCTGACACAAAGACAGCTGACTCCCACAAAAGCTCTCTGAAGGAGATGATGGAATGTGTGTGAATGCCACTACTCTGCAACAGCCACCATGCAATTAAGATAAATAAGACATCATATTTACCAGGTGCAACACTCCTAAACGAAAGGGCACATGGGAGTGTCTGGCAACTGCTGCACAGGCTCATCAGGGCCATAACCAACTCTGAGCACTGAAGCACAAAATGCTCAAGGCTAAAAAGGGAGGAGCAGCAGCCAGTTCTTTGCTCTCACTCAAATTCTTCCCACCCTCTCAAAACCAAGCAAAACTTTCAGCATGTTGAGCTGCCTGGAACCTGGCACTGCCAGCAAGAGGACACAGAAGCAAATCCTCCCAGGCCAATCCTCCCTCCAGGCAAAAAAAAAGGGAGGACAGGAATCATAAGCAATAAATGCTATTATTCCAGAAAGGAGGGAAAGGCTGTGGCAAACAGGAAGCAATCGAAGGATTCTTCCAAGGTCTCCTATTTATTCCCAGCAGAAAGTGACCTCCCTGATGCTTTAAAAAGCCTGAGCCAGACACACAGCAGCAAACAGATCCAAACCCAGTACCATGAACCACAGGACACAGCACACCGACCTCAAGACTTTGTTTCTCAGAGCATTCACTTAGAATTCACAGCACAAAACACTCCCCCCCAGCCTTCAGGGCATCAGCTCAGGGATCCTTTGTTGTGATACCTTTCCCTGCCAACACCCTAGAAATAAATCTGTTCTCTCAAACCAGAGGTAGGGGTAAAGGACTCCAAGACACACACTGTATAAAACACCACTCTGCTCCATTTTTCATTCCACTGCTTTGAAATCTGGAACCACAAAAACCCGGTGACTGATTCCCTTAAGAGGCAGGACTGACTTCAGCACAAAGTCTCTAAAGGAACCCCCTTCCCCTTTGGTGAGTAGCTGGGCTGAGGCTGCCCAGGCAGCTGGTCCACAGAAGCTGTAGGTGTGGAGGTAATGTGCTATGTGGCCACGTGTGCAGGGGAGGAAATGGAAACAAACTCCCGGAGAATATTCTTGGCCATTTCAATATTGTTATGTGCAATGACCAGTGCTTTCTGGATGTCCTGATATGAGTAGCCTTGGCTCATTAAATTCTCAATCTCACTGGAGAGCTGCAGGGATGCACCCGACCCACCGCTGGCTCCTCCTGCCTGGCAGCTCCCTGCCTTCCGCTCGGAATTTATCCTCCTTGGTAGTGGCTTTGGTGGCCTTTCTGGAACTTGAGAGCTGTCTGAAAAACCTGGAAGGAGAAACAAATGCGTCACTTCCAAAAAAAACCCCACGTGATTCTTGCTTGGAACAAAGCAGGAGTGACACCGGGCTGATAAACGGCTTCAAAACGTCACTTTGTCCCAGCAGCCCATCCCCTCACACAATGCTGCACATTAGCTCAGCTTCCCCTCTCATATGCTGAAGTGGTTAAGGAAGGTTTTATAATTAGAAGGCCACATCAGACTCATTTATTAAGATAAGATCACACAAATAGAAAAAACTGGCCAGGGATGTGTGTGTGTGTGTGTGTGAAGGGAGCTCAGACATCAGCCTGGAACAGGAATAAGAAGCAGAGACCAGCTGGGAAACAATGACACAGAGAATCAGCAGCTTTATCAAACAGCCAATTTGCTTCTGGAATCAGACAGCAACCTCCAATTTAACTGTTCAGATACTGGGCTCTCCTCACAGAACTCTTGTCTGCACTGCTGAGGGAGTTTATGCACAAAACAAGATCTGCTGGTTCCACCTCATCCACCACAGTCACTCCAGCAACTGAATTATGTTCTCTGGAGGGTCTGCTCCTCTTCCTCTGCCAGGGCCATCTACAAGATCAATAAGTTCAGCCTGTTCTGCCTCTCCCCTTAAGTCACTCAGCTGTGGTACTTGCCAGTAGCCACACCATGCACTTCTCCTGGGAAGAAAAAGGAATAGCAAATAAACCTCCTAAGACTTCAAACACTTCAAGGATTTAGCTAATGCCTTGGAGAAAAAACACATTGCTTAATGTGTTAATCCAGCACCTGACAACTTCTGAGTTCTAAAAAACTAGGGAGCATATTTTCCTACTTTGCAAGTCACTGGAAACTTTTGTGCATGAATATTTGACATCACCTTAAAGAAAGCTTTTATCTGTCTTCTGGAGAAACTCCTCAAGGCACTTGAGATGGGGTTTTCTAGCACTGATGTGCAACAGACAAATCCATAAGACTAAGAATATCCAAACAATCCCCTTCAGTGGGCACTGCAGCACTGGTCATAAAAGAAGCAGTGATTGAGCTTTTCTGAAAAACTTGCACCAAAAGCACTGAGATAGAGAAGGCTCTTCAGGAAACAAGTTCATTGAAGCTTCCTCACCAAACACAATGCAGTCCAACTCCCTCATCTTCTGTAAGAAGTACAAGCTTCTTACACACAAGAGGCTTCTTGTACATTTGAGAAAAAGGATGACCCACTTCTCTCCCCCAAACTGGCTTTTGAAATAGCTGTTTCAGCTTAAACTGGATCAAATTTCAGAGACCACGGGTCAATTCAGAAGGGCAACTACTAGCACAGTTTTCTGGTAAATGATTAAGAAGCTGAACTGCAGGGCACCACACAATGTGCCAAAATGCATCCCACACTATCCAGGCTGCTTTAACACCCTGGTCTGTGTTTAAGAAAACCATCTATGCTTCCCACAGCAGTAAGAATCAGCATTTTGGTAGCATTTTTCATCAGCAGACCTCCTAACATTACAAAAGAGGACAACAGCAGTGTTATTTCAGGGCTGTGGAACCAAAGAAGTGTCAATGATGAAGCTCAGAACTTCATCTGGGAGGAGGATGGAAGCTTTCTCTGTCCATTCTTGTCTCCTTCAGCCACATCCTACAGGCACAGTGACAGACTGAAAGGATCAGGCAGGGAGGAGTGGTAAAAGGCAATGAACTTGTAAAACTCATAAACTCTCCACTGCACTGAAGGAGGACAAACACAGGGAAGGGGAAGTGGTGAAGCAGGTGAAGAGAAGACTCACTGGGGCAACTGGTGCCTCACATCTACTTCCAGAAGAAACAAGAACCATAGTCCTTGGCAGATCATCAGGGTGTTCAGAAATGCTGGAAGCCCCTCAACAGGAAGAGTTTCAGGGCTCCCTTTTCGAGCTGCTTGGGAATAAATCAAGCACTATTCAGCCAGGCTCTTTGCCTCGGAGAATGTGCCTGGCAGCCAGAAGGACAAGATGTCCTCTGCTCCACAGGGACAAAAAGCTGACCTTGCTGAGACACAAGGTCCCTGCTCAGAGGAGCTGACAGCACTGACCAGCACACACTTGTGCCATCTGGTGGGAACAGCTGAGACTGAGCCAGGCAAGCTGGGCAGGTTCATCTCCTAAGTGATAAGCAGTCATGTTCTCAAGTTCTGTTTCATGTCCTGCTGTGCCTTGGTACAAAAAGTATGCCATGCCCTGTAGGAAACAGCAGCTTAAGGAATATCCTTTCAGCTGAGGGAAGGGTTTCTGAGCTGTGATTTAAAAGGGATTTGCTAGCTCAGCAGTTATATGCCCAAGGCAGAGCATTCCAGGTTGTAAATCAAACTGAAAACCTAAGGACCAGTGTAACTCTGCCTTGTAAACCTGACTACAGCTCACATACAAAGCCCTGAGTGTGTGGAACAAATCTGAAGCATGCACAGCGAGCCATGATTACCCACCACAACATGAAGAGCATGACTGTTCCCTGACCTGTTAGAGGATCATTTTCCAGAGACATTCGGCTGAAGGCAGGAGTGGCATTGGAGATATCAGACAGTGTGCGACGAGCAATGGCAACTGGGAGTGGTGCTTTGGGGACATCATAGCCATCTTCTTCATTTTCTGACTCTTCAGGACCATTGCTGGCAGTGGCTGCTGCCAGATCCCCTTCATCTAGAGAAAGAGGCACATTCTGAGTGCTGGGGCTGAACAGATTCTCCCTGTAGTCCACAAACTGACAGGACACAAAGTGGAAGCTTTTTCCAGAAGGTAATATTAGACTAAAAGTACTTATGATAGAGGTGGGCTTACAGTCTTCAAAACAGCAAGATTTTTTAACAAAAGTTGAGTATTTTTACAGTGCATTCCAACTAGGCTTCTCAACAACATCCCCACATGCAGCCTGCAGTAAGACAGGCCCAGATGTTTCCACATACATCCCAGCTATTTTAACAGTGAATGCAAGTAACATTCAGTTCAGCCTCAAATGCTGTTTCAACTGGAATTGTGACCAATTCATTGCCCCTCAGTTTCTCAGTTGTTTTTTTAGCACACCCACTCACCAGAAGTGTTGGCAGTCTCAGATGCAGAGGATGCTGCTTGGGAGTGAATGTTGTACATTGCTTCATACATACAGCCATCCATCTGCTGGTCACAGTCTAAAACTCTGTTGGAGAGAACACACATTTCCCTTCAGACAAGTGACAGTGGTCAACAACCACCACCTCCTCCCTGGGACTGAAATTTTACACAGGTCCCTGCTTCAAAGTGAAATCACCACTGTTCTGTGACAGAGTATTTGCTCCAGAAAATTCTCTAGCAATGTTTGCTGCCATGTAGCATATCAGATTAAAAGAGTTTAATTGATATTAAACTTTAAAAAAGAATTTTGAACATCAGTTGCTGCTGCTATTCCCAAAAGGTTCCCAGCAGAAAGAGGGGCGTGTGCTTACCTGGCTCCTTTAACACTGAATATGGATTCTGCAAATTACCTTTCATTTGCAGTTAGCTTTGTTAGTCCAGACCTGGGGAATATCACTGGGGGAATTCAGCAAACCAAACAAGCACAATCTCCACCCTCATAAACAAATCAGCTGTCCCAGAGCTGTGAGGAGGAAGCCCAGCTCATACAAGCAGAGTCTCACCGTAAACTCTGGGTCATTTCCAAAGGCATTTTGAGCTCTGGTTTTTGTACAGCAGGACCTGGAGGCACCACAGGCAGGGAGGATGGTGACATGTATTCAGTGTCTTCATCACTTTCAGACTGTTCCCCAGCAGGCAGTTTAGGTACAGGCAGAGGTCTGGGGGCAGAAGAAACAAGATATAAACATCAGAAAAACATTTATGCCAAAATCCAATTAATATGAAAGAGAACTTTCAAATCCACAATGGAAGTAACAAGCAGTTATTTTATAGTGATTCTGTCTAAAGAAATAACCTGGCTTTCAGGATTCTCAGCAGACCAGCTGGCACAAGGCCATTAAGCAAAAGGAAGGTGTGAATACCACACACATTGTAACTTCACATAAAGACTGCATTTTGAACATCTCAGAGATTGAAACCAAGGCTGACAGAGTTGTGTCAAATTCTGTCCCTGGCAGCAGCACACAGAGAGCCCTGCAATTACCATTCTGTAAGTTTTACAAGAGCACTTTTGCTAGAAAACAACAGACCTGGCAGCTAAGGAGTAGATGGCATTGGCAGATGAGGAGGGTTTAATTTTGGGGTGTTCACACTCTGAGGTTGTTGTTGGGCCACTGTTCAAGCTCTGAAAGAAAAAATTCCAAACCAGGAATGAGAAACACTACATACAATATTGCAGTTGCAAAGCTCTCAGTCAGTCATTCAACCAGTCATTCATTCTTGGGGAATGAAGCCTCTTCCTTTATTCCAAAGCATTTTATGGACACCTTGGGAGTCTAGGAGCTCTGTAACAATTTTCCCTCAGTGAGGTTTTTCCCCTGTAGCCCACTGCCTGTTTGCACAAAAACTGCAGGAACTTCAGATCTTCTGAGACTACAATGGCTTTGGCAAATTCAGCCAAAATTGGGCAAAAGGTCAAAATGTTACTGGGGAACAAGAGGAAAGAAGGATGCAGACAAGCACATGCATAGGGAGACAGAATGACAACTGTGCAAGCAGAGTTTTCCTAGACAATCTGGCTAAAAATTTACTTGTTTTCAATTCTAGAAGGCTGAAGGTTTTAAAAGGAATAATTAGGGAAAGCAAAATTGCCTGTGATTTCCTTGAGAGCACAGTATGTGGGACAACTGAGTCACACCTAATGACACTGGTAAAAGTAACAGATCCAAATTTAACTCAGGTTTTACTGTGTTTAAAGAACTATAGCTCCTGTGTGTGAGTTTTAAAGGACTGAAAACTGAGAGGAGTAAATTACACTTTTTCAGGACACTGGCTCCCAGTACAACCCATTCTCAGTTTTTAAAAATCAAAAGGTGAACAGTGGATTATGAAATGGTGGCTCCTGACTGCACAAAGTGGGATTTCAGCCTTGCTCCCAAGAGGCCTGGGATTCCTTCTGGGACTCTTCCCTTTGCCTGGCACTCACCAGCTCCTTTCCATCCCCCCTTGGCATCAGAGCACCCTATTCAGAGATAAGAAGAGGGCACCTGGGGAGACTTCATTCCCCACAGATCACCGTCCTCTCCAACAGGTCTACTCACCACTGGGTTGTCCAGGCTGAGGGTGCTCCCAAGCCGATGGCTGTCGGCCCTGGAGTCCATCTGGGAGGGCAAGGAAAAGGGAAGAGAGTGCCTGTTTGACAGTTCTCTCCCAGCCCAGGGGTCACCAGGGCTGAGAGCTACAGCTGGGGCTTTGGGAATCGGCCTGGATGGCCACGGATCCCCCTGACGGTTGGAGGGCAGGGGGGGTGGCTTTTCTCTGGCAGGACAATCTCCTGGAGTGCAGGGCAGGGGCCGTCTCTGAGGTCTCCCTTCAGTCCCAATGGAATGTGGTCTGTCTGGAGGAGGGGGGGGTGGGAGATCCCTGAGCGTGGGTGGGATCGGCAAAGGTTTATCCTTGTGAAGAGTGCCAGGTGCAGCCTGGAATGCAGAAGAATGCAAAATATTGCTTAACAGAGGCATTCCGGCCACAAAAACATGAGAGGGAGGGTGGGAGAAGGGTGAGTTGTGGTTTTAAGTTTTATTTGTTTTTGCAATAAATCATCTCCAAGGATGTGGAGGAGATAACTCCCCACATCTCCACAAGGTAACCCTCCCCAAATGCCTTCTCTACAGCCTTGCAGAGGTAACACAGGAGCTGCAGCAAGGCACTAAACACACCAGAGGAAAAAAAAAAAGGCTTAGAGCAGCATTGGATTGGATTCCAAACAATTGGAATTTAATTTTTAAAATATTATTCAGTTTTGTCTTTTTGAATAGAAGTTAACGTTCATCAGCCAGGAATGAATACTCATAGAAATGAGTATTTTCTTCTGCCTGAATATGCAAGCATAATTTCATTACTTCATCCAAACCAGATGAAGAACCTCTGATTATCTCAGTAGCCAATGACCAAATGTCACAAAGATCACTCCCTTAAGGCAGTCACCTTAAGACCAGCCTCTCTCTAGCAATTGCATGGACAATTTGGAAGAAAAGACAAGCTCTTCAAACAGCAAAAAAAGGGATTTTCATCCCATGAATTCCAGAGGGAAACATTTGCTTTCAGGACCAACTGGTGTGGAGAATGGAAAGAAACTGACCTAACATAACTACAGAAAAGGAAGAAGAAAAAAATCTGGGGAAGTACTTTGGGATGTCACAGAGAATACTTTGGGTTCCCATCTGCCCCACCAAGATCAGAACTGAAATGTTGACCTTTGAAGTGGTCCCAGGACTGGAAGCTCCAGGAGGATTGGCCACTCTCTGCTGCAGAAGGTCCAGTCGTGGTGGCACAGGAGGAAGGGTGGCTTGGGGAGCTACTGAGAACGGGGAAGGAGGACGCTCAACCTGAAAAAAAAAATAATGGGAAAATCACCCAATGGCAAAATCCAGCAGAACTCCTTTCCACCTGAGAGGTTTGCCAGCTCCCTGGGCTTGTTCTGGCTTCAATATCACCATTGGTAAAAAATTACACATGTAAATGAATGATTAAATGAAGGCACTTTCACAGCACAACATCATTTGCCTTCCAGGAAGCCTTGAAGATCCCCAATGGGCTGAGGCACACAACTAAAAATGGAATTCATAACACAAAAGCCGTTCTGCTGCAGCACCAAACCTGCTCCACCGGGCCCTGAGCAGCACCAAACTTTGTTTTCCTTTCAACACCAGAGGGCACAATCTGCTGCAAAACCTCCTGATCACTCTGCCAAGGGCCTGAGCTGCAGTGTCACAGGCAGCGTGCACCAAAACCTCAGGTTCTGTCCCTGGAAAGCTGTTTTCCAGCCTAACAAATCATTCCAGCACTTGTTCTCTTTTTCATAGAGTTTACTTGGCAAGTAAGGCTTAGTGCTTTCTAACTTCAAAAAGCTTTATACAGGTCTGAGCTCACTAATGCCAAAAGCTACTCAGCACTAACCTACCCCAGACCATGACAGGATGGAACACTGAGGAAAATCCTCTGCTTCCCCCAGCTATGTGCACAAACACCTCCTTCAGGAACAGGGCTCAGTGCACTGTTTCACAGGGTGAAAGCTAAAGAGAAATATGACCTCAGGTCAAACAGTGTAGAGGATTCTTTCTGACCAGGAAAAGCAGATTATTTTCAGTCAATTCAACTATGATAAATTAGCTAAATTAAAACCTACTTCCCCATGGAGTGCACCAATGTTAGGGGCAGATGTGCAAGATCAGCAATGAGCTTTTAGAAAAAAAAATATGCAGTGACCCTTAAAGAATGCCTGTCTTGTACACATCTCCTAGCAGATTTACCACACCTTTATTATACAAATTTATCAGACACAGTCAAACTGCCTTCCTCAGCAAAATAACCTGCCCTCTACCCAGTTAATCATAAGGACCTTGGGAAGACTATCTGGTTGGCTGTATTGATCACTGGGGAAAATGGGTGAATTTTTGCTGATATGGGTGAAGTATGGCCATAAATCAAAACCAGCATTGCTAAGCATGCAGAGAAGTGTTATAAACCTAGATCTTACATTCCAACAGATCAAGACAGCATTTTCACCCTTTTAAGGACTCTTTCAAGACAACATACAAAAGATCAAAGATTTCAAAGAGTGATCAACATTGTCTAGCAGAACTGAGAGTGTAAACTGAACTGACCAAACTGAACCTAAATCCCCATTTTCCCTACTGAGTAAAATCTTTCCTGTTACAAGGTCTGCCAACCCTCACATGCACAAACCATTGGGACCACAGAAAACTGTGGGGAAGATGCAGTCTTTGTCCATCCTGCCACCTCTCCCCGTGACCTTACTTTGGCACCAGCGAGTTCTTTCATCATGAAGAGGGAGTCATCAGCTCTGTCATCATCATCGTCATCATAATTGGGTGAGGGAGTTCCTTCTGCCCCTTGCCTTGGTAATCCTCCTCCTCCTCTGGGGTCAAAGGGGTCAACAACAATTGGCTCTGTGCCTTTGATTTCACAGCGGCAAAAAGGGCACCCCTGGCCTTCTGATTCCTTCAGGGGAGAGAAGAGATCTGTTATAACAGTCACTGTGATGCACAAATTAAACACAGAGTTAACATACAAAGAGGTTTAAACCCTGCTTTTTGGCAGGTGTCTTTCAACTGGGAGGAAGACTGGAAGGCAACATGTGCTGCAGTCATGGGGACTGTTTTCCTTGGGAAGTAGAAAAGGGGATTTTTAGCGAGTCCTTGCACTTCTTACCTGCTCCCAAATCAAGAGATCAGGCACCTAACTAGCTTCTCCTCGTGAAGCTGGCATGATAATACTGAACTATGAACCTGTGTCCTCAGTTATGCTCTCTTATCTCCATACCTGAAGGAAGCTGCACAGTTTTAAGAAGAGAATATGCCACTTTGATAAAAGAGCAGCTCACTCCACTCAGGGAGATTAACAAGCAGCAATCCCTCACCTGCCATGCAGTGAGACAGGACGTGCACATCAGATGGCCACATGGTTCAATCTTTACATCCTTGTCATTTTCAGCACATATTTTGCACAGCTGAAAGGTGGAGCCCATCTCACAGTACAGCTCATATTGTTCCTTGGGGAAAGAGAGACAGAAATGGTTGATACTGGGAAGTAACAAGGGTGATTTGTCATAGCTACAAGAAACCCAGCACAAGATTTGCAGGAAATAAATAAATTCCAAACATGAGAACACGGTGCAAAGGAGAACAGAAGTCTGCAAAGATTTTCTCTGGAAAAAAGTGGCCTTCAATTTCCATTGAGGTGTCCCAAGAAGAGCCTGGGAAAGCAGGGCTCGAGACATGCAGGATGGTGTAGAAGAATGAGTATTTGGCACAACATTCTAAAAAAATATCTATCTTAAAATCTGCTAGCCCTGCATAGAGCTGTACCTAACCTTTGCAATCTCCTCTGCCCCTTCCTACAACTCAAAGAGTTCTGCAGCTCCTGTAAAATACAATGCATAGACCTCAAAGAGAAGCCTTGGGGATACCAAGTATGTCTAAATTGTATAAACAGCTAAGGAGGCTAGAAATTAGGAAGAAAGGAAGTGAGTTTGATGGGACAGAATCTTTGCTCACCTGTGTAACTTTAATGTGGTCCTGAGGTGTGGGCTCACACAAGCCAGTCAAGTCAGGATTCTGATTCCGGCCATCAGGAAATAAATAACTGTAAGCAGTGGGGGAAAAAGAAAAAAAAAGACCTCTCTCTATATGTTCATATACATACACACACATAAACACATGAACACATGTTAAATGTTTCTTTGGGGATGGTGGTGGAAAGGAAGAATGAGGGTGAGAAGTGAGGGGTGGAAATTCACAGTATACCGAATTCAGAAGAAGTTTTGGAACAAGTTTACTATCAGACAAAACCTAAGCATATTCTTAAAAATAAAAATAAGCTTGTCTTTCACCCTGGCAGCAATTTTTATTTTAAATAGGATGCTGTGGTCCCAGACTACTCTTCTTAAATCATCCTGCAGTGAAACTGTAAAATCCAGAGTAAGAAAACCGACGTCATTACATCAGTTGTGGTGGTTCAAATTCAGGTCTTGACTGGAAAAGAATCTATGACAAGGGTAACACTGATACACATTTATCATCTCACAGCTCTCCAGAGCAAGAGACAGCCATCTGAGGAGTCTCAAGTGCCAAAACAGTTAAGCATATGAATTATTCCACTGACATCAATGGGACTATTCATATGATTGAACTGCTTTGCTGAATCAAGGTCTAAATAAAAAGGAAGAGCTGAGAGATGTCCAAAAGGGGTTGAGAGATGTCAAGTGTGATTGCTTGACCTCTGCAACATGCTGCCTCTCCTGTGAAGTAGATAATGTGTGAAGGACCCAGAGGGTAGGTTTTACCATTCTTGAAGACCCCACCACAGGATCAAAACGTGGAAAACAAACGCACGGTGAAAAAGGGCAAAAAAATTAATTTTGATGAGGTTACTTACAAGCCTTCCCTGAAGCCATCAATCAGTGCTTGAAAAAGAGGTTTGTTGTGGGGGATTGTCTGGAGAATGTTCCCATCTGCAGTGACATAGCCAATGGCCCACTGACCCAGCCGTGTACAGCTCAGTCGGAAAATGTAACTAAAAACAGGAAGGAAAAGAAACTTCAGTTTGGACTGGAACAAAGAGAAAAGATTACATTTCAAGTAGGCAGCCTTTGTCTGGCTATCTCAAGTCAGCAAGTAGTTGTAGGAACAGCTAGATGATTTATACCAGCTTCCCTCAGCTTCCCCCCAGGCAGATCAAAGGAGAACCTTGCAATTTGATACAAGTGAGAAAAGCACCCAAGCACTGGCCTCCAGGTGCAAGTAAACCCAGAATCCAGAGCAAGAAAAGTTAGCACCATTAAAATATTTCTTTCAAATGAACTTTAAAAAAAAACCCAATCAACAAACCCAACAAGTAGGCTACAAAGGCTTCCACTTTTAAAACCAGCACAGAGGTAGCAGTACAGTAACAACCTGCAGAACTCACACTTGGCCCTTCCTGCATAAAGAGCAATCTGTTTGTTAGCCCTGTTGCACTGGGCTCCACCCGAGGACATTAGGTAGCCCAAAAGTGCTCATCCACCCCTGAAGCATGTGTTGCTTCCCACAGCCCCTGAAGTCCATCCAGAATCACCCTGCAGCCAGCTCTGCTTTCTGACACTGCAAATTCTGCTCAGCCTTGTCTGCCTGAAGTTGGCTTCCAACCTACACACTGCCATCTGCTCAGCTCCCCTGCTGTTATGTGTCTATACCAGAAAGTTATGGGACCTGTAGATACATCTTATTTGTGGTCCAAATGTCCTGAACTGAGCCTGTGGCATAGGCTCCCTCTGGGGGTGAGCATCTCTGCATCCTGCTCACCACAAGATGCTGTGAGAGCTGTGGGGGTGGGCAGGAGGAAAGTCACCCCAGGGAGGGTCATCCCAAAATACAGGGCAAGCATGGCTTTTCCACACTTTAAATTTCAGAGGAAGGAGGACGAAGGCAGAGTCAGTGCAACAATGTGAGCAAGAACAACCAAAAAAGCCACTGACCTGCCAGGTTTGTGGATGAATTTCTGAAGCCTGGCTTTCACCTCATCATAGGTCAGGAATGCCATATAACCAGGGTGAGTCACTGCCAGGCTATTCCAGTTCCTGAGCAAAGAGGACCATGGCTAGAGAGACAACAAAGAAATGTATTAACCAGGCACTTCTGAAAGGTATCAACACACACAATCAAAGGGATTGGTGCTCCAGTCAGAGCAGCAGGTTTCTTATCCCACCATAAATCCAGCAGAGGAACTAAAAACTACATTCTCATGCAGTGGCCTCAGCATCTGAGCTTCCTTCTTGCCAGTGATAAAAACACCACCCAAGAGAGACCTAAATCAAAGCTCCTTTAATAAATGCCAAGGGAGAAGTCACTGAGGTCACAAAAAACCAGCTGAAGAATACCTACCAATTTTTGCTGCTTCTGCAGAGAAAATGACTCATTCCTGGGATAAAGACAGGAGTTCCAAAAGATTATGTGCAGGGCCAGGAACCAGGACTAATCTGATCCTTAACACAGCTTCCTACACGGCTCAGAAAAATGACTTATCCTCTTTGTCTCAGTTTCACTGTGTGTAAGATGCTTGTGACTACTCCTCAGCCACCCAACCTCACTGGGGTGTGGCAAGGATTACTGGCTAGTCTCAGATTTGAATAATTCAGCCAGGACACAGATGTTAAACATTCCTTAAAATTATGCACAAAAAGGCATAACAACCCCTTGAATGTTCTCCCCCAGTACCCTGCACCTCTTGGAAACTGCAGCAACTCTTAACTTGCTCTTCAGGTACAATAATTGGGAAAAGTGCTGAATAAGATCAGTCACACTGCAACACCAAACATGGGAATTCTTCATCTAGACATATCTTAATTACAGCCCACCCTATCTCATGGGAAAAGACAAGTCAGGGCCAAAGAAGTAAGTGCTAGTTCCTGTAAATATCCAATTGCACCATCAGAAGCTGTGGTTTTGGGTTTGGTACTAAAGACTGTGGGTTAGAATTTTACCTACTATTAATACTGCTTCAATAATACAAATTATTTCTCATGCACAGAATACAGACATGCCCACAATGTCCTGGCTGAGTTAGTTCAAAAGCTAGAAACCCCAAACTTCCATGCTTCTGCTTCATCCTGAACAACCCCCCTATGGAAAATAAATCTGACATGGAAAGAAAGCCTGATAAACTCAGCTTCATGTTTTCTGGCTTACAGAAGTTGTGCCAGAACTTAAAGTGACCTTTGAAAGGGAAAAACTGAGAATACTGAATGTGCCTTACAGTTGCAGTATATATTTAGGCATTTTTATCTTCTATAACCAAAAGTAACACCCAGTTTTACTGAAATACAAGGTCCTAAGTATTACTAGAGCTGTTTAGAGGATGAAAGACACAATGATTAAATCCCTTACAGCATAAATAATGTCATTTTAGTTTGTCCTGGGAGAAGAGTCTAACTTGAAGCATGAGGACACATTTGAAGTGATTGATATTCCTCAATCCTTACCTGGAAAAGTCGTGTGAAGATATCAAATTCAAACACTGAAATGTAGTCATTGCATGTCAAGTCAATGGTTGATTTCAGGGCCATGGCTTCCAGCCCTGAGCTGATGGGATGCACTTCATGCAAGGCCTGACGGAAGCTTTTCCAGGGAACAATAGTCCTAGGGAAAAGCAAACCACCTGTAAACAGGATGTGTCTGAAGCCCACTACCACGCAGAGATCTTACACATTTTGTCTGGTATGTGACTACACATCTCATGGTAACGGAAGAGAGAAAAACCAAATTAGACACAAGATATTTATTCACATTGTGCAAGCACTGAATTTCTTGGTACTGCAGGAAATCAGCAGCCAAATGAACTCCAGACAATCTTCACTTCATATGCAAACCTCTGGAACTTGAAGTTCAGTTCTGCTTTCTCCTTTCCCTCTGTCCTGCCATGTCAATGTTTGCATGTACCTTGGGCTGTATACACACACCATCACTTGGACAGAATTTCATCATGTTGCAGCTGGTAGAGGAGTTAGCAGCAGGACTTTTAACAGAGGGCTAGGTATTTTTTTTACAAAAAAGCTGCAAACAATTCTCTGAAGAGGAATGACCTAGAAAGGTAAGATAATCAGAAGCCAAAACAGAGTATCCTGTTTAAAGGAATATTTTCCTTCTTTTAAAATATCAAGTGGAATGGAAACATTGAAAGAACGTGTCTGGATTCAGACAGCTGTGTTATTCATAACTAAATATATTATTGCTTTTTCTCTGACAGCTACTAATTAGACTCTTCAGGTGAAGTAACTTAGTTACCCTAGTTGGAAAGCAGCACTCAATTCCATTAATTTTAATCCTCAATGTTGCTGTGGACACCTCTGCAGTTCATTTAGCCAACATTCTGTTAGACACAAAACCTAAAACTGACACACAAACATTGCAATTCACTTTCTCCTTCATTCTATCTTAACAAAACCATCATACAAACTGACAAAGTTCAGAGAAGCCAGAAGAAAGGTGACTAAGTGACTGGAAAGACTTAAGAAGATGAAAAGAATTGAATATAATGGCTTAGCTAAAGGACAACTAATACCAGGGGCATGGTAACCTTCCTAAGAAACATTATTATGAATAGTTTGTGGAGCTTACTTACATGTTAAGGAATCAGAGAGGAAAATTTAAGCTGAATAATTCAAGGAAACTCTGTGACAGCACAAGAGGAAAAGTGGGGAAAGACCCATCACTTGACACACTTAAAACACACTGGACAAAGAACTGGGAAAAATAGTGTAGGAACAATCCTGTACTTCGAGCCAGTGAATGGAGCAAATGATCAGCAGGTCTCTCCTATCATTCATTTTAACCTGAAAGAGACCTTTTTGAAGGGCAAAACTGAATTTTTAAATTGTGTGAAGGTATCAAATTCAAAGACTGAGCTGTAGTCAGTGCTACGTGCAGTTTGTTCCCACATCTCTATTTTTAAGCACAGTTAGAAACTTACTTTTCACCAAAAGCCTTTCTCCAAAATTCTGCAGCATCTGCCTTGGTGATCCGGAATGTATCTCCCTGGAAAAGGCCACTTGGGAAAATACCTTTGAGTTCTGCCAGCATGTGGCTGAATATCAGGGATAACTTTGTCAGGTTACGTCTACAAGGAACCACAAAAAACAAACATTTCTTTTAGAAACCACAGACCTGGGTTAGCACTCTGAACAAAACACAAACAGTACCTATCACTATTCAAGAAGTATCCTAGCCTAGAAAACTGCTCTTATTTGGGACTTCCTTTCAAGTGTCTTTCCCAGCATGCAGGATACATCCACCACTTATCAGCAAGGTCTGCCTTTGTCAAGACATTTTCCACACTGATGACCTTTGCACAACCTCTTTGAGGTGGGCAGGTTATTTCCAAGGCAAACCCCTGAAGGAAATGCAGTCACAGAAGATGCCCCAAACCCAGCTTTCAGACATGAACTATTAAGAAACAGCAGAACTGGAGCCAAACCCTCATCAGGCTCCTTTGCTCGTGGGTCTGAAAATTCCTGACGAGAGCACATGTAACTACTCATCCTCAGACCACGTAAACTGAATGTCTCTCCAAGTCTCCAGAGGGTTCCAACACAGCAGATTCATTCAGAGACCATCTAACCAATAATAACAGGGCCAGCTCTGAAGGGGAAGTCAAAACACCTGCAGGTTTTTTTCTAAATTGGTAATAACTTACATAGAAAAACTTGGCAGTCGGGGCACTCAGCCACCCTGTGTAACCCCCCAAGCTGAAGTACAACGTGGTACCCCAGCTTCCCTCTCTGCCTGCTGACATTCAGGTACCAGGAGTGCTCTAGTCCATCAGGGCATGCCCTTTGCTACAGTGGAAACTTGGAGCAGAGGTACTTTCCTGGTTAAGTCAAGGCATGAAAGGTTTCAAAGAACAGGACAGTCTGGGTAGACCAGAAGGTCTACGGTACTCACAACTATAAAACTTCTTTGGGCAGTAGTTCTCTCTTACTCCTATTTATTCAATTACATTTTAATTTGTATCTCAGCAGTGAAAGATGCTGAAAGCATTTACAGAAGATGCCAGCTGTACAGCAAGGGATTCTGGTTTTCTGTCATTTCATACATAGCTGATAGAAACAGGGGCTTGAGATTATCAGAAGTAAAACCACCCAGATGCTCTTCCATGGGTTTTTTTCATTTAGCAGCTGTCTACTGGGTGCATTTCACATTCAAACTGTGTATTTTCAAGCTGGAAACCTTTATTGTTCTTGACTCTTTGTTATTTAGTTGCCCTCCCCAGAGAGGGGCTCTCAGAAAGTCCCCTTGCCTTGCTAGTGCATCAGAGTTCCAAGTGAGTGGCTGAGGATGTAGATCTATGGATACACAGAGCAGCTGCAGCAGTACAAACCCAGGCTGTTACCACATCAGGAGTATCTGCTAGTGCATCTCCCCCCTCTGCTGTAAGTCAAACTTGTCCATTTCTTGCATTTACCACTTGCATTTACCAGGGGAAAGCTCAGATTTGAGGCACAGCCGTTGGCCAGTGCTACAGAGGTGAGGATTTCACTGCACACTCCTACCCCAGGTTCCCCCCACATCCCTGTGAAAAGTGACAAATACTAGAAAAACCACCAATCAGAGGCTGTAGCTGCAGAACTTGTTCCCCAGGGCTTCTGAAAGCCCTCACTTCCACAAAATGACAGAAAAGATGATGGTTTGTGGCAGTGCAAGGCAAAAAGAAAAAAAAAAAAAGCAAACACTGACACTGTGCTATTAGGAGTCATTTAATCCATCCAGAACTCAGGCAAAAAGAGGTGCTATTTGTTTTTATTAAGTTTACAAAAATGCAAAAACTGCTGCTCCTGCAAAGGGACAGTTCACTCTGCAAGGGGACGAGGTATCTTCCTGTGTCCTGCTCCTATCACTGCTGCCCAAGAGCCTCTTCCCTTTGTGGAGTTTCAGGAAGTTCATCATTGCAGGGAGAGAAGCAAGAACTTCCGCAGGCTTAGGGATAGATAAACAAATGATTTTACCCCCCCACACAGACACTGGAAGACTTTCTTTCCAGAAGTTTGATACCTGAACTTTTTCAATTGCTAGATTCATCACAACTTTTTACAGAGGTTCAGCTGTATCTTAGATAAGTAACAGGAAAAACACAGGAAGTGCATATGATGCACCAAGTTGCAGAATATTTTATTTTAGCAACTAGCTTTTACATCCAGCAACTGGTTATCAATCCTGTACAAAAGGAGTAAACATTTCAAGAGTGCACTCCTTTATTTTAAGAAGCCAAGGTAGATGTTTGTAAATTAGTACAGACCAAATCAATCCTTGCTGCTACAGTGAACTTCTTGGATGGGCATACCAAAGGTCAGTGATTGTATTTTTAGGAACACCACCAACTGCCCATCTCCACTGCTTCAACTACACAGAAGCAAGTCATCTCCCAGAAGAAGGGTAATATTGCCAAAGAACACTGAAGTGACTTAGACCAGAGATTCCCAAGAATTTTTGGCCACAGACCTCCAGCAAACTTCCATATTTCTTGTAGATTATGATGGCTCTCTTTCAAACTTTTAGCTGAACATGGTAATGAACACAAACACCATTCCCAAGAGTTGCACCAGAGGTATGGCAACTGCAGTTTGGGAATCGCTGGCTTAGGCTCCCAAATCCCAGTGACAGGCAGTGGAATTTCAATACCTGTCATATAAGACCTTCTGGAAACACCACAGAAAACATCAGCTGGTTCTCCATACTGTTTGTAACTGAGCTGAAGGCAGCTTCAAACCAAAACTCACTGCATCTTTCTGTTCAGTGGTTGGGTCCAGAGAGAGAGAGCAACAGCTACAGGTCAGGTAGGAGTTCCTGTTCCTGCCAGTGCCTTCAGACATGTGAAGCCTTCTGTTTATCATTGTTAAGATAGCAGATCAATGACAGACATAAAAAGTGAAAGCTCAGAAAGCCAAATATTATTCCACTCTAGACAGTGAGAAAACATTTTATTAAGAAACATCTGCAGCTCTAGCGTGGAGGCGTTATTCCTTCCATGAACAGAGAACTGTTCCTTTAACAATCCAGAAACATCACCAGAGCCTGTTTAGCTGCACTTAAACTCTGTAAAACTCTGCTACCTTGACACTGGCAGGGCTCTAGGGACACAGGTCTGAAGCAATCTTTTGGGGGGAACAAAAACCAGCGTGCGGCAAGCCCGCTTCTGCAGCTACTCAGTGCTTATTCATCAGCTGGCTCCCCAAGGTCCAGCAAGAGGTTCTGTGGGATGAGCAGGCATGTTCCTCTCTCCTGCCTCCCCCGTGTCCCCTTGGCTGTGCCTGTGCTGCTTCCTTCCTGCTCCATACCTGATGCTGCTCCACGCATCTTGGGGGAAGCCCAGAGGTCGAGCGGGCGCTTCCCGTCGCTCCGCGGCTCTTTGCTGCAGCCCCTCTGGGCCCCAGAGAGATTTTCTGGGGCTGCTGCCTGCTCCAGATCCAGGGCAGATTTTTCTTATCCAGTTTCCTGTCTGCTGGACAAAAGGATTTTTCCACCCTATAGACTCAGTCTTTTTTTTTTTTTTTTTTCCCAACTTTTTAACCAGCGTTGTCTCTTTCAGCTACACGGATGCGATTAAATTAATTCAAGTTACAAACTCTAACAAAATGCTTTTCTTCCCCCAAGGCAATGTTAATATAATACAACCATTTCTGACACTGCCAGCTAGATTTTTTTTTTTTCATTTTCTTCCACTATTTCTCAACTACTTCACAGCTAAGCAACTGACACAGTGTAATTTTGTTCCTCACATAACAAGAGAGTGCTCCCCTGGATGATTAGTCACAATATTGTGCTCAAATGCTGTAGCTTCATATCCACACACTGTCACACGGGTAAAGCTTATGTTGAAGGAACAATGATGACTGAAGAGGGTAAAAAGAATTCAAATCAGAAAACCTAAGGTACTGTACAACCATCCTATTCAAAACTCATGGAAAGGTTCTCACTTACTGTCAACTTGGCTGTTTCAAGGAGTATGACCTAAAAATGTAACCCAGAACAAGGAATGCACCCTCAGTACACTGGAGGAATGACTACAAAGCATTTTTTGGAAGTATATCTATTTATTCTAATGGAAAACTTAGGGGAAAAGCATTACAGATGATGTGTGAGTATTTGACACCTTACCACTAAATTCATCGACTGAAAGCTCCTGGAGCAGATGACACAGTTTCTAATTCCTTCTGTCCTCACACAACTGCAGAATTAACACGTCCACCCAGGACAACTCAGATGCACCACGTCCTTTCTCCATAAATTCTGTTTATTTGGTGAAAGAATTACAAACTGGTGGCTTGGAAGTGAGAGGATTGCTCAGCTCAACAGAGGGAAAACCCACTCTGGTCAGGGTACTATTCACTGCTACTGCTGAAAACTTGCATTTTTTTCAAATAAAATTTTTTCAAACAACTCACAGGCCAGAATGGCTTCTGTGGTATTGCAGCCTCATGTCTCCAGTGGCTCTCCATGTTAGTTTATGACATGCAGAGCTACAAACACACCATGTTACTTCCTTTAGGACTTTGACAGTTTTCTGCATGTGAGATCACATTACATTTTCTAAGGCAAAAAAAAAAAATTAATTTTTTTACCCCATTTTACAGGTGAGTCTGCTAAAGGACAGAGAGAAAAAATGCTGGAAACTATAATTACACAGTTTGGAAATTTCTAATTCCTCATCACATGCTCATTATTGCAGAATACTATCCACTTACTAGGCACTACTGCCAGAAATTTTAACTAAGGAAACACAAATTTCTTACCGGTTATGCATCCACTTACAGCTGAACAGAAGCTTAGGGCAAAAAAAAAACCAATAAACCCCAAACCAGTTTTTGGGTCCTGCAAACAGGCAAACATCTTTTTCCTGTAACAACTTCACATCTGAAAATCTGATACACTGAAGATTGAAGAGCTTAAAAAAAACCCCAAACAACAACAACAAAAGAACAAAAAGAACCTGAGCTCTTTTAATGAGCCTCCAAGAAGGAAAATGCACCTTTCAGAAAGGACAAAGATGTGAGGTTAGCATGTGATGCACTTTTCATGTGCTCCCCACATGAGATGCAATTTCAGCAGAAATTGGGCCTGGCTGCAGGAGGAACAACTGCATCTTACCAGCTGCTACCACACTAGCCTTGAGGTTTTCTGGATGCTGTCTCTTAGCATAAAATATATAGAATATAGGCAGAAAGTGGAAGGTGATTCCAGCATGTCTGTTCTGACTCTGAGACAGAGTCCCCTGCACACAGTAATCAGTTTTAAAAATAGAAACAGCGGAACTACTTTCAACGAAACTTGCAACACAGGAAGTGAATGAAATTCCATTTAACTCTTACTGGCTCGACACAAGTCACCTTACAGAAGCTGTGCTGGGCCACTGCTCTCTGCCAGACTCAGTATTTCCACAGGATGACCCATGGAGCAGCAAACCAGACATCTCAGGACCAGCAAATTAACTGCTTGTGCTACAGGACTTCATGGCTAATGCTGCCTGGATTCTGTAGCCTCCTTCATCCCAGCACTCTTTGGAAAAAAAGGAAACATGTTTAGCACCTCTTGTGAATAGAAGGTTGGCTCCAAACATGCTTTGCCACCCAAAGAACTACAGACTTCACTGCTCCAATCTTTGTAGACCTATCATGCCAGCTGGTTGGCTCTGCAACTTCAAGACTCCACTTTCTGACAAAAAGCTAAAATAAATGCAACTCCTGCCAATTGTGTTAAGATGTTACTAAAGTTCCACAACTCAGCCCTAAACTAGCAATTTAAAGCCAAATTAAAGAGAGATCATTCACATTCTTCTCTCCAACAACATTTAAATGATAATGAATTTCTTCTTGGGTAATAAGCAGTTACTTAGTGTTCATATGCTGGAGCCTGGCAAGGAAACCTTTCTTGTGGGTAGCTTTGGAGCCTGTTCTTTTCTTTAAGATGTTCTAATTTAAATGCAGATGTAGACTTCACACTAGTGGGTTTTGTTTAAAAAAAAAAAAAAAGAAAAAAAAAAAGTCTTAGCTGTAGAAGGAAGTGACAGAAAGAGGACTCACACATTACATGCATCGTTTGAGTTCCACATTTATACTCTTTTTCACTGAACAGGAGTGTGTACAAGCTCTAAAATATGAGATTAGACACTGAACACTGTCTCCTCCCCCCCAACGGGCTCTTCTGGTTCATGGCTTAGCACAAGTGTTTTCCAACTTTTTCCTCTTTATAATCCAACTTTTTTTTTTTTCCCCCCCCAAGTCATTCTTTTTGCATTTCCTTCCCCTCTAGAGATATGCATGGTTATTTCCAGTAGACATTAAATATTGGCAGTTTTCCTGTGTAAATCAGTAAGTCTTCACTCTGGAGCTAGAGAATAATCTGAAATCCTGCTGAGCCAGCATCCCATAAGGCTATTGTCAGTGAGATGACAGTTAAATATGGACTCATTTCCCAGACATTTTTTGCAACTCCATGTTACATGAAGAAAGCTTATGATAAGCCTAACCACGTATCTGTAGAGCACAACTGCCAGTTTTCCTAGCCAGGTTTGTTAACAGTTTTTCTTCCCCAGCTTACAAGCTGACCTGGTTAAATAACTTGTGCTATTTCTTACACATCCACTCCCCATCCTGAGTAATTACTTCTCCTCAGCCTTTCACCTATCCCCCACCCTCCAGAGTAGATAACCTGCATTCTAGTGTGGCAACATTTGCAGTGGTCTGATTTTATTATGAAAATAAGTCTCCTGAATTTTCCCTCCTAACAGACTGTCTTAACATAATCAGTAAATTTGATTTGTTGGTGAAAAATGAGACTCTTCAACCTAACTCATCCTTTCCCAAGTAACTGACAATTCCTGTCCCTGCCTACTGATGAGCAGGATCCTTTTCTGGCCTGCCATATGAAGCATAATCTAGTTACACAACTGCAAAAAAGCTGCTGCAACAAGTAATTTATGTGGCAGGGAAGGCTGATGAGTGACAGCCCCTCTGTGCAAGCAGGGGGTCAGGAGAAGTAAAAGCTTTCTGCTACAGAAACAAAAAATATACCAATATAATCACTAAGCCTCAAAATTCAACTGTAATAAGAGCTCAGGCAACTTTGGCATGTTCAGAGCAGCTGAGAAATTAGCATTAATGGCACCATCAACCAGTGGAACAACCACAGCACAGTGCAGAAAAAAAAAAGTTTAACCAGTTCTTGTTATCACTAGTTACAAAGTAACCCAATAAATTAATAATATTTACAGTCAGAAAAGTCATATATTTATCACTATAGACAGTTGTACCTTTCTCCTTTGCACACAGACCTGCTGAGTACCCCCTACAGACTTGCTTCTATTGCACTGTCCCAGCTATGGAGGCCACAAACTTCACCTTTGAGTGAAGGTTGTGTTTTGGTTTTAAAATTTGAAGTGACAAATCTCGAATGCCTTTTGCATTAGGAAGCACTGTGGATCTATTATAAAGAATAAGAAGCAACAGCTCTGGAAATGTGTACAGCCTGAAGAACACCTGCTAATTACTGCAGCACAGCCAACAAATTACTGAGTGACTTCCCTTCACCTTACTGAAAGAACATGACAAAAGATGCAGAATTAATTAATAACTGAAATGCTCTTTGGTTCCAGTATCAAAGCCTGGAGATGTTTCCATCATGTGTTACCAGATCCCCAAATGCATGATTTGGTTTTAGACACCAACCTACCTACAGAGACAACCCAAATAAGCTCCTAAGCAGTAAAAAATAGTATTTCCACTAAAAACCCCCACACCTCCTCAGAAGTCACCAAGCTGAATCAGATCTACTTGCTAAAACTCATGTCTTAAACAGTAACTAGAAGTTACTGCATGTACTTATTGGTCAGGAAGTGCACACAAAGCTTTAAAAACATCTTCAACAGCATTAATTTTTAAACAGATATGGAATTGAGCTAAAGCAGAATTTAAAGTGTCTTTAAAGCCCTCCTAATGAAATGAGTCCTCTTCACAAATTCGCAGAATGACTTTATGCAAGAGAGTAAAAAATTCATCTGAATGACTACACATCTAAACCACAGCATTACAAAGGAAAAAAACCAGCCATGACAGCCTGAAGAAGGAAGCCACTGAGTGTTCAGAGCCTCGGGTGTCACACTACCCGTGGTGACAGCCACACCAGCAGGATGCTTTCTGCACGCTGATGGTTAAGGTCTGACCCAGCTCTAGGACTGCAACTGGGTTAGAACTGCAGGAACACTCACCCCCATGGGTAAGCACATCAAGTGTCCACACAAGCCTCCTGTAACCAAGTTCACAGCACCTCTTGCTCCCTGACTACATCAAGGCACATGTTCTCTTGACAAACACACCCTGAGATGTTCAATCAGCAGCTGCAGTCTTACTCTGTACTATTCAGGCAGCCTGCCTTGCAGCAAACAGCCTAAACACATACAGAGCAGTGTACCAAACCACACAGAGCTCAGCATCTTCCAAAAAACTCTTAGACTTGCACCTCCTCAGTTTGTTTTCATGCCAAGGCAACACATCCACCAGCAGACACGTGCTCAAGCAAATCCCTGTCATAAGTATTTGAAAACATTTCTCTCCATTACCTAGGCTGGGAGTTCTCCTCATACATCCGTTCTTTTCCCTCCTTGAAAAGGCTGATGGTCTGCTTGGTTTTCTTCATCAGGTTCTCCATGAACACACGGAAATACTCATTTTCTCCCAGGGTCTCCATCTTCCCCTCGTAGCGCGACAGGATGGTCCTGAGGTGCTGGTAGGTATCAGGCAGCAGATCCAGGATGTAGGGTGGGCTGTTCTTCAAAGCCAGTTTTGGGTTCTGACACAAACGTACCACCTGTGGTTAATGAAGAAAGTACCATTTTTAATCCAGTAAGTCATGATCACTTCCTTAAACACAATGCAGTGTAACTTACAAGCAAGTTACACCGAAGTGTTTGGTCTCAAGAAAATCCATTTGTTGGTTTAAGTCCAGTCATAAAACCAAACAAAACTAGAGCTGGCAAGATCAGTTTCAGGCAAAATTTACAAGCCCAGCAGCTGGTATGATCATAATGCCCTCTTGCTAACAGCTTCTGCCATTTATCTCCAACCTGATCAGGAGATCTAAACTAATGACACTGCCAGGTCATGGATTCTGATACCTGATTACAGGCATCAAACACAGCACTGCAGAACACAAAGCTCAAAGAAAGAGGATAGGAAAACATAAAAGAACAACCTCTCCGTGTTTTGCAGTGCATCATGTTTAGAAAACCCTGTGAAACCTTCAAGAGGAATTCACTAGTTCCCTGCAATGCACACTCAAATTCCTACTTCCTTTAAACTATGAAGGTGAAATAATTTATCCTGAAACAGTGCTGTAGCATCTAACAGCCATTGGGTATATGAAAAAAGCTAAGTCAGATCTCCAGCTATATCTGACTCACAGTAGTGCCTCAAATAAGATCTGAGAAAGACTCAATTTCAGTGAACTGAAAGGCAACCAGTGGATCAAAACTCAAACAGAAAAAAAAAAAAACTGACTGCAATTAATTATATGCCTAAAAAAACAACAACTCTGCAAGAATACACAGGAAAACAAGCACCAAATTTCTCCCTCCATTTTGAAGAGGCTGCCAAGGATTATGAGGTCTGGGTAAGGAGATGGATGGTCAGACAACTGACTTATCCAATTGATTCTGGTGCCTCAACTGCTGCTTCCTTGGAGCCTGTGAAAATTGTACAATGAACCATATCAACAAATTGAGTCAACACATTTGTTCTCTGAATAAAACCAGTTTCACTAAGCAGAATGAGTAGGTTCTAAATATGCTTTCAGGCAGAACTGATTTGTACTACAGGCAGCAAAATCTTTTCCTCAACAGAAATTGTCTATTATAAACTCAATTTAAACCTTCATCAAAAGTCACCTCTTCTGAGGAAGCCACATTAAGCAAGCAGATAAGTCAGAATATGCACCTCTTCCAGTTGTCTGTAACAGAAAACAGTCTGGCTGTCACTCCATACCCAGCAACAGACCCACTGTGTGCCAGGAGTCAAACAAACCTCAGCAGCAGTTCCAAAAATTTCCCCCCAGGTTCTGCAAACAGCCATTCCCATAGCCTCTGGAAAACACTGCCTCAAGAAGTGACTTGGAAAGACACCTCAAACAGTTAACAGAAAGGCCAGAACTGCTGTGATTTTATTATTAAATGAGTTTATTTACGGAGTAGAGAGGAATCAGCTAAGATAAGCATTGAAGCAAAGCTACATGAGTAGGAACTGCTGCCTCTTGAGCAAACTCAGTCATTTTATAACACAGCAGCAAGAAAAGCAGTTGCATTTTGCTTGTTTCTTTCCATGTGCACTTGCAGCATCGTGACAACCACAAAAGGAATGTTCCCAGCCCTGGGAACAGCTGCCCCTCAGCGAACTACCCTGCCTTCCACAGGGACCAGCAATGGGTAAGGAAATTGAATAAAAAGTGGCAAATATTTTTTTGCTAGGTCTGACAGCACCAAACACAAGCAACCTGTGTTTTTAAACTACCACCCAAACTCCTCCAAGTTTACCTGGCTTATGAGATAAGCCTTCTATGGAGATGTTTTGGGGAGTTTTTTGAAAAACCAACAAAGCAGTTCAAGCAGAGCACAAAGGCTCAAAGAGTTTGGCCTGTAAATAACCCTAAAATTGACTCCACAGATTTTCTTTTTCCAGACTCAAGTGGAGAAAATAAAAACTGTTTCCTTCTTCAGCTATGAAGGAAGAATCTATTCCCTGCTCATCTGAGGAAAAGGCCTGAACTGAATGTCCTCCCCCAGGATTCTGCAGCTTGCCTTGACTGATCTCTGGACGTAAAATATATTTCTCTTTAGCACTGCTTCATTAAACTTTCACAAATAAAGGAAGTGGGTAACTAGCATAGCAAAGCAGTGACAGAGCTGTCCCAGGCACAATGTAGAGATAACCTGAGAGACACAGCAAGAGCTCTGAGCTTTTTTCCATGCTGCAGTCAGGTCACATAGCTGGGTTAGGTGTATGGTAGTAAAAGCAAGGAAGAAGCACTCAGAAAAAAAATAAAATACCGAAGCAAATGCACTCATTTTACAGCACACAGTGTTTGTCAAGAAGGCCAAAGAGGACACAAACCTGTACAAATTGTAGCTCCTCAAGGCAGACTCCCCAGCTGCCAAACTAGAAGCTTTTTCCTCCAATGAAGCCCAAATTTCCCCTCTCTCCGCTTTCTACCCATCCCATCCTCTTGGTCTATTACTTTCTCATTCTGCTCACCCCCAGCCATACCCACAAAAAAAGCTGATGCCAGCCTGTCTGCTGCAGCCACTGGTACAGCACCTCCCTTCTTGTGCTGGCAGCAGGTCCCCAGCTCAGAGCCCCCACACCCGCTTGGCTCAGATGGGGGACAATGTCACAGAGCTCTAAGACCACCCAGGTGCTACTCTGCCAGGCAGCAGATTTTCCCTTTCAGCTCAGACCCCTTCAATGTAGCTCTGAAAAGCCAGAGTTCCTTCCTTCCTGTGAGAGCTAAACAGATAACTTCACTGAAATCACACTTCATCTGGAGCCAGCAGCAAAAGAAAGCCTACCCAAACCCCTCTTATCTCCTGCTGAGTTGGCATTGGCTTCTCTTTCTGCTTCCAGCAAAGGTGACCTACAGTGGCATTTGCCTCTGTCACTTTTAGAAGCTGAATGGCATCAGGATGCTGTTCAGAGAAGCTTTATCTCATCTTCCTCCTCCATATCTCACTCCATGCACTCTACCATTCTTCTGCTGCATCCCTTATCCTTCATCCTAAGCAGATGATGACTGCACCACCTCCTCTTCAAACACCCTCCACAGCAGGAAACCCAGGATTACCTGCTGCCCAGATCCCATTTGGAAGAACTGATTCATAATCTCATCCCTTGGTGTAAAAACCCACAAATTGTTTTCACCAGCCAACAAATAATACAGTTTCATATACTAAGCACTGCTTTTATTTGCTCAAGACAGTGATAAAATGAGCAAGCATGGTGAAACCACCCCAACAGCAGCCCCCTCCCCATGGAACCATGCTATTCACTTCACTAGGTTTGAGACAATGCAAGAAAATTGGTGTGTGGCTTGCTGTGGTGTTCCTCACTGCAAGCCTGCAGGTTCACAAGACCCCTCACAACATGAGCAGCTTCCAAAGACACATTTAAACACCAAAATGTCACCTAATTCAGCTGAACATCCTGCTGCACAGTGATGAACAGAGCTGGTTTATGTCCACACTGTGTGTGACCACATGCAGCTGTAAGAGGAATGGTTAGTGCTGACAAAAATTAGAACTTCAAGCAAAAGAATCTGAAAAAAGAATCTGAAAAGAGAGGAATCTGTCAGGCACCTTATGGAGAACACTATGGGGAAAATATTTGGACAAGAATCAGCTTGCATAGGAAATTCATCAGTCACATCCGAAAACAGAAATGCACAAGTGCTGTGACAACAGCAGCTCATTATGCAGGCTGAGAAATCAGGTCCTGAATGCACTGTGTGCACACAGATACAGCACACATTTCTGGGAGGCAAACACACAGAATCACAGATTATTATTATAGCCACGCAGCATCTGTTAAACGTGGACACAACTATTTTTTTTTCACTTGCACCTGTAATCTGAAGCTGTGGAAGTACCCACCCCCCTCAAAAAAAAAACAACAAACAAACCAACCAAAAGCCCCCACCCAACACCACCATCCCACTGCAATTTAAAATCCCAAGGTAATCAAAGCCTTCCCCTGAGCACACCAGGTTGGGAGGTCAAACACAGCTGACAGTCACATCTACATCACATCCACAAAACTGCATTTCTTACAAGCTGTATCTGTGGGTCAAACTCATTTTCTAAAAGCAGCACCTCTCCCACTCCTTCCACTTATGCATGCCCTCAATATCTGTAAGAAAGCCACTGGAACCTCTCAAAGGACTTTTTTCTCTTTATCCCAGTCCCTGTAGAAGGTGATCTAAGCTCATCACAAGCACAGAACAGCACAACTACAAAGCCTGTCTTTTGTTGAGCCAGCCAACACAAAGTGATTTCTTGGCACGGCCAGAATTTAATACATCTTTTCAAAAGTCACCTCCTCTGCCTGCTTTAGCACTTGCTGCAGGAGATTCAGACACTGCATGCACAAGCAATGCAGGGAAAAGAGAAAGAAAAGTTGAAATGCATATGCCTGCAGGGCAGCTGGGTGAGAGATGCCCTCCCAGAAGGGAGGAAGGTGGTGAGGTGATGCTCCCTAAGGACTGCAGGCAGTGCTGGCAATACTCTCACCCTGCACTGCTTTTAGGGCCCCAAACCCAACATTATAAGATGCACTGCACATTTCAGACCCCACCACATCAAGCCTAGTCTTGATTCTCAGAGCTGAACACTAATAACATCAGAAAAATCAATCTAAATCCCAGGAAAAGCTTTATACCCACTTCTGGATGCCCCTGCTCAGTGACTGGGTCATTCCATAGGCAATGCCAGCATCCACTAACAGCTCACCAGGACTTCTTAAATCCATGGATTTACCAGCTCACCTAGCTGGGCCAGTAAATCAATGGCCAGACCCAATCACACCACCAGGCCACAGGGGCTGCTCTCCTGCCTCCAGCAATAGCCATTTCCTGGCGCTTTTAAAGGTGGAGGAGGGGAGGCTCCTGATGACCCCAGAGTGCCTGAAGAGTGGCATGGGACTGGAAAATACCCTTCCCCATCCCCACACCCCAGCTTTCTGTGTGTAACACCAAAATTCACACCCCACATCCTTCTGTAAACGTTTTACCAGGCTCCCAGCTTTAAGGAAAAGACTTTACCCCGCGCCCAGGACTCATCCCAAAAAGGATGAAGTGCCCCAAAGCAGATGCTCCGCCTCACACCCCCTGCACCTCCCCAGGCCAGGACCCACCTTTCAGACACGCAGCTCCCAGGTGCTTCCCTGCGCAATTCCACACGGGTGGGACCCACTCATGACCCACTCATGACCCCCCCGGACCCCCCTGACCACCCCNGAACCCTAGACTTCCGCAGGGCAAACTTTGGCCTCCTCAATCAACTGTTAAGAGAAATCCCATGGGACAGGGTGTTAGAAGATAAAGGGGCTCAAGATAGCTGGTCAATATTCAAGGACCACTATTTGCAAACACAGGATCAGAGCGTCCCTATGGTTAGGAAATCTAGTAAGGGAGCTAGGAGACCAGCATGGTTAAAAAAGGAACTGCTGGGAAAACTTAAGTGGAAAAGGAAAATCTACAGATCATGGAAGGGGGGGCTGGTCACTTGGGAGGAATATAGGACTGTTGTCAGAGGATGTAGGGAGGCAATTAGGAAAGCTGAGGCCTCCTTGGAACTTAACCTTGCAAGTCAGGTTAAGGATAATAGAAAGGGCTTTTTCAAATACATAGCTAGCAAAACTAACACTAGAGGCAATATTGGCCCACTAAGGAATGAGCTGGGAGCCCTGGTGACAGAGGATATAAAGAAGGCAGAGGTGCTGAATGCCTTCTTTGCCTCTGTCTTTACTCCTGCAGGGTTTCCGCATGAGCCCCAGATTCATTTAGCCCCAGAAGTAGTCAAGATAGATGAGGAGTTTGACATAGTAGATGCGGATTGGGTTAGGGATCAGCTGAGTAATCTGGACATCCATAAGTGGATGGGTCCAGATGGAATGCATCCAAGGGTGCTGAGGGAGCTGGCGGAGGTCATTGCTAGGCCACTCTCCATCATCTTCAGTAAGTCATGGGTAACAGGAGAGGTGCCTGAGGACTGGAGGATAGCAAATGTCACTCCAGTTTACAAGAAGGGCAAGAAGGAGGACCCAGGTAACCATAGACCGGTCAGCCTCACCTCCATCCCTGGAAAGGTGATGGAACAACTTGTTCTTGTCACTATCTCCAGGCATATCAAGGACATGGGGATCATCAAGAGCAGTCAGCATGGTTTTATCAAGGGTAAATCATGTTTGACTAACCTCATAGCCTTCTATGAGGAAATTACTAGGTGGATAGATGATGGAAGAGCGGTAGATGTGGTTTATCTTGATTTCAGTAAAGCATTTGACACCGTCTCTCACGGCATCCTTGTAGATAAGTTGATCAAGTATGGGTTTGGTGATCAGGTAGTGAGGTGGATCAGGAACTGGCTGAAAGGAAGGAGTCAGAGAGTTGTAGTCAATGGGGCAGAATCTGGTTGGAGATGTGTGACTAGTGGAGTCCCTCAGGGGTCAGTACTGGGACCGGTGTTGTTCAATATCTTCATCAACGACTTGGATGAGGGTATAGAATGTACCCTCAGCAAGTTTGCTGATGACACTAAGCTGGGAGGAGTGGCTGACACACCAGAAGGCTGTGCTGCCATTCAGAGAGATTTAGACAGGCTGGAGAGTTGGGCAGGCAGAAACTTGATGAAATTTAACAAGGCGAAGTGTAGGGTTTTGCATTTGGGGAAGAACAACACAATGTCCCAGTATAGGTTGGGGGCTGACCTGCTGGAGAGCAGTGTAGGTGAAAGAGACCTGGGGATCCTGGTAGACAAGAGGATGACCATGAGCCAGCAATGTGCCCTTGTGGCCAAGAAGGCCAATGGCATCCTGGGGTGCATTAGAAAGGGTGTGGTTAGTAGGTCAAGAGAGGTTCTCCTCCCCCTCTATTCTGCATTGGTGAGGCCGCACCTGGAGTATTGTGTCCAGTTCTGGGCCCCTCAGTTCCAGAAGGACAGGGAACTGCTTGAAAGAGTCCAGCGCAGAGCCACTAAGATGATTAAGGGCGTGGAACATCTCCCTTATGAGGAAAGGCTGAGGGAGCTGGGTCTCTTTAGTTTGGAGAAAAGGAGACTGAGGGGTGACCTCATCAATGTTTTCAAATATGTAAGGGGTGAGTGTCAGGGAGATGGAGTTAGGCTTTTCTCAGTGGTGACCAGCGATAGGACAAGGGGTAATGGGTGTAAATTAAAGCATAGGAGGTTCAAGTTGAATATCCAAAAAATTTTTTTTACTGTAAGGGTGACAGAGCCCTGGAACAGGCTGCCCAGGGGATTGGTGGAGTCTCCTTCA